>JAVIWC010000851.1:1200000-1800000 GCA_031894815.1 Creontiades dilutus
ATTATTATGGTCACTTTTGTGAAGTAAAGTGAACGATCCTCCAAAACCAAAGTTCTCTCCAGTATTTCACATATTATACCGTCCTGTGCTTTTCCGATTTCGTACATAACTCTATAACGGACAAAACTACTTACATTAATGGATACGACTGCATCCCTTTCGGCAGATGTTTTCATTCCCGTACTAGAGAATAGAGGACACAAACCCTGGATTTTATAGTGCTGGTGTTTTGTGCCATTAAATATAACATCATCTTCTTAAAATAGAATTCCAATACGCTGAGAAGGTACTACGTTAGTAAAGACCATGTTCCATGATTAATGCTTTCTCAGAGCTCCCCTATTGAAATGAACTGTACCTACCAAAGTACTGAACTGTACATACTAAAGTGGAATCATACTTCATAATTTCCACTGTCTTGCTTGGTATCCCTCCTCACACAGGAAAGTGACAAACAAAGTGCGAAATGTCAGATTCACACATTGAAGTGAGTTATAGCAGGATACACTCAAGCAACAGGAGATAACCGTGCACATCATTCTCGTAAATCCTAAAAAGTCAATAATGCCTCGCATAGAATTCAACGTCTAGCGGTGGTTTAATACTTATGATGCAAATCTCCGAGCGCCATGACATCTTTCCAATGGACAGATGTGTGCGGGTACGGGGGATCATCCATCATCAAAATGAGGCAGAAGGAACTGGGTAATGAAATCACTGTCAGACAGACAAACGGCGGCCACGGCCATCTGCACTCAACGCTGCAATGAGGTGTGAAATTTATATACTACACATTCCCCAGTCAAAACAAGCCGATGAACAGGAAAACACGCGATGATCGAGAATGAGCGATCTGTTCGCTGGTGAAAACCGCAGTGAAACAGATTTGGAAAGGAACTTGAATTTAATGTTTAGGCATTGTCCGAGTTGCTCCAGCATTTGAGGAAACATTGCGACACACGTTAAGATTTGAAGAGATTTTTCACGGAGTATGGCTTCGAGCGGTCGGAGGACGTAACGAAACTCTTTAAGTGAACCCGCATTCCTTCAACAAAGTGATATTTTATTTTAGAATGTATCTCTGATTCTTTGGTTTGATTGTTATTTATAACTCAATGATAATTTTTCTAGGTTTCAACGATGTTTGTACTGTAAAGTGAAACGACATTCAACTATTATACTTCACTCATTACTCGTACTATAATCAATGCAACGGATTACTTTGTTTTAAAGACCTCCCACAGTAGTAGAGGAATACTATTCCTTTTCATCTGGATGTGAAGATGGCATTATCCAACCGTGAAAACTAGTCCGTTCGCTTTCAAATATTACCGTATACTTACAAAAATATGTATATAGGTTTGTGACAGGACCATTTTGATTCCTCACGCTTCAATATTGGTTCCAACGTATCATTTTTCTGTCCGACTCATAAATTGTATAGAATAGTGAGCCAGAATTTTGATGTAAGCTGGCTTTGATGTAAAGTTGGCTGAATTCACAAAACCAGAAAAAGTGTATGTTAACTAAATTTTATTCAAGTTCCCGAAGCAAGGTTTACAACTAAACTATTTTTCTATTTTTCTGTTGGACTCATTAGTCAATCTAGTTGAGTTGTCATATTTTAAAATTTAGATCTTAGCAATAGTGTAAACATAAGATATCGAATGCAGTTTTTCGTTGCAGCATTTTCAGAGTTGCTGTTTTAAAGCGAGCGATAAATGGGTACTGAGGAAGAGCGGACGAACCGAATAAATAAAATGAAGTTTATTAAGTCTATACACTGGTATTGTTGGCTGATGGTACTCGCAGTACCTATCATGCGAGGATCGAATCAGCTGATATAATTACGATAGACTTTTTTCTAAGCGTTCCTTTTGACTCCTTGTTTTTTAAGACTTATGATATAGAATTGTAGGCAAACTGTTTTTTTTTTTTTTTTTTTTTTAAATCAGTTGTTCTATTTGCGAATTCCATATACTATACAGATTGTCCCAGGAGTTATGCAGAACCCGATTCCTACGTTTTCTACGACTCATTTCCGAACACAAATGCCTCCTAGCAATTTTATACCAGAGGCCTCGTTTCCGAGTTATTCGCGATTTAAGACTTTTTCGTGTTTTCTATCTTATGTCATTAAAACTGTCATAACTACCTCAATTTTGAAGATAGCTCAAATTTCTATCTATTTGATGTCAGAAAACATTTTTTTATCACAATGAAGATGTGCGATTGCTGCGCGAAATAGCAGTTTTGTCAAAATGCCGTCTCTCGGGACCGCTTAGGAATGCCGTGGGGTTGATTGTACACGGCGCACAGAGCAACCCCTCCTTCAAGACCGTTGGGTCGTGCGGGTCATTGCATACCCTCGCCCCTGACCAGGACAATGCCTCCTCCGTAGCTTTCCCGATTTACAAACATATTATGTTATTAACATAATAACATGTTATGTTATTACCTTATTAAGGTCTTTCTTTAGTTATACAGGGTGTCCCAGGAATTATGCACAATCAAACTCCTACGTGTTCTACAACTCATTTCTGAACAAAAATGCCTGGTAGCAATTTTCGCCAGAGGTCTCGTTTCCGAGTCATTCGCGCTTAAAGATTTGTTTCTTGTTTTCGATCTTATGTCTTTAAAACTGTCATAACTAACTCAATTTTTCAGATAGCTCAAATTTGATGACACTGTTGGAAAGAGCGTTAGATTTTCTGTCGGTTTGATGTTAGAACATTTTTTTTTATTGCATTGAAGATGTGCGATTGCTGCGCGAAATGGCAATTTTGTCAAAATGCCGTCTCTCGGGACAGCTTAGGAATGCCGTAGACGCTGTTCACTAACGAGCGGGTTTACGCATCCGACAAAACTAACTTAAATCGTCACTTTAGAGGTCTGGCGTGGCCATCATTCGATTCAGCGAGAAAAGTTAGGTATATCCCGCCTCCAACCTTTTTCCGTCGAGACTTTTGGAAAAACCTCAATTTTAACAGAAAACACCGTTTTTCTGCAGTTAAACACCGTTTTCTGAACTAAAAATATTTTTAAACCAAAACGACTACACCGTTGTAAAGCAGACAGTTTGGCGCACGTTTTACCAGGCCAGCACAGTTCTGCGTCAAGCAATAATGGGATTCCTAGGTGAGATGAAAAACAGGCGATTTTAAGATTTTGACAAACCTCCCATTTCGCGCAGCAGTCGCACATCTTCAATGCAATAAAAAAAGTTTTCTGACATCAAATAGATAGAAAATTTAATGTTCTTTCCAACGGTGTCATCAAATTTGAGCTATCTCCTAAATTGAGGGAGTAATGACAGTTTTAATGACATAAGATCGAAAACACGAAAAAAATCTTCAATCGAGAATAACTCGGAAACGACGCCTCTGGCAAAAAATTGCTTGGAGGCATTTTCGTTTGGAAATGAGTTGTAGAACACGTAGGAGTCGGATTGTGCATAACTCCTGGGACACGATGTATAGCACCATTAAAGATGTTTCAATGTCAGCCTTTCAGTTAAGTAAATTTTGAGTCGTGCATTGAGACAAGTTGATATTGCTGATTACGGAGTCTTTAGGACATCTAAAGTAAAATTCAAAGGATGGAGGCACAGTGATCATCCATGGACTTATGTGGGTGATATGGTTTCTAATCGATCTACCGTGTTGAAATATAAATAAGGTCGTTTCATGGCATCTAAAATGCAATTACAAGATATGGAAACGCGAGTTTAGATCATGTGCGACTGACTACGTTTAATCTACATAGATTAGTTATTTACGTGGAATGGTTATTCTAATACAGAAATATTAAGCCTGTCAAATGTGTGTCAGAGTTTAACTCTTCGCCCACCGCTGATGGGCGTATCAAATACGAAAGTTCTCTATATTCGTAGTATATGATGGGCTGATGGCACAACTTTGAAGAAAAAGGCAGAGTATGGAACCATTGCGGAACTAGGTAAAAGAAACCATTAAGAACCATTAAGTTTTTTGCTCTCTCTCTCTTTCTCTCTCCCTCGCTCAGACGTTTTAAGGCCCTCGAACGCTGCATTTATTCTTTTACTCTTGCAACAACGAACAAAAGTTTTTCGTAGAAGTTCACATATTCAGACTACGATAATGGACCGAAACTATTCATAAACCAAAATTATTGATCAAATTCAAGGAACGATTGCGGTAGCATTAACTCGCTAAAGGAGCTTGGGGTTGTGGAACCTAAGAAGGTGTTGATATTTCCTGGGGATTTGTAAGTACAACGGAATGTCAAGAGGATTAAACGGATCATGAACCAACCACACCAACTGAAATACGCTCCGATCCTCAATTATAATGGATTGCGGTTCGACATCGTTTGAGCATGGAAACCCCTCTTCAGCACAGAGCTCCACTGATTTCTCGTTTACGCACTCGTATCTATCCGATTTGAAAACCACTCATTCAGGACAATAAAGAGAGTGACCCACATTTATCATCTCACGTAACTTATATGTGAACCCTCAATTTCGATCCTTGATATTAAACACACAGACAACAAAAGCTAAGAGAAAACATATTGAAGTCATGAGTACAATCGCGGTCAGCTGAATTCAAAAAGAATATTCATTTACTCAATGAACTTCGTGTGCCCAATTATAAAACTGTTTTCTAATCAGTTTGGGGATTAAATAATACCCTAGTAACGACGTGATAATATTATCTTTGTGATTATCGGAAGGTGATAATGTTCTGATTATATTTATTGTCCTGTTTCCAAGAAACTAATAATACACTGTTCGATTTCTCGAACCGATGAAGGTTCGACATTAACAAATGACAAGAGTCGGGGAATCGTAGAATGTTGTGTTTAATTTGTAGTGTAGTGTGGTAATAGGAAATAGTCCTCATCTCGAGTGACTCTTCATCGAACCCACAACGGGTGCCGGAATAGCGGCTTTGCCTTTGTTTTCTGTGTTTGTTATAACGAGGTATGAATATTTCGGTCATACTGGTCGATCCACTTTCGCAACTCGGTAATCGATTATATTGATGACTAGCTGTCGAAGATGCAAGCAGCCTCTACAACCACAATAGTGACCAAGGTGCGATAGGCGCAATAGAATGAAAAAATTATGGTTAACCTCGACAACAGGGAATCAAACCTATCACCAACCATAACTGATCAGCCAACGGGAAAATTGGATCAACTTACATCACAAAAATTATGTACCCAGTTACGACGAACAATTTGGCCGAAATTATTGACAAATAAATGAATAACAAACAAATTACGAAGGAATTAATTGAACAGGGACAGTAACTATCCTGATCATGATCAGCTCTGTAAAATAACAGCCGATAAAATAGGAGTCCAACAGTACACTTTAACAACTGGTCGAACAGAAAGACAATGTGATGATAAATAGACAAATTAACGGAACAAAAACATAATTATAAACAAACAACATTTGTCTTCAGGACGTACCGTTTCGTACTATTTCGGTATCTAGATTCATTAGGAATCATCCAACCAGTAATTTAAATTCAATTTGTGACAACAAAAAAACAAGTCAAGTTGAAAAAAGTGTTGGGAGATATTGTCAGATCTGATGAACCTAATCAGAATATTAATAAAAAATATTAACCTTGGCAAAATGATCATCAATCTCACGAGAAATAAACAAATTCCGGTCATTATTTCGCCAAAAATTGAGTCAAATCAAAAAAACGGATAGCAGCACGAGAATCGGCGTTAAAAAGCAATGACAATTCATGTGCCACACTTTACAGTTCACCATCATCCACTACTTGACAATTTTGGGGTTGCCCAACCTTGCGTGATTTTCATGAAATCTTGGGTAGAATCCGAATTTGCAATAAAAAATTGGGGTTCTAATTTGAAATAAGAAAGACACTAGTGTCTTGGGCATGGTTGTGGAGTTGCGCGGAGTGCGCTAATATGATAGTTAAAATCCTTTAAAAAAATATAAGGATTCAAAAAAAAAAATTTTTTTTTTGTTTACTCCCATTTTGACAATTTTAGGAGGGCTCGGGGGGGGGGGGGGGGACAACTCGTGGGACACCCTATATTACATTAAACACGTCTTAATTTGAATTAAACTCCAGTATTGAAGTTTATTCCTTCATCGGTTTAAAATTGTTCACCTCAATTATACAGATTACGAATCATCGAGTACTATACCTAGAGTGGAGAGACGATTTGAGACCAAATATATACCCTAGATGCTAAAGAGGGTTTTGATAGTCAGAAAACATCCAGATATACATTGCGAATAAATCAATAGAAAGTGCTAGCATATTCTTCCAAGTTGGGCCATTTTATTTGTAATTTATTTATTTGTTAACTTGGTGTTTGCTTCTTTTTGCACCCTGCATTTATGAGGATTCGAATGAATAAAACAAACATGAACAAAATACTCAAACTTCAACAAACGCAACCATTAAAAATATATTTATTAGAAAGTCATTAATTTAAAGTAATAGTTTATTGTGCTGAATTTGAAATATTTGTTTACCTGGGAAACCCGTGTTAGATATATTCAAAGGGCTAAAGATCGTCAACAACGTGAACGGTGGTTTAAGCATCAGAGGATTCCAAGCTCATCTTTCGGGGAAAATGATTAAGGCAGCAATGTAATACCCAGAATTTCCTCAAAACGAATTGCTACTAAGCGGCAGATAGGATGATTCCTGCATAGGTATATCAATGGTCAGAATGATGGTTTCTCAGTTACGAGTAGATCGGATTTCAGGAGCTTGGAGATGGCTCAGGCACTAATAGCTTGTGACTGTTACCTCCCTTTGAACTAGTATCATATACCGCCCTTCATAGAAACTTGAGTTCCACGGCATTAGATCCCTAAGAGCCTTTAGAACTTCTTGGATCTTATTATACCGTACGATCCCAAAGTCTGAAAATTTGATGAATTAAACCAGCCAATTATGTCACTCTTTGAAGAGTTCCATAGGGTTCCATATCGGGTGTAACAGGATAATCTTGGTAGATGTATCCATCGTTAGTTTTTCTCGCAATTTTTCAGATCGGGAAAGGCTCTTCGCATACGGGCTAAATCGCTCGCGACGAAGTTACCCATTTCAAAGAAGAAACGTGATTTCTTTATAAAATATCCTTTATTCTCATCTCTCATGACTCAAGAATGTACCATATATATGGCCAATGAGAAAATGTAACGACTATTCTGTTTTCCATCAACTAGTCCACATCAGATCACTACGTAAACTACTGTGCTACCCACAGTCGTTTACTGCGGAGTTTAATCCTGAGGATTGTGTCAAAGGCCAGTGAAGTCTTGACGATTGTTCAGCATTCTCCAACTAGTGTCGGTATTCGAGTTTTCAATTTGAATAGATGTACAAGTTATGTATGCCTTTACAGATCAGGTCCTTCAGTAGGCGATCACAACGCGTGGCCTTAGCAGTGATAAAAAGCATTTGTAGTAGGCTTAATTTCTATCTGAGTCGAACAAAAAACCACCCTCTTACGTCGAATGTTTTTGAGATTTTGATTTTCGTAGACTATGGCTCTAAGAATAGGCTCATTAGTTTCGGACGGACATTTTTTGTTTTAATTCGACGTTTGAAATCAACGTATCCGTAAATAGTAAACCAAAAAATTGTTTAACATTGTTTAAAAATTGGATAGGATTTTTGCGAACACACTACGTATAATGTTGACTCAGAAGAGCCAATCAATCGACAGATTTTTCTTTTCTATGCATTGATTACCGTGAAGTGACCTTTTTGTTAGGCAAGTTGTTCAGCCGTTGTCATCACCTGAGCAGAACGGATGTTGTACAGCCCTCGGAGGACTCTTGATAGGGTTCGCTGAAATGTCGACGAAAAAAAAAAAACGTTCTGCTGGAGTATATTTTTCCGTTTCCTTGTTAAAAAGCCAATCCGATCGATATAGGAACTGGGAATGTGGATTAGAATATAAAACAAATAAGCATGGTATTATGTTAACGTACTGTTTTCCTGTCAAAATTCTAGCCCTTAGAGAGTGAACGGATGAACTTGGAACTCCTCCGGGCTCATGCGATTCATTAAAAGGGTGTCTATCCATAAAAAACATAATAAAATTAGTGTTATTAGGAAAGTATTCGATATTGGTCTTTTAATAATTCATCCCTTCTACCTTATCCTTTAGAGATTGCCACAACTGATGCCGAGAACTCAGCCCCGACTGGACCCTATCGGTGATTTGTCACCCAAGTTGTACAAACGTTGGTCCAGAAGTTATGGAGAACAGCTTTACACGGCGTTGGGGAGGGTGGGATAGCGCCAGACAAAAGGGAATACCGGTCATTGGTTTTTATTTTACGGAAGGAGGCTTCGAGCACTTCCAGTGCAGGCGTCTATCCGGGGAGACGGAACGTCTTCCCCAGCCCACTGGCGTCTACCCGGGTAGACGGAGCCCGTTGCGTTGACTCATCGGATTCCAAGGTTAGTAAGTTATCGAAATAACATTTACAAGCGCCGGTTGTGAGGAAAGTCCTTTCAATACTTTCCTTTCTTGACGCTAGATAGCGTTGGAACTAGATCGGAAGGTTTGAATACAAGTTTCTATCTTTGATGACTGATTGCTTCATTTATTTAAACATCATATCGCCAAAAACGATTGATATTGATTATCATGTATTCACGCCCTCTGAAATCATATTTAGTACGTTATCTCCCATCTGTACGAAGACAAAAAACTGTATCCAGAGTAAAAAATTGTTCAAATATACACTGGTGGAAGTGCATTGTGGGTTAGTATACACCGGGACATTGCCGCATGCGGGAGTATACCCTAGTAGACGAGGGGAAGGGAGATTTCGACCACGCTCGGCAGGGCAGGTGGTGTGCAGTGGGTGGCGTTGGACGGCTAGAGGCTTCCGCATTCAAAGTGCTAAGCAAGATTCATCTCGCAGTTGTCATTTGAAATGGGTAGAGAAACTGATTCTATGGTTGTTGATCGATTGCAGACTTAAAGAGAAAGAGTGTGTAGTGTACCATTACAATTTTCTTCGTCTATTCAAATAGTGTTAAGTACATTGTGAAGTGATATATTAAATGTTTTTTGCCTCTCTAGTGGTTATTGTACTCTTTTGCTTCAGTTTTCTCGAAAGATTTTCTCGTTTAATGCAAATTACGGATACATCACCTGAATAATAAAAAATGGACCTGGTGGGACTACCCCTGTCATGCTGCGTGTAGTCAGTAGATGTCGGTCATACCTCGGCTTTTTTCTTTAGTATGGAACATTATTCAGCCTTGAGCTAACTTCCTGAAATGGTCATATTGGCGTAATAAAAGTAGTATGGGGTTATCGTTGATTCTCAATTCAAATACAATTAGTGCCTTAGTTGATTTTTTTTCTTGTTGAATCCACTTTTCAATCGATCACCTCCTCTGGTGACCCACAGAAAAATTAATTCCTAATATCCGAATAGTGTGCTATAAATCACATTCTTCTGGGGCCATTGCAATATCTTCATTTTCAATGAGACACCTCGCTAAAAAAAGCCAGAGTTGGTCGTTGGGATCGAAGTATTTGAGAAAGAAGGTCGAATGGAAGAGCCCGTATAGAATGATCACTAGTTAGGTTGAGAGGGTCGACGAATACGGCTGGTGATACCACGAAGCACTACTACCGAGTCGTCCAACTCGAGTAATTCAGCAACACGTTCCACCCGTCAAATTCCTCGTAATGAGAGGGAAGTGGCCTTGACCTTGATCCCTACACGGCTCACACAATACATGCCGACATTTATTTTCATGAAACGTTCAGAGCGCAGATGATGGATCGTTGTCAATACAAAACGAGTTCCGACGGATTCTGTTACTCTCCCGGGAATGAATTTTCCTGTTCTATTTCAACAATTAGAACCGTGTTCAGCACTGCAAACGATCATGAATATCTATCTATCAATGCGCGTGCATGAACGACTTCCATGAATTCGAGTAACTAATACCTTCTGCCCAGTGCACACGTGGTTCCATTTCAACGGAACTTGATATGAAGTATCTAGAAGTGTATAAGCCAGTGGTTAAAGGGAGTAACGTTGCGTGAGATCGGGTCATAGTGTGAATGATAGATTGGATTGAAAAACAGTAACGATGGGAAGGGAATGAGGAATATGTCTGCTTATTGTTTTGTTATTTGTAATAATGAATCATTACCATCGATCTGGGAAAACGGGTGTTGAGCCCCTCCTTCGGTTAACGTTTCACGATTAGTGTATTCGGAAGATGGAGAGAAAAAAAACATCCTGCCCGCCATGTGCTGTTTGAAACGTTACTTCGAGGCTACGTGACCAAAGTTTATGGAATCTGTCTCAACAATCATGCGTGTTCTGGTTTCCCCGGTATAATTTTCAATTAAGCCCAAGCTGTGAAATTTGAAATGTTTTTCTATTTTCTACCTGAAATTCATCTTGGGGTGGACATGTGCACAAAAATGTTATTTGTATTCTAAGGATAAACCAAACGGGAGGGTAGCCCTAGGCACCCTTGCAAAAGTTTTTCCCAAACCAGCAGGGTGAATGCTTCAGGGTCCCACATGTTGCTCATGTTAGTTATTTGTGCAACTTTGGAAGGAAAAATGTTGCTCTTCCATCAAAATTACAAATTGTATTCCAGTGGAGTCCGGAGTACAGTGTGCTTACTCCTAATTCTGGTGCCCACGAGACTAATGTCGATGGCATATAGAAATCGTTTCTTTCATGACTCACTATAAATTTCTTCGTAGATAATCAATGTCAGCAGCCGATAATATACTACATTAATATCCCTGTCTAACGTTATCAGTCGTCTGACATTTAAATAATTAAAAGTCAACTGAATGTGTGAGGAAAACAATTTAATACGCAAGTACATCCAATCAGGTTGGAAAAAAATACATTTTATTAATAGAATCAAAAGTTGTTTCTCTCTTGAATAGTGAAACAGCAAAAGCATTCTGCATGCAGTTACAAACACATCAAAAACAGTGTACCCTTAAATAATATTGAAATAATCTTAGTAGCAACGTGAAATATTAAGCATTTTTAGCCAACCTTAAGCAGCCCTATGAAATCATGGCAATAACTCGTATCATGAGAAGAATAACTAAATCTCCGAACATCATGGCAAATAAGAAAGAAGTAATTTCCCTAATCCTCAAAGAGTGCACCAGAAACCAATTATACAAAAACTCCAACTGAGAATCATGATAACAGATTATTGCTGTCGAGGATGAGCTTTGGTTTGACCTAGCGAAAGCGACTGAAGGAGAGGGATGGAGCGGATCGGTTCCTGAGATTCCTTATCTAAAGAGTTCATCTTGAAACTCTTCTCCCTAGTTATGGTCAAGAACACAACGATCCACCCATAGTATCATCTGCCTTCCAAGGGGATTTATCGTCTAATGGAGTCCACTGAGCATGGTGGGGTATGTGGGACACGTTAGCAGTTCTGGTGCAGAATTATCAGGGACGTACTGCAGTACATGAATGAGGTGCGGAGCACCAGTTGACCCGCACTATTCCAATCTTTGGAAACATCGGTCGTATAAATCTGTGAGCAGATGCAGCTCGAATCCCATCCCATTTCTGATCAGTTCCCCTTAGTTACAAAGACTGACTCAAGTTGAACTTACACAGCATCAGAAGTTCTGAGTAGTGTAGACTAGATTGGATGTAAATTTTGCCTGTTGATTTTGTGATGGTACAATTGCGGAAACATTAATCCTCTACTCCAGTACGCTAGACTTCGATTAAACGGATAACTCCCAAAAAGAAAGTAACTACTTTCATAAGTAGTTAGACCCTAATCACTAAATTTGGTTCAACATGAATTAAGATTTGACCAATACATACAATTTGAGCGATGGCTTCCCGAGCCACCTTCCAATAAGCTCATGATGATTCTATTAGAATCACTTTTAAAAATACTAAATGTGAGTTGAGCTTAAAATTAATCCTTGGGAAAGACCATAACAGGTTCTTCTACTCGTATACATGTTAAATGAGAAGTACACATCAATCTTAGCAAGCTGGCGTTGACAAAGACAAGAGCAGAAACTATTGCATTAACAGACTGTACCTAAATAAATTGATGATTTACATTGTTATTGGTACGAACTTCTTTTGTTGTTTTGGAGAGACGATTAAAGATTTCATTTATCCAAAGACATTAAAATTTCTAATATGCACTCCATGATCATCAACTTCGAAGTTGAAACTGATAATTATATTGTACGTTGAACTTGTGCAAAGTCGAATTTTAACACAAATAGATTATGTTGCTTCGTAACCAGATCTAAATTTTGAAAATTTATGAAAATTGCGATAATGCACTACACTTTAAAAACGTGTGCCTACGGAGGCACGCCTGTGTAATTTAGAAAGATGTTCGTTCAGAAATCAAGATCTCTTGGATACAGTCGTTCAACGTTTATCGACCGAACGAAATGATGCTTTATTTTCGGTCGATAAGAACAGTTTGAAATGAGAAACTTGTGTGTACTTAAATTTAAAAACGCTACCAGCACAGCATGCAGAAAAAAGTATTTCTTTTTTTGGAATTCCAGAAAATGGCGTGAGTAGACGAATACGTGCATCACTTGATTTTTTTCATGAGGATAAGGAGGTTATTTTAGGTTATCGCTGATAAACAAGGGCAGGCATATATATATTTATATATACTGAGTTGTCCTATAAAATTGGGAAGAATAGCAGTGTCTGAAAGAAAAAAAGGTGGGACAAAATGATTTTTTAGAGAAATCAATAGTTGTGAAAAATCTATAAGGATCAATAGGACGGGGAGTTGGGTCAGAATATACTAGATGGGTTGTGTGGTCGATGGGGGACAGTCTTAGGGAGGGGACGGATTCGTCGATAGATTTCAGAAGCGGTTTTCTCATCTTTCCCGAGCTACATTCTTTCGGAAGTGACAGATAATTGATACCAAGCTCTAATAGACTTACCTATGCAACAAAGGGTCTGTTAGCGGTCCCTCAGACTGAGCATGCCCGGTACAATCAGAATCCCTACGTTATTCGCTCATTGAAAAATATGGGGCGGGCTTGTTAAACTTTGCGTTTATTCAGATTTCTTTTTTTTTCTCTCTTTTCTTTTCTTGATACGAAAATGTCGTGGTTATTGTGTAATATGGATCTTCGGTTTTGTTTTTTAGGATGGCATTACAGCTCCAACACAACACGATCCCGGACTGTGAGACTGGCCAACGGTTTGATCCTAGCGACAACCAACACTCCAATGGTCTGTTGGAGCCCACCAAGTCTGTTGTAAGCAGCACTGCGCAAGCCCAACCCCCCTTGAATCATCCGTTTCACGAAAAACTCAACGGTTTCCTCCTATGCCCTTCGACCGTTTTAATTAAACAATCTCAAATACTCACTCATAATACGGAGGCTTAAATCATTATGAGAGGGCGGCAAAACTTTCATGTGGCCTTTAGATGTGAATGCAAAGAGCGAATTGTGCGCTTTAATTGATAACTACGATCTACGACTCCTGTACATTTTAGACGCATTTTATGAAAAAGTATCCGTAATCTTGCCATACATGACATTCTTGTAAAAGATCTTGATCTGATAAAAAACAAACATGCCAACATTTAAGAATTTGAGCCAATGTTGTCTGCTGTTACCACTATTCTCCTAAAATGTATTCAAATTTCATGGATTTCAAACTTCTTCAATGTATCCAACATCTCTACAAAACAAAGAAACAAACACCGTCTTACACCATTCAAACAAAGACCTGGTATCTTATTTTTGTTCCCCGATCGATTTTTTAGCAAATTTTAATGTGAGTTCAGTATAGTCAGCATAAGTTTGAGCGTAAATGGTTTTAATGCTCTAGTTCATAGGTGTTAATTTATTAATTTTTTATTTGTTACTTTTTGGTTTCATCCAGCTCTGTTTATTACTTTTATATATATATAATAAACGTTTAGCCGTTTTTTGGCTATTTCTACTGATTATTTTAGTACGTTTTTTTAAATTTGACCAATTTCTGGTTCAAACATCTCTTGTGCAATGAACCTCAGAAATTTTGAATTTCCTGTCGGGAAGACGGATGGAGGGGGTATTTTCCTACATTCATACCTACTAGAATTCTCAGCCAATTTTCGTTCTTTTTTCGACTAAAATTTTGGTCTAGTTTTTAAAAATATTTATAAATGTTTTTAATTATGTGTCATAAAAGTGATCATATAAAAGCTGGACATAATGCATCCCTGTAATGCGTGGATTACTTAGTATTAATAATAATGCCCTTTATTTGTGTTTTAGAATGCATCCATACACGCGCCAATAATAATTAACATGGCCATAAAACAATGCAAACAATTCTGAAACGGGATAGTAGGATTGTTCAAAAACATTAACTTCACATTTTGGCGGAAGGGCTTCTCCTCCAGCTGAGTAGGAAGGAAATCAAAAAGCTTTGCCCCCCAAATAGGTGACGTTAGGCTGCGGGGTTGAAGTCAAATGACAGCGCTCTGGCTGTAGGAGGCTTCGCCCACGGGTGTTATAACAGTGCTTCACACAAACCGACTGGAACTCCCCTGAGATTGGAGAGCAAACCAAAGCAACTCGGGGCAGAAGAAACCAAATACAGTAAGGATTTTCATCCTACAAAAGAGAGGTCTGCAGGAAGAGGAAGGGCCCGAATAGAGTTCCAAGAGATTATCAGACAGGGTAGGAGACGATTTTGTTTGCAGTTTAATCAATCACCTTGCGATCGATATATCTAAGTCAACTCCTCCCACATCGATGAAGGTTACCAACCAGGTTTTGGTTAGTAAGCTTTCTGGGAAAGTCAAATCAGTCAGACATCAATTTGGATTTAAAAGAGGTGTCAATACAAAGGACGCTTTATTCAAGGTCACGGATGCAATTTACTCAAACTTGTTCGGCGGGGAAACAAGTAACTCTAACGTGCCTCGACGTGGCAAAGGCTTTCGACACTATATCAAAAGCAAAACTTGTCGAAAAACTGGAAGCATCGGAGATTCGAGGACTACATTTGGAAATATTCAAAACATATAATAGTGACAGAGAACAAGCAGTTCACATTGGCGAAGCGAGAAGCGAAACTGCTTTAATCCGCGAATACGGCTGTTCCCAAGTCACTTCAATTGGGCCGATTATTTTTTCCCCATATGTGAATGAACTTGCTTCACAAGAATATTCCTTGAAAATCTACATGTTTGCGGATGATTTTGCCCAAGTAAACTCCGGGAAAAACATGGCAGGAGGTCCATCGAAATGTCGAGAAGGATTTGAGGGCGATTGGAAATTGAATGAACACCAACAAGCTTACCATCAATGCTAAGAAATCGGTTTACATGAACGTTGCAAGAAAAACAGAACAACAATCAACATAGAGTGACCCTTTGACGTTACACAGCTGCAACAACTTACAGTGTGACTTTTCGAAAATCAAAAATGTTCAATAGCTTAGTTTATTTAGGAGTGACGTTTGATTCTCAAATGAAATGGACCCAAAACATTCAAAGTTTGTGTCAAAAGGTAAGAAAATGAGCGATACCCTGTATTTTATACCCTGTACAGAATCAAATTTCTATCAGAAGAACTGAAAATCAATGTTTATCAGGCGTTTGTTTGAGTTAATTTTACAGTGTGCCATTGTAATATGGGGAAGCACTTTCAAGTACCGAATTAATAAAATTTTTAAGATTCAAAAAATGACATTAAAGGCATTGTTCAATAAGCCCAGGCGCCATCCCAGCGATACATTATTTCATGGTTTGAATTTGTTAACTGCCCACCGATTGTGCACATTGAATTTGCTCAATCTAATTCGTAAACACCATAGTATATATTTTGCTGATGTGAGACAGCGTCAATCAAAACCATGCAGACTCAAGTTACCGAGAGTAAAAAATATATTAGCTCAAATTACGACAAAATACAGAGGCAGCAAATAGTCAATAAAGAGTTTGAAAAATTGGATGTCTAATGATGACAAATAGTGAATAGCTATCCAAAGAATAAACTTGCAAATTAATAAGAAATAACCCATATGAGTACTTTATGGAGTAAAATTAATTATTATGTAAAATTAGCGTTTATCAAGTACATCATTCCATGGAAGTGGAATCTAAATTCTAATAACAAATGTAGTGTAAATATAGTGTTATAGGTGGGTACTTTATAAAAAATTAGAAGTAAGAACCAACTCCGGGCTGGGCAACAGTGTAACCACCAAACATCCCTGGCAATAAGTAATAACTAGTAAGACCGCTATTCCTTCAACTTCGGAAGATTCCTCTACGAATATTAGAAAGTATACTCAGAAAGCATTTGGATTGTGTTGGATGCGAGAAAACGGAGAGCCATTTAGTTTTTCAACTGTCGTACCTTGTCAGTATTGTTCGACTGTGGAATTTATTATACAAGGTTCGCTGACTGTTCGTTTAGCGTGCAAGAAACCAAACGCTACAGTACGGTTTTAGAAAGCTTTCGACTATTACCTGTCCCTGCAAAAAAATGTCATAAAAATTTAATGAAAACTGTTAAAATTAATCCTTTTATAAGGTTTTCACATTAGGTTTTGCTAACGAAAGCGAATTAAGAACGCACATGTCTTCTAGGGTCCGTTAATGTACATGAGCGCACATCCAAACATTTTGGTATGATAATAACCTAGATGTAACCGGGATCTGAAAATCGATCTCTGGCGTATTCCTACTCAGTACAAAGACCAATCCCAAAAACTTCAGAATACCAAATGCTGAAGATAGAATCCAGAATTGTTGAAGCAATTATCAAGTCTGTTCATAATCCAACAATGATATAAGTCAAATATCTTGGTTTGGCAAGATAATAAATTACTTCAAAGCCTCATACTATTTGTTCCAAATTATTCTGCACGAAACAAGATGGCAGAATTGCTGAATTTACCAGCAATTCAATGTTTTTCGTACCTTCAACAAGTTAGGAACCGACTGAATAATGAACAGACTCCACAGAAAATACACAATAAACAGATTGTACATTATTTCCTTAGCTTTAAAGAGGAGTTTATGATTTTAATGAGAACCGAACACTGTGGGGAAAATGGTTTTTATTCCAATTGTGAGGAAATAAAAGCCTTGGTTGCCATTGTGGTTGTGTCAGAGGGAATGTTTCAAGCAAGCGATAAGACTGTGAAGTTGGCTTTATAATGCCAGGTCATTTCCATGAGGGGTGCCGCACAATCTCGCCCGCCGCTATCCTCTTGCTCTCCCGCACCCCTTGAAATATGAACCTGGGCATTCTCATCGGACCTCTTCATTTGAAAAAAAAAAAAAAGACTCTGTAGTTACACAGGCAATAGTGTCAGCGTAGAAAATGGTCAGATTCAATTTAAGAAGGACGGGGAGGTTCAGCAAGACAGAGCTTTTGTATTCGGGTGGGAAGTTGCCAAATATTGTAACCTCAATTTTCTTTCCTGTGTGTTTTACAAGTTTTGGAACAATTTTAATTCCAAGTCTTGTGGCAGTTCCTCATCACAACCGGGAGAGTGCGACTGTCCTGTGAAGTTTCATAACTCGTAACGTAAATGTCAACATCTCCCCGTTCAATGAATTGATATCTTACCTATATCTTATTTCAAAAGAGCATTTATAACCCCCGAACCCTTCCCCCCTCTAGGAAAAATAGAAAATGTGCGATAAGACGTTTAAAGAGATAAACTGTACTCTATAGAATTAGAGATAGATGGGCATCACACAAATGATTGTCAAGTGAAATTTATAATTGACACAACTACCGAAACTGTTCATTTTATTAATTATCGGAAGTGATTCTAAATAGGAATAAATTATTCGCTAACTCTTCTGATGTACTCCATCTAGTAGCAACAATATTAGCAACTACTTTGTAGAAACAAAATGCTGGTTGAGATGAAGTTGGGCTCCCACAAAACACAAACAAAAAGACGTGACCCTGGAATCAGTGATAACATCAATAAGGAAAACCTTCAAAATACATTGCGTATTATGTAAAGTGAAGCTGAACAACTAAGCTATCGATTGCTGTTGATTGCTTTCGAATAATGAGGGATTCGATCCAGCGATATTTTTGCTGCGTTTGAGCAGATGGCGTTTGCACATACCCATTTCGAACTAGTTGTATTTTGGTATGATTGTCGATTTGCAATAACTGAAGGGCTTCTAGGAATTCAGAAATTATTGGGTGGGGAGGTGAAATTCGGTTTTTAAAATGGGCGTGAAAGCTGTCGCATGCTTTAAATGCACGTGACGTGTCGCTCGTTCTGGATGCCCACGACTGAGGAGGGTAGGTGGCATTATCAGAAATGTGAAGTCTTGTCATCGTTGTCCGGTCTCTCAAGAACCTATTCACAAAATGTATCTCTGATATCCAGATACACGAGTGGTAGACAGACTAACCCCAATGTCATCGTTCATTTAGTTGAAGGCGAGTTCCAAAGCTTAGACATCCCTTAACCCTGCAAACAAACCCAGTTTTCATTTCAGCGAATTTTCAAATAAAATAATAAATATTAAATTCACTTTTGTGTTCCATAGACGACAAGGGACCGAAAAAATAAAATAAAAACCGTGAAACGATTGCTCTTTTGGCGAAGTGGGCCGAGCAACTCCAATTTTGGAGTATCTTTTACGATGAGGATGAATGTCATAATAAGGCGCAAGTCAGTTCGTCTTAAATTAGTCAGCCTTTAAGTAGATCAATGATGATCCGTTGACCCCAGAGCATTAATATATAGATCAAAGTCCCATTTTCATGAAATGCGTTAAATCATTCATTACATTTTCATGAATTTTACACATACAGTACGAAAGTTGACGATAGTGTTCCAATCGACAAACAAACAATAACTGAGCAGACAATAGAAAGGAGGCAGCATATTTAGTCACAATTAAAAGCGGGATGCGACTGTTGGACATCTGAGTGTAGCTGATCAGATGAAGTGAAAGGGAGAGGACGGGTACGGAACTCCATTTAGTTTTAACATTTTGAAGGGTTGATCACAAACTGTAACAGATATGGAACCACCACTGGGGACGAATTCTGGGGTGATACCCTCATTTACCAGACATTAACTTGATCCATTACTCTGATCAATTTTGAATTTTTCCAGTATAAAGTAAGTAAAGTAGTAAAAGTAAAGTAAACAAGGAATTTCACCTTGGATTTTCGTCCGACTACCCGGAGGTGTCGCGGACGTCGCCAGCCGTCCTCCAGAGAGGATCGGAACTAGGTCTGACGATTTCGCTCGTGGCTTCCCATTGCCTCACGCCCCTGGGTTGGGAGCGTTTTGGATTCACGTGATATCGTTATCAGAGGTGAACTGTCTAACGACAGGACAGGTATACAACACTTGATAGGATTTTGGCCCTAATCATTGGTGCCAGCCGGATTCGAACCGGGGCAATCAGTACTCCCACTGAAAGTAAACATCTAGAGGACTGACGCCCCAGCTCGCTCGGACAACCTGTCCCCAAATTAATTATTAAGAAATTTAAATTAAGGAATTTTTCCAGTATAATCAACACACCTATATTTGGATATGAAAGAAGGAAATCTACAAACTGCTGTATCTATCAAATCGAAAGTACAACTATAGTTAGTTTCTTTAAGATAATTTGCAAATGTTTATTTTAAATTATGTATTTCGTTTTTTCTAATGTGGATTGTCCTTGTCCCTGAAATATTCAGATTCCTCAGAATTGATATCCACCTTGAACACAATACTCAAGATGCCCTAGAACACATGCCCAAGGTATATTTTTGTCAAGAAATCCCACTTAAATCTGAACATTAATAATCTTAATACGGACTAAGTCACTCGCGACGAAGTTGTGGAAACCCACAACGTTCCATCTTACTCCGTTTTTATTTGAAAATAGTGATCTCTTTCAAAAAGGTTTTCATGAATCCTAGAGAAAATAAGTGTGTAACTTTGCCAATTTTTTTTCCTCCAGAAGAAGATGGCTTTTGAAGCACATTTTACTTTTTCGCCCAGTTAAGTGTGGAAATGAATAATTTCCCCGAAAACTGTATAAAGTCGTGAAGGAACCTTTTCATGCCCAGTACTTGATTGCGACCGGTGAAAAAAAAAATATATATATACAGTACATTTTATTTCTCCATTACATTTTTTTTAACGTTTGTCAATGTTTTACGTATTTATTTATTTCAGGTGTATAATTTATTAATTGTAAATTTACTGTCAAACAAATGCGAGAATGTGGAAAGCCCCAACTTCCAATTCATTGAAAAATAGAATAACATTTAAAATATTAAATTTTAAAATTAAAAATAACATCGAAAGTTGCTGTTCGATTAGCAGTTGTAGTTAGCGGTTTGGGAGTGGTTTTATTCGACTCGATTTCATTTCGAATCCATATCAAGTTCAACGATTTAGATCATCTTTGAGGCTTTTGTACAAAAAATATGAGCAATCGCAATTTCGGACTCTACATAACTACCAATCGAACTTAACAATTTATGGTAGGGTAATGCTTTTAAATTTTTTCAAGAAACATTTTTATTGATTGATTACGAAGGTATATTATTGAAAATGAGCTCTGAGAAACGTGTTTGAAAATATCTTAGTATGTTGATAGGATGTGTCCTTTGGATCGAGCTTAATGGCATAGGTAATTCAAAGAAATGGCCAGCAGTATGTTTCTGAGAATAGATGCGATCAATGGGCGATGAATAATTGTGTGAAAATCGAAGAGGAGTGAAGGCCTCAAGGGAAAGAATCGTACCACCAGAATCAGGAGAGAAAGAGTTGTAATGAGATTTAGTTCGGTGTTACTGGAAACCGTTGAATGAATCCCGAGGTTGGGCTTTTAGCCGGCACTGAGTCATCGGGAGGTTTCCCGCCCCCAATGGCGTGATACGTGCGACGATCCTGACCTAAATCTATATTATAATATTGCGTTAACAATAGCCTCCACCCGGTGAAGAATGTTTGCGTCGTTGCTTTTCAAAAAGCTACGGAATATTGAAAAAAACACAAGTTGTATTTGATTTGATATGAGTGAACTAGAAGAGGACTTAGTCTGTCAATAAAGTTGGGCACGAAAATGGCCGAGGGTAGCCGATCTGAAATCGAACACTCTACGACCCCCTTTCTGGTCCCATTATCCAAAATTATCTCGCACGTCCTCCCATCCTATTATATCCATGAATGGTGACCTGTACAATTTTTGTCCCACCTGTTCAACAAATAGAGTGGGTGGTTTAGGTAAATAGGTACCTACCTATTGTTTTGGAGAAAAATTGAGCGGCTATGTTCAAAAACCAATCAGTTGTGGGGAATTGAACTAATTGTTGAAAAAGCATACGTCAACTTCAATACAAAATTAGATTTTTACCATCAATGGAAATCCGATGCATTTGAATGTAGGGACATCTGGGGGTTGAATGAATCAGCTTGGGTTTGACCTACATCTAGCCAATGACAATCATCTAACTTTTCACCTCCTCCACCTTTACGCCTCACTTTTACGTAGGACCTTCTACAAGATCGATAAAATTGGTAAGTAATGCATAACTGGCCGACAAAAACTATGAAATAGTATCAAAAGATATTGTTAACATACAAGTAAGGCCACGAGTTCCTATCTGCTTTCTTGGAATGCAATTGAATTAGGTAACCGGTTTCAGATTCACGAAGCAAAATAAATAATAAATACTTTATTATTTGGGGCGGGTCCAAGTATTAACTGGGGAAAACCATCTTCCAGTTATTTTATTTTC
Source organism: Creontiades dilutus (assembly GCA_031894815.1). NCBI lineage: Eukaryota > Metazoa > Arthropoda > Insecta > Hemiptera > Miridae > Creontiades > Creontiades dilutus. Next base: position 1,221,772 of record JAVIWC010000851.1, read on the forward strand.
GTCTTCCGAAATCAAAATTATCTGTTACGTTTTCTGTTTTAGCACTGAGCACATTCGGGTCGTTGTCTTTTGTCAGCCTGTCAGTCTGTGCCTATGGTAATAAGTACTTGAAATGCACATCTCATACATGTTCATCTGATATTGACTCTGTTTTTGAAGACTGGGTGGGACATTTTCTATGTTACACGGTGCGGATAACATCCCATTTGAACAGTGTGTACTTCCGGTATTAGTATACACTATGGCAAATCCAAGTGAAACGCTTATAACACGTGATTTGCTTCCGATTTCAGTGAAATTTTCAAAAAGCACCACGATTTGTACCAATGTAAGTAAAGCACCCGATTGCAATCCAAGCACTGTAAATAATCGACTAAATATTTGTTAATGTCTGTACATGTTCGTCATCATGATATGATAGATCTATTTTTTTAAACACATTGATATGCGTGCATTACAGGGACATCCCTTTGTCCGGTTCTTTATCTGATCACGCTGATGAATATAATTATAAACACTGATAAATATTTCTAAATCAAGACCAAATTCTTAACCGAACAAAAGCAGCATGAAAATCGGCAGAAAATTCTGGTAGGTAAGAGTTGGAATGGACCGGCCCTAACCCCTGTGTTTTCCTTCCCGACAGAAAGTTCTAGATTATTTCCGAGGTTTATAACACAAGTGAGGTTTGTTTATCAAAAATTGGAAGTGGAAAAAAAATGTTCATAAACATAACGATTTATTACTATTAGGTACTCTCTCCATTCACCTCCTTCCATTAATAAATGTGAATGTTCTGAAATATATTTCAAAACTAGACTAAAATTATTAATCATCAAAACAAGTAAAAACATCGGCAGTATAAGCAGTTTAAGGGATTGTTACCTCTTCCGTCTCCCCTCCCGACTGGAAATTCGAGATGTTCGAGGTTCGACACAACTAGACAAAGATTACGGTGAAACATAAAAAATACTTAAAATGAATAGAATCAGATGGAAATATCAAATATGTAATCATTAATCTTTATAACCCCCTTCCATTCACGCTTTTTCATTATGGTAATTAAGAGTTCTGAAATATATTCTAATACTATACCTAAATCCTTATTGAACAAAAAGAAAAAACGCTGCAAATTCTCTCACTGGGGTTTATTATTCAATTGGCTTGATTCATGATTTGAATTTCTACTAAGTTTTGGAGTGTGCGTGTTTCACAGGTGATAGAGCGGTTATTGAATTTCAGGAGATATGCATAGAGCACGTAAATCTGTTGTCAACCAAAATACCTATTTGGATTGATCATATTTGCATGCCTCCTGAAATTCAATAATCGCTCTATCACTTGTGAAACAAGCACACTCCAAAGCTTAGTTGAAATTCAAATCATGGACGCAAGCCAATTGAATAATAAACCCCAGTGAAAAAATTTGCAGCGTTTTTTTTTTCATGGTTTTGAGAATGCTTCAACCCGTGTATCGGCTACAAAGCCTTTTAGGAGTTCCCTCCAGTATCCACACTACTACATCACTACGTCACTAGGTTACCGAAATCAAAACAAAAACAATAATAAACCAAAATAACGCAAATGTTGGTACCATAAATCGGGCCATACATCGGCAATGGTTTGAGCTACGGACCTGGGAAGGGGCTCATTCGATTCCTCGAGGAAAGTTCTTCAAAAAGAGTCCAAATTTAGGCCGCCTTGACTTTTTTTTGAGGTTTTTAGGGATTTTACAAAACTTTGACAACCCTTAAAGGACACTTTAAATTAAGTGAGAGAGCTGGCTCAAGAATTGGGGCGTCGTCGGACCAACATGGATTTTTCCTGAAAATTTCAGCTTTTTTGCTTCAGCCGTTTTGGATAAATCGTGCGTACGGCGTACGGCGTACGGACGGAAATTTTTTTATTGCAGATTCGGATTCTACACCCTTTGAAACGTTAACCATGAAATTTTCAGGGGGGGTTAGAATTTTGTTTTTCAAGAGCGATTACAATTGTTTATTATTGAATAATAAGCCAAAAGAATGACGTGAATCGGTCTAGTATTTTCGCTTGAGCAGAGATCGAAAGGACCCCCTAAAACCCCTCCATCCCTCTCCTGTCAGTGAAATCAAAATTTCCGAGGTTTGTTGCACAACCGGAATAAAATTGTGACCGAATGAAAAAATTATCATGAAAATCGGTTAAGAATTGAACGGTTGGCAGCGTCGACAAGATTTCGTCGACACACACAGGCACACACCTATTTTTTTAATCACGTCTTTGCTATTAGGATGGTCTGAAACGGATTTGTATTCAGTCAACTTTTTTCTTGTGTTTGGGCTGTCCGACACCCCCCCGGGTCAATTCTAGTAGGCATCAAACTATTGACGAAGCCTTGCTTCAGAGGGACGTCCTAAAAAAGTCAACATTGCTTAACCAAACCAGAGCATACAATGATTTTCACACTGTTTCCTTGGGAAACAATCGATTGTGACACGCTTTGACATTGTAGTAAATACTGGTCTTCCTATAATCATCAATATGGAGTTCGTGAATATTTAAAGAAAACACAGCCCTAGTCACCAGTGGAAACAACCTGGTTTTACATACATGCAATCACTCTCCTACTAAATTTAGGGGGGGGGGGGGGGTTCTTGTAGCTGAGGCACTAAATGGGTACAAAGCTAGTACCTTTATGTAAATAATTTGTACCAGAAGCTTCCATGAATAAACTGTTGTAATGTTCTGCATAAAACAACTGAAGGAAAGCCTTCTCAAACACGTATCTTGAGGAGTATTCAAATTCATCCTACAACACGCATTTGCGTGATACGTTTGAAGGACATGAACAATTTTGGGGTCTAAAATATTGTAGTTAATTGAGGAACCAGTGAAATAAGAGGACGTTGTTGGACATCCGACATGAGCATTTTCCAGCAAATTACGGTATTCGAATGAGAGAAACATAATTTTGTTGAATATATGATAATCCAGGGTTGTGGGATTGAATCGAAGATACAGTTAATTCCGAAGTGCTTAGGTACGAAGTAAAACATCTGCTTCAAAAACTTCTGGTTGAGAATTGGGCTAAAAACATAGTTATTACCTGCACGTGCACAGTTGAGAGGAATAGAATAAGTCAAAATAGAATATCTTGTTTTACAGTTACATTTACCTCGTTAAAGATCTCCAACCTCCTGGGGTCGATCCTGCAACAAATTCCCAGCAAAAAGTACTCACAATAACAATTTTCAAGGGCCTCGTTTTTGAGTTATTCCACTTGAAAGATTATAACTCCCTTATTTGGCATAGTGAAACAAAATTTGAGGATACCATGGGATACCATCTTCTTCGTGCAGATAAAAAATTTTGTTCGCGGTCCTCATAGGTGAAAAATTATCTTATAAAGTAATTTTTGTCAAATTGAAAAAATCTAATATTTCTCATTTGGTTGTTAGGGTATTATTTACGCATAGTTCTTCAAGTACCCCAACATCTAAAACCGAGCGAAAGTTTCAGCTTTCCAACGGTATGCTACATTTATATTTTACTCCCCTGTGAAGATTTCATAATTGCCGAACGATGGAATTTCAAATTTAAAAATTATAATTTAACCTTAATATGTAAATAACTGTTTGTTTAGCGTCGGACAGTTTGTTCAAAACGTGAACTTTTCCGTAAATAGTACTTTACCCATCATAACTTCTAAACTAAAAGTCCAATCCGAATAATTAAAAGCATAATTATTCAACTTTAATTATCAAACATAATAAGTGGATTAAGGATTTTATCATGACACCAACATCTCCACCATTCGATTCCACCCGTAATTGAGAACGAGCATCTAACCCCTTCAGTCACCACGTAACTACACTACCGTGTACGCTTTTCCCCATCTCGCCCTTTGAACGAAACCCGTTATTGTAGCTTGACTATAAAAGTAATACTTAACCACTTCGGGCTTTCTTTTTGTTGTGAACAAGTACAAAAATCGGATTTTATTCTCTTTTCTTGTGATATCCCTTTGATATTCGAAAGAATTAAAAGTCATTGGAGGAGACCCCAACAAAGTTTGAAAGCCTTTCCAAAAATCATATTCAATTCCAGCGAAAGTGGGAACAAGGAAATCCTTACCTTATTCGACTTGGCGCGAAAAATCAAATTTCAACCCCTAGGAGGGGGTGATTAAGGGAAGAAGAGGTGTCTGCGGACTCTTGAAAGTTCAAATTCGATCTTAAGAACCCCAAAAACATAGAAATCCACTCGACTTGCCGTGAAAGCTCAAATTTCAACCCCTTGGAGGGGGTGATTGAGGAGTTAAGAGGTGCCTACAGGCTCTTGGAAGTTCAAATTCGATCTCAGGAAACCCAAAAACATAGAAATCCATACCCCACTCGACTTGGCATGAGAACTCGAATTTCAACCCCTAGGATGGGGTGGCGGGGGTGATTGAGAGGGAGGTAGTTTCCCCAAGTACTTTCCTTGTCTGAAGTAGAAAAAAAATGTAGAAATTCACTTGAAAAGATATCGTAGTTCATCCCAATCTCATGACTCAAAAAGAAGGTTCTGACACCAATTTAAGGGTAGTTTTTTGGCCATAGCTCAAAATGTTGGGGTCAGGGGATTTTTTGGACCTTGGATTCGAATTCAGCATGGAAAAATACATAGGGATACCCTAGTCTACTTTAAGGATCATGTTCTTTTTTCTTTTTATGGGCTGAAAAGCATTCTAAAAAAAAAAAAATAAAATACTAATAATAAAAAATAAATAAATGATAAAAATGTTGATAATTATTACATAAAGTTAGGTGCTATTGAAACGTACTACACCACACCACATATCAATCAATACACCACATCAGTATTAGATTGCTCTACTCCACATATCAATTCGTCCGGATCGGTTCACCGGTTGAGCTCACGGGTGAACTGCACCCGTTCAGATTGGCCCACGTACCACTCATGGCCACTTGTACCACTTGGGCCATTTACCGCTCATATTTCCCCCGCTTCTTGAGCTTTTTCGCGAGAGCTCTCCTCTGCTTTTATTTATAAAACCGATACCTAGGTATTTATTATTGAACTAAAATTTTAAATAAGTTACCTGATACAGTGTCTTCTGTCAAGCTATGTATCACTCAAGAGGCACGCGTATGGCTCTTGTAGGCGCTTCATCCACCCAGCCACAACAGATACTATAGTTAATAGACATATATATCACAGTATTTTATATTTTTTTAGTTTTAACTGTATTTTATTACTTTCATCAATTGCATTTTTTACCCTAACCAACAGTTTTCCGATGTATTATAATCATTTAATCAAAGCACAGAAACTCCATCTTTCCCCCACTCTTCACACATAATAGTATCGAGTGGTTTCCTTCAAGCCTAAGAAAATTGGTTTATTGGCCGTATAACGAATTCACATCGGGAGGAACATAATGTATTAAATTACAGATGACCTAGGCAAGATGCCAAATATCGTTCGATGGGTTTGCCATAATGATGGATGTCTACGTTGTCACTGGTCGTGTAAACATGGAGCAGGCCTCATGGGCTAAGATAAGTAACTGGGGTAGGAGTGACGTGTGGCAAGCTCGTTGAAGAGCAAGTTGGTTGAAACAAGTTAAAAAATGGTGGCGGCTAATAACATTACCGTCATGGCTGCGACTGTATCATGGCTTGGAGTGAGGTGTGGTAAAAGTGCCAATGAGTTACTCGAGTTACCTCTAAAAATTACAGAATACGGCTGAAGATGGTTAACTTTAGATTAATTAGCAGAATACTAGCAATAAAAACTGTTTCAACATGGAGCTAAAAAATTAAAAAATGTAAGATCAAATTTAAGTTGAAAATGTATCTACATTTCACTACAATGTTCTAAAAACCCCTTCAAAATGCAGAAAATGCAGTATATTTACTATAAAAATCAATATATTCTTAAATATAAATATTTATAAATACATTTTTACTTACCTTTGAATCACGTCATTTTCACTTTTTAAATATTCTTTTGAATTATCCTAGAAAGGTACGCCCTTTGCCTATGTTACTTCACCCTAGCCTAATAAACGGGCTTTGTTCTCAACGTACTAAAACACTGAAAGACACCAGAGATAGTGCTGATTCTATGAATAAATTTTTCCATGAACCTGCTAGTTTCCAAATCCAATAACGAAGTCTCAGCTTAGTTGACTTCAAATTCCCTCAAGCGAATTATGACAGCCAGTTATAATCTTTGGGGTTGAAACAGGAGTGGGGGAGGGATTTAATCATCAAATTCATGATACTTAACGATGATTTATTATTTTGCTGATGTATGCTCTACACCCGATTGATGGTTCTACATTTGCTAGGTGCCTACCGATCTTCGCCACTTCAGGCAGTGACACATTACAGCTTGGTACCAACTTCATAAAAGGTAAAGCAATACAACATTCTTTCAGTGAAGGCAAATCGTGTCAAGATGATTGTTTCCATGATGACAAGTGACTAATCCAACAAATTAAATAGATTACTCTGTTATTAACTGGCTTTGATGCGTTACAATTATTTGAATTATCGATTTCCCACTGTTTTCCATCAGTCATATACACTAGAATATTGTTTCTCTTATTGTTCACAACATCTCTGGCAAGATACTCGAAATATTCAACTTTATGCAGTGCTCTGTACTGATTCTATTGAAATGATTTAGAAGAAATCAGATATGAAGTTAGTGGGACTGAAGGATTTCTTTCTTGCAATTCCTTACTAGGAAAAGGTTGATTTAAAAAAATGTTGATTGACAACTATATTTTCATATAATTTTGCTATTCAAATACGGCTTCATTGCTAATATTTTCTGCTCTTACACAATACCTAGCGACAACGTTTCAACAAAGTTTAAATAATAGAGTGCTATTTACTCAGCACTCTAGCACATTACTAGCTAGGTATCTACCTAGGTAATTATGAAATGTAATCATTAAAGGAAAGCACAAAACGATTCTAAGGTTTGTTTGGCTAAAAATCCTTAATCAGTTTGGACGCAACTGGAACCTGAAAAGGGACAGGATGAGATCAGTTAGGAAGAGTGTTCAGATCAAACAGTTCTCGAGGTTGATTAGAATTTGTAAACTTAACAGTATCTTTATTACATAATTAGCTTTCATCCCATCATCAGAATAAATAAAAATGTTCATACCTGCCGGAATAAAAAACTGGAACGTTGAGTAAAATTATTTAACATTTTATATCGATAAGATATCAGGAAGGTCGTTCGGAAGAACCTTAGAACTGGTTCTGAACGGTAATGAAGACTCAAACAAACAGCAAACTATCGGTTCTGAACAAGAGACATGGTCAGTTCTGAACTGTTCTGGACTCATAGCCGGACCAACCTTGTAATACAAATAAGGTTGCTAATGTTGCTGCTAGATATTTATGTTATTTGAAATATTCCGTTCATAATGAAGGCTCAGAGGTCCAAATAAGAAAACATTGAACTTCTAGACTAGACACAATAATCTACCCAACACTATCAATAACCCTCAACTGATATTTTAAAAAAAGTAGATAAATGATAATTATGAAGTGTTGAATTTAGTAAGCGTTGATAATCATGTACATCATTTTTCAAATTCAAACATTAGGTATATATTTTTGGAACCTTGAGTCGACATTGAGATTTTTAGAAATCATATTGAACACTACGCAGTTTACCATATGGCTAGCAGAAGGAATGTCGTTATTCACTAAATCTACAGCAAGGGTACTAAGAAAATACAGCAATAATTCGGTTAATTTTCTCATCTGGCTTTTAATTCATTCTTTCCTCAGCACGCTGATTTCAGGTGTTGGAGCACACTTCTGTGGTGACTGCAATAATCAGTTTTCGAGAATACCAAGTTGAAGAGAGGCGAGAGTATTAGTCGTAAAACATGACCACGAGTGAATTTTCAAATGAATCAGAAGTTTTATAAATTTACTTCAAAACTTTATGCACACCCCTGAGTTTTAGCTTTGAAATAATCTATTGAACAGTTTCCATAATTACAAAATTGTTGATTAGGATATAAATACATGAGCATTCTGACTTTTCCTAATCCTTAACGGCTCTAATTTATTCCTGTTTGTGGAACAAGTTTTCACGAGCATGAAGTTTCTGTACACAGTGTTTCATTGAAGTCAGGTGCAGTCTTATTGTATAGGTAGACAAAGCATCTAGTCAGATTCCAAATAAACTAGATCGTCGAGAGTGAATGAAGGCTAAAGGAACAATTTTAGGATGAACAACAGCCGTCTCCATAATGTCAATCTACACAATTCAATACACCCGTGACTTCACCCATCCTGTGAAGTAATATCACAGTGGTTTTTGGGTCTGGAGAGCCTTCCAGAAATACTTATCAACTGAAACTATTAGACACACCGAAGCAGAAGCTGAAATGGATAGTTGGAAGGAGGTTCTTGAAAGCCATAAATAATGAATAGAAAGGGAAAATCGATAAGTTTTTATTGGTTTTGAAAGTATAATTCCTCTTACAATTTTTATCAACTAAGACATGCTTACGGGCAATAACTTCTCCAATTATAGGGGACAAATCGCATTAACAAATCCCTCTTGAATCTGAAATATTAGGAATAATCCTTCTCAAGAACCAAACCCTTTTAGGGTTGATTATCTTAAACACGGATAATCTTGGCTACTCTCCGAATTCCTGAATAGTTTCAGCAAACACAATCACAATCTCTGTGCAGGACCAGAAATGGGACCTCCAATGTTTTGGAAGGAATATTAAAACTGATACTCAATGCAATGACATCATACAACTCTCCTTGTAATATTTTTTCAAGAGTGTAATAATTGTATAAATCCATCAAATTAACGACCAAATAAATCCCCAGAAAGATCGGTATGAAGTGCCTTCAGGAGCAGACTACATTTCTGTAAATTTGCCCTTCCATTCCTACCCCAAATGGGACAGGCAAATTTATCGAAATGTAATGACAAAGAGCATACTGATCCTTGAACTTGAATGAAAACAATCATCAACAGTGATAACATATAAAAAGGAAAATAATATTGAATTCAAAATTTGGTATTTTTAATGTATGAAGTACCTACTATATTGGTATTTTTGTCATGAATAGCACCTTTCAACCAATTTACTACTACGTGGTAGGTTACAACCTGAAGGAAAACAAAAGCACTTGAAAACAAGTTGTCACTGTCATAGATAAGACAAGAGAATACGAATGGTAGCTCATTATAAAAGAAGAACTTCTGAGAAAGGTCACTGTGAGAATCATTTGCGTTTTGATTCAGTTGAGAAAAAACCAGCTACATCAGACTTGTTTGTAGACAGCCTGAAGAAGAACAGAGTATCATCAGTTCCAGAGTCAATTATGTATATGGCTTCCTGAACTGGACCTATTTTTATTCAAGTTTATCTCTTATTAAAAATAATTAATAAATTTCCCTCCACATCCAATACATTGATTTACTGAATGTGGGGATGGTAGTTATAATGTGTGGCAATGTAGGAGTGACTTTGAGTAGTTGAGAATCTTGTGGTTACGAATAGCATGATCTATTAGTACTATTTTGGCTCTGCACGGTCAGCCTAGATCTGCTATAGATTCCTGGAGAGAATCCGGGAATATCAGACTGGGTTATTCAAACCAGCTGTGTTGATAACAAATGATTCATTCCTCAATAGTCAATCCTTCATCCAGAGCTTATGGAGGGAAAGTTGCTACCCAGATCATTTGAGGACTGAGAGATCTAAATGGACCCTCATGCAGCAATGTATGTGGCACCCAACCCCGAAGTACCTTAGAGCATTGGGAGGGAAAAAAATTACATCAACTTCAAACTAGTGCGGATATAATTTCCAACAGGCTCACAGAAATTGTGAACTTCGCTACTTTCAAATAAATCTTAGATACATAGTGGTATGTACTCGATCTCTTTTTATGTTAAGAACAGTTACAATACTGTATCAATTGTAATGCATTAAAATTTGTTTATGCACTCTGCGTACAAAAAATTTCCTGAGTTAACTAACTGACTGTTACATAAATATCAAATATATTTTTTAATACCAAATTAGTGTCATATGCGAGTGTTGACTGAGAAAACATTAAAATTTTGTTATGCACTCTGCGAACAAAGAATTTCCTGAGTTAAGCCGCGTTTATATTTGTCTGACGTGTTGTGGCGTGACGCGTCAGAACGGTATCGGTTTCATACAAACTGAACTAAAAATTGCATCAGAATTTGTCATAATGCGTCATACAAATGTGAACAGTAGCCATCACGTCAGAGAGCGTCACAACACAACATGACACACAGATATAAACAATTCTTCACCTGACTGTCACGTATACATCAAATATATTTTAGTCATATGCGAGTGTTGACTGAGAAAACAGAATTCTGATATTTGATAACACAATTTTATGTCAATTAACAAAATTATAAACTACAAAAATAACCCATCTATCACCTCATCCACAGACAGTAATTACATGATTGCCAGTGTAATAGAAAGTGAATAATACCCCAATCTGAATGCATACATCAACATGATATTCAATAGATAAACTTTGAATTGGACTATATTTTACAGAAATCTTGTGACCACAAAAACAGCACGCAATTATAATCGCTTGAACCTGCTCATAACTAAAACTTGTTACTCATATTTGAAATTTATTCCTGATTTGATTTCATTATTTTCATAAGTATCGTTCAAATTTCACGTTGTATATTGATATTGTTGGTGCTGTTTAATAATCACAGAGTGAAAAACAAATCAATAAAATTATGAACTAAATCACAACTATTAGCCATTTAAATCGTCTGAAGCGTCAATTTCAATCCTCCTTATCTCAACAATTGTAGTTTTACTGTAATGTTCAACATATAATTTTACTCTGAGGCTTCTGAAGACAAGTATAATATATCTTTTGCAAATTAAAGTGCTTCATTTTTTTTTTTTTTTTTTAAATCCTGAAATTTCCCAAATTAAATTTCATACACAAATTAAAACACTAAATGTTGTCAACATTTAGGGTGTCTTGTGGCGGATTGCTGCAGGGAAACTGTCCAAACAGCAGCTTTCTATATTTTTAGAGTATTTATGGTAGGTTATTTTTAATTCATTCATTAAATTTCTTTTTTAAATGGAAATGGCTAAAAGTCGAATCTGAACTAGCTCACCACCATAAATAGGACCAAATTGAAAACAGTGGAGCACAGAGAGCAAGAGATCACCTCCTCTTTCAGTTCAAAGTATAGAACACCACAAGAAATGTTTTGGAAAATTAAACTCAAAGTATATTATGCTAGGTAAAAGCATTCTAAACAGCTACAGGCTTCTTCTTGCTGAGGTCATTGCGATATTGTAAAACCCCAAATAAGGGACACAGGGAAAAAATAAGAATAATAAAAATTACAACAAGAAATGAAATAAAATTAATAAATAAATATTCTCCCAAAACTGTACAATCATGTATAAACCAAGTCTGTAGATTAATCTGATTCAACTGTAGTAATCTAGTCCTAGTACTCTGCCCGACAATTATTAATGTCATGATACAATATGATGAAGCACTAGTAATTTGACTAAAGTAAACATCCTATCTGATTTTTGGAAATTATAAATGAATTCTATCAAACAGCAATTTCAAGTGGTGGAGTTGGCCCAGAAAAACATTTAGCTGTAGGACACGTCTTATGAAACCCAGTTGTGACAAAATTATAAATAGAGGAATCAGAATTGAAATGTGCTAACGATCAAATAAACATCAGGGAATAGGAACAAGTATTACATGAAACATGAAGTTATAACACACAACTGCATAGATGTACATACGTACATGCGAACTACCAGTCATTGAAGGTCATTAACGTTACATACAAGAAAATGGTTTGTGAAAATGATAAAATAGTCTTCAGTATAATATATAATAAGAAGAAAACTGAAAAGACATATCTAGCTATTGAAATCCAACAGCCTTCACTTTATCATCTAATCAGATTTCTAAAATCACAGACATCATGTGATGTAGATTATCTGTAGTAAACTCGGCTTGTGCACTTTTCCTAACATTTACATATACTTCCCATGAACACAATATTTATATGAGGAAACAATACAAATAGAGGGCTCAAGTCCTTTTGGTTTATTTAGAATAATGAAATTACTTAACCTTCTCAAAATTTGTTTGTTCACTTAACATGATAAGCAGATTACAAAAATAATTTTTAAAAAAAATCCATACATCCGCAGTTTGAAGCTTTTTTCCAAAACTAGTAGAACGAAGTTTATGAAATTTCGGCTAAAAAAAGATTCCGCCATTGGGCGCAAGATGTGTCAGCATCTTAGTGTCATGTTCAATCAACCCCAAGGAGTAATTTTAAGGGTTGGAATATTAAAAATCAATACCTAGAAAATGGCCAGAATAAAAGGGTAAGGTTTTTGCTGATTCTTACAAATATCAACAGTCTAAATTGAATAAGACCATTTGAGACATATTAGGATCATCCAGTAGCTCCCCTTAAGACGAAAATCATGAAATTTAAACAATTAATACATCAAAAACTTCCAAAATGAAATGATACTATTCTGTCCTCATTTGATAGGCGATATTCATTGTATCGAATGATGCCATGCAAATGCTCCTAATTGGGTCAGAAGTAATGAATTAATAGAAGCGTATGAGTTTTTTAACAAGAAGACAAACGGATGTCAAAGCCTATTGAGCACAAGGATACTAGATCCATAGCATACGTCTAGTAAGGATAATATATAATACTATCCATAACACTGTCTTTCAAGTTTCAATTCAGTTAAGCAGCAGGAAGAGGAGAACAATGCATTGTTTCTACCTGTACAGCTAAGTGATCCACTAGAGATAAAACAGAGAATAAACCATTGTGCAATAATTCGCATCGTTTTGTTATTCTTTCTGTATCACAAAAAGTTAGAATGGCTCAAATTCAATCTAACAATATGTGGTATATATTTGAAAACAAAATGACAAGGTGATTGGGTGTTGACAAATCTAAGCGTGTCACTCAAAAGGAATCAAATCCTTCAGTATCCTCAGGTACTATATCTGATTGGGGAAAAAGTATAACTACTAGAAATAGGATTTAGCTCCTCCAATATCATGACAAGAGGAGTATTTAAGAAAAATTTCCTTGAACATAATTCCTAGTGCCTTGAGAAGTGATTACCCCAAATTTCCAAGTTACTCATAACCTTGTTTGATAAAAACAAACGACCAATGTCGATTCACTCATCCATGAACAAGTGAAGGCTAACACTCAGTGTGGATGTATAATGTAACAGCAAAAACATAATACATTTGTTTAAGCAGTAGTTCCTAGGATGAGAAAATATACTATTAAACAAAATGAGCTATACTGTTGGCACTTTCAGGATAGACATGATTCTCCCTATTCTGTTAGTTCTTTTTCTTCGAGGTCTAGTTCTCAAAATAAAATATCTATACAACATGAAAATTATAACTAGTGCTAATATTATAAATCCTGCTAACGGAAGTGATTCAAGATTATTGTTGTCCATGTATTCAACAGTTGGAAGCCACATGTTGTTCTCATTTGAGAATGGAGGAATTTCTGCTTCTAGCTTGATTGATAATAACTTTTGCGATTTATAAAGATTCCTGAAACAAGTAAAATAATCAAAAGAAATGATAACACATTGAATCGATAAAATTGATTGTAAAGAGAATTGATTCATTGATATTGAAGAGGAAACAGGTGCCAATTTTGGTGACTTAGCAACATTGCACGCTCACTGAATCTATTGTGTGTGATAAAACATATCAGTTAAGGGGTCAAATGTTCAATAAATCTAGAATAGAATCCGAATCTGCAATAAAAAAATGAATGAATGAAATAAATCATGAATCATGAATGAATCCAGTTTGATAAAACAAAGCTGGTACGTGTGCCATGTGCAACTTGGTCTTATTCGAGATCCTTGGCAAAACTTCAAAAAGAAATATTTTTCGTAACCACATATATCCTCAATTCTTAAGTAAGTTATTAACTCAAATTTCCTGGTTCTAACGAGCCAGATTGCTTGATATTCACAATACAAAATTGTTTTAAATAATAATAATTATTATTTGGATTATTTATTTATTTTGAATGCGAATATAACGTAATTGCCTTTTACGTTATATTTTGAGAGAAGCATTTTATTTTAGAAGCATCAACGATTTTAGCGTTATTTTGTCACATAAAAATGTCATAATGAACTGAGAAATTTTTCTAAGGACGTTCACAAACAATCAAGCAATTGTAAGGGAAATGGAAGTTCTGCACAGAAATTGTTCACCAATTGTTGGAAAGCTTCCAAATTATCTTACATTTTGATGCCACAGTTTTATATTTGCAAGTTTACAAGCTATTAAATCAAAAATTTGATGTTATAAAGTAATTAAACAATAAAATTATACCGCTTGTAAAGGCAGCTAAAGCATGTTCTATGTTTTTGAATTTTATCCATAGCCTCTAAGGCTAGCTAGGTATGAAGCGCCCAGTTTTGTAACAAACTTATTATTTCAGCATTCACGTCTCAAGCTTAATATAACGACTAATACATCTATTTTCAATTTCTAGTATTGAAATTATATTCACATAATCTGCAGAGATTGTGCAGGTGGTTTTATGATTTGACGTGATTGCAAGTTTGAGTACAAGTTATGTAAAGAATTACAGGTACCTTCAACGTTGCAATTTATGGATTAATGTATCATTTCTTTCTACTATTTCCAAACAAGTATATTGTGGTTGACAATTTTAGTAACGTGAGATTTTTTAATGTTTGGATTCATCAGCTCAAATTCTATCAAAGATGGAACTTGATTTGGAAGTCAACCGACCAAAATATAACTGTGCCTGCTTTTCTGATGTGACACGCAACAGAAAATATTCACTAACATATGAGCTGTATTTAAGGTTTCTTAGAATTTCATACTCTTCAAAGATGTTCTACCTAAGAGAATGACCATTTCACGATGGTTGATGTTAGGCAAAATACAACCATTTATGAATCGTTTTGTTTATTTACTCTTAACTAACATACTATTTAATCAAACTGGGCTATCATGATGACAAAGAATCCTTTTCATTCCGTAATGGTTTTCTCATGCAAATGTTGAATCATTAAAAAACATCAACTTACGTAGGTGCAGACTTATTGAGTGGATTGGGTTGTGACCATATAACGTGCGGACACTTGGGGAGAACTCGAATCATGAGCTTTCCAGTGTCTTCCAAATGGTTCACCAAAACTTTTGAATACCTAAACAGAAGGCAAAAATAAATTGAAATGAGGGTTTCTTCTTTCAGAGAAACATGTCTAAGTGGATACAGTAGGGAGCAAAGTAAATGTGCTGTCATTCATAACAGCTTTTCAAACCATTTCCCTCAGCTGTTTATACAAAAACGTGAAAAAATATCATTATTGTGCTCATTTGTAAAAACCCGCATTTCAAACTAGAAATCACAATTAAAATCCAAAAAAACAACAAAAGGTACGTGGACATGTGATACATAGCTAACAGAGACTAGAATTTTAGTCGTTCAAATTAGAGCCACAATGGTGAAATTGTTAGTGAAATACATTAAAGTATACATAGTAAACATATTGACCCTTCGACTTTAGAGCTGAAGTAATTTCCATTTATAACAGAGGAATGTGGCAAAATTGGGTCAGCAGAAAGCACCCTTTAATATTTTCCCTCCTATTTAGACAAGATTTCCATGGTTTGTAGATATTTGAACAATGTTATTGAGAAAATCAACTAGAAATGGGTGCAAACATCAATAATACAAAGACTATCTTTTACAAAATGTTTGTAATTATAGAATTGTACTAAAAACCTGCATGGAATCAACTGCTATATAATAATTTCTTTCATTTCATAAAATATTCTCTTTCAAGTGGTATTCATGAATTCTTATGTGCAGTGGGTTTTGAGTAAATTTTATCACATCAACACAAACCACAGTGAGAGTAGTCCAAAATGGTACAAAACTTCTTATCTCAACAGTGACTAATGTTCTAAAAATCAATAAAACACATTTCTGATCTTTGGTGACACTTCATAAGCACACCACCATATTTCCCACATTTAAAACTACAAACAACTGTAACACATTATAAAAATTGACAATTTCTAGGGATCTCAAGGAATAAACCATCATTATTGTTCAGAAAAATCAGGAAAAATTAAAAGGGTTGTAATTAATGGAAAAGGATTGTAAGATACTCATTAATCAGAGTAAATTGGTTTTCTTACAACCGAATCCAGAGTGAAATTGCTCATGATGATTTGCATTACCTGTACAAATGATTCCCTTCCATCCTTTGAGGCAATAATCGTGCTTCATTCTTCAATTTAAATTGATGCTGAAGGAATGTGGATGGAATATGCGCTGTAGCAGTGTAATCAAGAATAGCATCCAGGAGCCAAAAGCAATCTGTAAGATTAGAATTTCTCACAATTATTAATCTCAAAAAACCAAATGTGCTAGGTGAACTTGAAAAAGTTAGAAATTTCTACATTTGGCATACAAATGACAGAGATGGAATATTTTATATTTGATACACTGAAAAACATTTTTAGCATACATTTTTCAAGTGATTCCATCACTACCACTGGTACCAGCAAAGTTATCATACAGTGTAAAACACCTTTCATGATTATGGCACAGAAAACTTGTGGGGAAGAAAACATTTCTACACCCACAAGACATTAGAAACAATGAATTGATTTATTTTGTTACACAACTTTTGTATATTAATTATATGTATAACTGATGTATGACAGAAAATACCTCTTTGAAGATGACTATTATCAATACAATTAGAATCTCCATAAACGACAATTCTTCCACTGGACTTTTTGTCCTGAGTTTGAAGGAGACCCAGTACTGGCACTTCTTCACGATGAGCCTTTCCACCAAGCATTTCAGCACCTTTAAAGTAAATTTGATTGAATGAAACGAGAACATCAATAGGATATTCTTGAGTAGGAAACAGTCATTTCCGTAGAAAATTTCATTTTTTGAAATAAACGTAGAGCTAATGTTATTTGTACAAACAAAAGGTTGAACAACAAAACTAAGGTTAATTTCATGTTTGCTGATGGACACTGGTTGGCCCTTCCAAGGGCTGAGAAGAGCGTTGGGACGGTCAGTAATAGAAGATTAGTGGATCATAACCATGCTATGTTACCATGTAACAAGAAAGTAATGAATATGGACTAGTTTGTCCCTCCCGAGGGCTGATACCAGCAACACCCAGAAGATATCCCTGAAGCTCTAAGACATCAGGTTTATTCACCAAGTAGTAGTTTTACAATCTTAGTGAATTTTTGTTCATAATCAGAACACTGCTGAAGTTCCACTCATGTAGCATGAGTCATGAAAGTTTCACAACTTTATCATATTATATGTAATAGCAAAGAAATTGTTCTAAATAATGTACTGTTATTCAAAGATTCTTGCAATTTGGTAATATTATTCAAGTTAAGTTAATATTTTAGCTTTTAGTTGATAAACGTTTGACAACTTCTTGAGGAATTAATCATGTAGGGATCAATTCATGTAACCACTACTGAGAATTCGAGAGTGCAATATCCAATTGAAACTGAATAAATATAAATAACTTGTTTCTTCAATACGTTTATACACACAGAATATTCATTGGGCATGCCTTCTGAGTTTTATTACTTGAACATCAAAATCTCTGTCTCGTCAGATGGAATTTATTGAACGAATTATACCATTGAACAATGGAAAAGTGTGGAGAACTTTATTGATCAAAACTGAATACAATTAATGCACCATTTGAGACTTACCTTGATCAGTCAACTTGGCAGAGAGAATAATGCCCTTCAAAGGAAATTTAGCAATGTGAGTGCCTGAAGCATAAGTAACAGTCTGTTTTCCTATTGTATAATCTCCGTCATAAACTGTATCTCCAAGGGCTATACGCCATGAAGAAAGTAGATCATTCAATGCAGGAATGTTGGCACCTCCAGTATCAGGCATCCACCATTGCCTAAAGCAAAGAATATTCAGTTAGAAACCAATGAAACTCCATTGTTCCTCAAAGTATCAAATAAAAATTACCACTATAAAAATCTGATGATTCCATCATACAAAAAAAAAGCAGTAGAAAAATCCACCCAAACAATTCAATGACAAGATCAAACCACCAGATTGAAGTAGTATTATAACAAATACCCACCCCTAATGAACCTTCAAAAGCGCAAGTTAAAATCTGATGATGAAGGAGATCAAACAGCTGGGTTGGAAAATCACTCTGACTGTTCCAGTCAAAATGAACAGCCAGACGATAAACAAATACTTGAATCTTTTCAAGCATTGAACCATCTCCAAACAGATTCTAATAATAAAATATCGAACGCTGACCACATGAAAATGTGGACCCTGTCAATCGGAGCACCATTTAGGTAATTACCCTCATGTTCACAACATTGTGGGATCCCATTGCCTCACCACCCTGGGTTGGGACAAGGGTTTAAGAGATTCAAACCTATGAGCTAGGAATTGAGAGAACAATACTCTATCTCTGCCAAAGTTCATGCTTGGGCATAGCTATCGTGCTCGGCCACCTCAGTCCCCAGATCCACAATATGCTTGGGTAGAGCTAATGCTTAGATCCTTTCCATGCGGGTTTTGTAGGACTATAGAGAAAGGTAAGAGAGAGTACATAATATTCTATTTAAACCTTTCATTCCATAGAATGAGGTAGTGACTGATTGATGTGCTTGCTGTTTAACGTACTTGTAACTCTATGTGTGGTGCAATTGAAAAGGGAAACGAAATAAATAAATCCACATACTTGTTGGCTTTCAAGAGACTAGTTTACAAGAGACTACTGAGTCACTTATCAAGCTTGAACAAACCTCAAGGTTGTTATGACAATATATTTGTTCTGTTTCATTTCAACCAACAGTTTTTTGTTCTTATTCCTATTTACTGCCAACTTATAAACAGAAGTGAGCACTATAGTATTTCAATTGCAGGGATTTTACTGTAAGTGAGCTCTGGGAGCTCTTGTGACAAATCAAACACACACTGAGGACAAGATCTAAAAACTCATTATGGTACAAACTGAACAAACTTTAGAGCATTTATGGGTTTTAGGTCATACTTGAGACATCTTACTGCCAGTATTCACACAAGCAGAAGTCTGAGCTATGTCAAAGAAAAACGGAAATGACCTGTCATGTTCAAACTGTTAGGTCCTTGGAAGATTCATGGTCACATTCACAAGGAGAGTTTGAAAAAACTAACCAATGCGGAATTATCATACTCTAAGAGGAATGGATATTGTGAGACAGATCCAATTAATAAGAATGAGCTGAATGAAACCAGACACATGATAAACATAAAAGTTTCGTCTGTCTAATTGTATCCGAACATTCTACAATATGTTAACTAAGGATTATTATTAATCTTTCCAAAAAAAAACTAACCTTGTATTTTCGTCAAAAAACTTCACTTTTTTCATAACAGTAACATTGTACCAGTCAGCAAACACAGCTACGGATAAGCCTGCATCTACATCACGTTTTAATTTAGTAATCTCTTCAGTAAAAAACTCTTCTTCTGGGTCTACTATCATGAGAGTTCCATATTGGGAAGCATCAAAACAGGTGTATGGAACACCGAGCACTTCAACATAATAGCCAGCTGCTCTTAAATGTTGGTACATGTCCTGTAAAAGTGAATGAACCAATAATTAGTAAATGTAGAATTTACTTTAGAAAAAGTTTTTTAAAAACTTAAATTGTATTTAATTATTTTTTTATCCTAACCTCATTATTCATTCCAACCATAGTCCTACTTTCTGCAGTTCCCACTGTTTTATGATCAGACAACCAATGACGCTTGATGCAAAGCTTACAGGCCTGTATCGTGAGAATATTTTTCGTGTTTCTTTCCCAAAATTATCTGAATATTAGTTCACCATAAACCGTCATCATCACAATAATCTCAGCACACACCATGCGAATTCCCTTCTCTCATCTTCGTTATAATTAGTAAAGCTTTTGTGGCTTGTGTTCCTTATAATATAGTATTATCATACGATATCATATGATGACATTATCATCATATCTTCTCATCTACCTATGGTTTTTGACATGGATAAGTAGTATGACTGGGGATCATTCTATAAAATTTGTCATCAGCATCAAACCTGAACCAATGAACAAACAACATGGCTATGTGCTGCATTTCCTTCCAACCAATGCATTGCTAGGTTATACACATATCCATGCAAGATTTTTTTCTGTGAGAGCAGTAACTTCTTCTTCTTTTTCTAATATTTTCTTTATAGAAAGGGAGTGTTATCTCATTTCATTGAAAGTTGTATAATTATTCAATTTACCAAGCTTATTCATTTTTCTCTGCCAACCCAATCTTGTACTGGTTGGTTTCACACGCTTCAATTGTATGCTTATCTTTTGGCTATTCCGATTCGAAGCATTAATTTGCTCTTCCCATATGGAGTTTCCTGAGCACTGCCATCAGGCTGAGATCCCCTCTCCCCACGTGAATTGATTTCAAGAGTCCTATTTTGACTGCTGATGTCTGCTGTGCATGACTATAGTCTCTGGCTTTCAATGAACCTTGATGATTTTTTTTCTCGCTCTATAAGAATTATCGTTATAGTATTGCTAACAAATAGTTCATACCTCTGCTACAGGTTCTCCACAAGGTAAATTAGTCGAGACAATGCGCAGAATATATTTTAAATTGAATTGCAACATCTTTGGAAAAAATGGGAATGGGAAAGTATGTTGTATGTAACCTGCATATGTGATGCATATGAGGGCTGATCATTGTGGAGAAACGTCTGTTTTTATAGTCATTACTTGCTCCAGCACAATGACAGTTTTGGGACTCGACCCTCCCCCTCTGACAGAGTACTTGCTGACCTTCATTTGTCCTCAAGGGCCCTCAGTATCATGGAGACTACAGCACTTATAAAGAAGCCCTCTTTTTGTCCAGCTCCAGTATTATAATGCTGTGGCATACTCACATTTCAAGATTAATAATCAAAAGGGAGGTGTGCCATTTTAATGAGAGGGAACTGACCACGAATCACCAAAGACTTAAAACATTCAATATGTCCAAAGTTCTCTTCAACTTACAAACTCACCTTGAAATTAGTGTGAATGTGATCGGCATTCCAATCCAATGGGTCAGCTTTCATTCGTAAATTATCCCGTGGAAAGTAACCAGGGGGATATCTGAGGTTGTGAAACTGGTCCCACAATAGCCTTTTCCTACGTAAAAAAAATTAAAACAATGAACTGCCATATCGAGGAAAAATTCCCAGCCTACAATTATTCGGACGTGAGGATGGAAATGGAGGAAACGTTACACTGGACGTTAGAATGACAAGGTATTTTCACTGTCATTGGTGATATGTTGATAAAAAATGTGATTCAAAGGTTTGATCAACGATAAGACAATCATCCACTTGATTTTAAATAAAGGATAAAATCTGAAGTAATATTTTATTCAAATCACCAGATACCATTGTGTGAAACCTACATTAGAGTGTCTTTATCCATTAATTTGTGAAAATAATTATGAGTTATTAGTCAACTTGAGATGGTTTTAGTGGGAAGATATTTCGTTAAATTCTTCATAATTAATTCAATCCTGAAAACACTACATTCTTCCAAACAACTTTGCTGCTAATGGATCTTTTCCCAACGAGGACTCAAAAAAATTGAATAGAGGAACTGTGTTCCTAAATTCATGGATGCCATCTTGTGTGTCCTCTGTTGGCATATGAGATATTCACAGGCAATATTTATTATATTCAGATTCACAACACGTCATAATGGCGGAATAAAAAAGTACAATGACAGGATAATTGCACATATCCAACTTTTAGAAAATTGTTGAGTGAAGATGATTGACACAAATCTAGCATGTTCAACAAACTTCACAAGAACCTTCTGGAATTGCTGCACAAACATAACCTTCAGTAAAGCTGAACACATATAACTATAGGTCCCCAGGTCCTATCCTTGCAGTCTCGTTTCCATAATTACTTGCAATCAAGTTTTTCTCTATTTAATCATAATAGAAATGAAGTTTTTTTTTTTTTTTTTTTTTTTTTTGGAAAGAATTCATTTGCCTATTACATTTATATGGAAAACTACTAGACTAATTTACTATTTTTTTCACCATTAGAAAGCTATATCAGCGCCAAATAACGTATGCTACATTAAACATTGTGTCCTAAAAGAATTGGTAGATTTCAAAATTCTATTTTTCGGCCTTTTTTTATATTAGCAGGCACCACTTGTCACTTCAACAGTTGAAACCCCCTTACTTGACGAACATGTGATTCATATACAATGAATAAAGGTGAATTTATCTCTATCGACATTAGTTTTTTTAATACTTTATCCTTGCCTTTAAAGATGGTGTTAAAAACCCTATGTGTTACATGCAGTTTGCCAACTTTAATGAAGGGGCAGTACACAGAAATGAAAGAAATATCACATACATTATTTCCAATAATTTATTTATTCAACTTACTGTTTTGGTGGAGTAGGAATGATATTGGCCCTTATGGGAAGCTTGACATTAGATCTCTTAGGAACAAAATCACCATCATCAGATGGTGATTCTACAGTGAGTTCAATATGCCCTTGGGCAGTTCCAGTGTAGTCGGCACCTATAGCAGCTGCGCTTAGTGATACGCCAAGCCAACCAGACCACGGCCATAAGACTGAACTGTATGTAATAGAAACCTAGAATTCGAGTTATCAATTAGTAAAGAATACGTTCAGTATACGTATAAGATTAACAAGGAACAAAACTATATGCATACCTCCAAATAATGCCCATTCTGCGGGATATAGGGAAACCATTGGGGTTTTTCAATAATTCGACCAGAAACTCCAAGGCCATTCAGAACAGTTACGTTTATGATAGTTGGGATAGCACCGTAGTAAAGTGGCTGAGTACAGTAAGGCCACATGTACTGGCATTCACCAAGATCTATGTAACTGAAAAAAACCCAACAAATGGAAATACATGAATAATAAATCTACTAAATGATATTTTGAAATAAATTCAACATTAGTACGCACCTTATGTACTTATAGTCCACAGAGAAAGACCATTATTCCCAAGGTGCAACTGTCTATAGACTAGTAGAAGATTAGAATAATTGTTTCCTCTATTTTATTATAACCCTTGAAGAGTATCTTGGGGATGACACCTTTTTTTATTCATATATTTATTCAAGTTATTGTTATTGTTCATCAATTTATTTTAATTTTATTCCATTCATTTTTTAAATTTGCATTACTGTTCAATAGGAACTGGAACTAATGTTGTCCAAATGTTCATCTTCTATTCCTGTCAGCCTATACAGAACACGGGACGATTAAACCGATGATTTGTTTTTATTCGATGAACCAAAATGATAAAAAAATGTTCCTAGTCTATCATAAGGGAGCCCTATCCTGTAAATGAGTTGAATTACCACATATAAATTCAAGTATATCAAGACTATACTCCATTTACGAATAACCAGACTATAACAATGAAAACTAGTATTTCATAGTTCGGAATGAGATTCCACAACAGAATTTTCTACTACACTTGTATACCCAACAGTGGGACATGATAAACCTTTGATGAACCCATCAGAGTTAACCTGAGACCCAGTATCATGTGGTACAGCAGAGTTCATGGATTCACATACGCTTTTATGTTGATAAAGCAAGAACAAGCTACAGCTCACTCCTCTAACTGTCCAATTCGGTAGTTCAAGTATGAAGAAAGGGTAGCTCTTTTTCATTCATTCAGACCCACAGTTGGACCAAGTAAATTCAGGTACGAATCTTCGATTTATAGTTTTTATACAACAGCCATGCAAGAAGATAATAAAAAATTAATTAAACCTTGGGCTGAGACTGGCTTGAGGTGTATAGCTGTTCAAAATATGATATGCGTTCAACAAGTCCAGTTTTCCATGTCCCTGTTCAAACATATTTATTCCAGGAAGCCTCCTTGCAGAAGCCATGAGAGCTTGTTTCATGCTGGCTGGATTTATGGCATTGCCTCGATGAATGACACCACTGAAACAATGTTGCAAACAATCAGAATAATGTTATACAAATACCCTCCAGACACATACTCCCCTCAGATGGTCATACGTGAAAGTTGTACCTAACTGTTTCACACTAAAAATAGATTTCCAACACAGTGAACTCAGACTCAGTTAGTTGAGAATAGTGACTGAGTTTGACATAAATGAAAACAGAAATCGAAAATTTGAATGAATGGAGAATACTATCAAAATTGATTGACAGACTCGAAGTTGCAGTGATTTTAAGATCATGAGGAAAAGATTTTTAAAAAGGAAGAAATACATGAATTGTTTGAATAGAGAAAATCACACAAAATTAATGTTTACTATTCGTTGTGAATATGTCATTTTTCTGTTTCACAACGTATATTTACATACCTTGCAAGAAGAGCTACTGCACCAGCAACAACTGGAGATGCGACACTAGTACCAGACAAAGTCCTGCATCCACCTTTGATGCTAGAACCTCTGACAGTCGAACCGTAAGTAACTATGTCTGGCTTTAGTCTACCGTACCTAGAACAGACATTTTTGGTTTCAAATTTCAAATATGTAGAACACTGCAATACCGAAATACTAGAACTAATCCAGGAAGAAAATGGATATTCTGGTTTACTCACTCACTCAACATTTAGTTCCAGTGCATTGCCTAACGAAAGCACACATTTTATCAATCCATGATTTCTCAATCCAATATCCCCCTCAATTGTACACGCTACAACTGGTATCTCACACAGAACGAATTTGAAATATCTATTGCACTTAAGTTTACAATCTGTATCCATTTTCAACCTCAACAAATCTAAACAAATTCTGGCCAATCCCCACAGTCCAACTCTCACTTTCCCAGTTTTGATACATGAATCATAAAAAAAAAACTTTTTTTCAAAGTAAGTGTACAGGAATACATTTGAGGAAGCTGTGACAACTCACTAGTATGTTAAACATAATTTAATCATAATTAAGAATTCACAAAATATATCAACGGTAAAACTGCATTACCCTTGAGGAAGTTCCCAAGTAGTCATTCCGCGGGACGAAAATTTGGCAATTTGGTCATCAAAGTTTATTCCACCGACTCCAATCACATCCATTTGGTCTGCCGGATTATTCAGGGTTCTAAAGAAACATCATCAGATAACCAATTATAATAATTACGTTAATAATTCCATTGGCATTACAGAATAAACACAATTTGTAATAATCAGCTGAATTAAGATTTGGTCAAACAGATAAACATGACTAAGGCAAATACTTTTGTGCTCAAACCAAACTAAGGAAACGACAAAAACTTATTTTTAAAAAACGTTGAGACAATGTTCAAAATCAGAGGGCCTGAAATTGATTCAGTGCTTGATTTGTCAGAATGATGGGCAGTTGGGTTTTAAATATAAAACAATAAACTGTTCCCAATCAAGCCTAAATCCAATTCCACTTGTAGTCGATTATTTTCAATTATCAAGTAGAATGAAAAATGAAAAAATTTCATAGAAGACTCCACAATCTGGAAACGTTCACTGAAAACACACGACCTTTGAAACTTGAAATTGATTCAGTTAGTATTTTCAGGACACAATTGAGCAACCCAACCTTTACACACAATCACCACAATCTTTACAGAATTCTGTATTTTTGTTCTGCATTTGATCAACACAGTTGGTTGCTCAATATATACAATATACAATTGTTGCAATAATATACATACCCATAAAGTGGTCCATCATTGCCAATAGCTGAAACCATTATCACTCGATTGGCAGTCAATTCCCACACTTTATCTACAAAAGGGTGATCCATAAAATCAGGACCCCCGATACTGAGGTTGAGCACATTGATTTTCTTCAGAATGGCGTAGTTAAAGGCATCCAGGAACCAGGAAGTATAAGAAACCTAAAAACGAGGAACATATAAATAAAAAATGGGGTGTAGGTGGAAAGTATTTTCTCTAGTATTCATTATGTGATTGCAAAGTATTTCAATTTTTCAAAATCTTGCCTGGCTGTTAGTGAACACTCTAAAAATATGTAGTTGAGCATCTGGGGCTAGTCCCAAGCATTCCCTACTGCTTGCAATAACCCCAGCAACGAAAGTCCCGTGACCCAACCCATCTTCCAAGCTTTTCTCATGAGTCCAATCCGATCGCTCTTCAACTCTCTTGAAATGAGGATGACCTTTTGAAAGACCAGTGTCAAATACAGCAACCTTGATTCCAGACCCTGTAACACAATGTTTCAATTAATCTCTCAGAAACACCAAAATATGTAGAAGAAGAACAGGATTACTCTACTTTGACAGTACAGAAAGTTGTAAAGGGGGATAGTTCCCTACAGAACATTCAAACCTTAGTATAAAACACACGTGAGGTTGACATGATGCTGTGGAGAAGCTCATTCACAAGACAAAAATCTCTTATACCTTAATTTCAATCTATCTTTCAGAACACCTGACTAACCAGTGCTTTTGTTGCATAATCAAATGACAACAGCACACAATGTGAAAGATGATTCATTATCTGTTCAAGATTAAATGTAGAAAAAAATTAAGTAGAATTAGTATTCAAGTTCCATGAGAGTTGTTATTTAAAAGGCCTCGGATTTGGCGAAATTCTCCTCTTCTTTGACTACAAATAGTCAAATTCTGTACCTCGCTTATGGTGAAAGGTTTGTGTAGTTTTGTTTAGGTGACATTGATGGCCCAAATGGCTGCCATGTGGAGGATCTCCGGGGCTTCAAAGTTCAGTTGAGCCATTTATTCATCTCATTGATTGTGGAAGGTGAATATGTTGACTTCATTAAGTGAAGATATGAATACACTGTTTCTGAGTCTGAGTGTCCTGATGGCGAGTGGATTGTTGGTATACAAAACGTTGATCAATCTGATGCAGGTTTATTTTACCAATCATAGTAGGTTTTATTTGGGATACACAGTGCATTCAGCTGAATATAGTATCTACTGCATGTTCTGGAGGGGCCTAAATAGTGTTGTCCTTCGACTGTGGCAACATCCATCGAACCCATGGACACATTCTGAAATGACCCTCGTAATTTGCCTAGTAACCGTTTTTTACAACGCTTGAAATTCCATGATTTCTTGTTTTCAAGGTTTTTGCCATATCTTTGGAATGAACACTTTTTTCATCCTCTGTAGGTGTTATGAAATTCTGCATGTCAAATTTAGTCTGAAGTCTTATAATATGCGCCAGAACCTTAGCTTTCCAATGGTCTAATCAAAAAATATTTTACTCTGGGAGATGGTGGAGAAATTCACGTTTGAATTAGGAAAGACACCAGTTTTATGGTGATAACCAAGTTTTCGCTCAAAATCGACTTGGCACAAAAGAGTTTTGGATCGGATTTCATGTTTCTTTCTTAGTTCTGAATGGTGACTTCTCGAGCCTTTTTGCTCAACGAATAAGGGATTTGCATGCCCTTCCCCTTGGACAGAAGGGCTGAATCAACAGCTCATCATATCAATTAATAAGATACTATTTGTTCTTTGTTCAGAACTTCTCACCAGAGGAAAGGGCTAGGAAATCCCTTTATATTAAGGAAGGAGGCTGGCCAAGAAGGTCACTCACTTTTTGACCATCGAAAATTAAATCCGACATAAACCTCGTTTTTTATGACAAATATGTTTTGGGTTAAAAACGTGGATTTCACTATAAACACCCACGTCTTTCCAAATTCAAACGTCAATTCTTCTGTCTACTTTAAGCGTAAAATATTTTTTTTATTAGCCTATTGGAAAGCTGTGATTCTGGCTCATATTTCAGGACCACAGGTGACATTTTGACGAGTTCAATTTTATTAGACCTACTGAGGATGAAAAAAGGTCATTCCAAAGATTAGACGAAAATTCATTTTTCAGAAGAATAGTTTGGCAATTGAACCATCTTAAAAAACTTCAATGATAAATTAGAAACATGGGAAAGTCAACGCTGTTCCCAATGCTATGATCAAATTTTGATTGTTTCAGTTAATTAGCACTCACTCCTTTTTTCTGAATGATGCCTCCTCACCCACTTGTAGGGAGTCCTGGCTGGGATTTTAAAAGTCATTTTCAATGTGGCTTGTCACAATCTTCGTCAGAAATGTGAGCAAACACTATAGCTCACGTCAGCTGTATAGGACTCTCAACTCAATTTTGTTTTCCTAACAAATTTTCTAATATGTAATAGAACCTACTTCAATTCCACATAGTGTAAGGACAAATTTTGTCCCAGTTGCGTGTTACATGGCTCATCATGAGCAAGAAAATAAAGGAAGGCAACTCAGAAGACTGAGTCGACAAAAAATTAAATATTTAATTAAATCTGTCATTTGTTTTAAACTCTTTCTCTACAGATTCTTTTCACTTTTCCTTGATGCAAAGAAGATTTTATTATTGAACCACTGAGGCAGAGGAAGAAAAAATTCTTCTCTCTAGGGGACCACTCCACAATAAGGTCAATACATTTTTTAAAAACTAGTTTTTTCTCCAGACCCTACATAAACACAAGCAGAAGATCGTGTTCAGAGATTTATGGAACATGTGAAAATGGGTCGATTTATGGATGGGTGAATTGAGGTCGAAACCTCTATAAAAAAAATCTGAAAGTTAAAAAAACAGACTTTGTGCAAAGTAAAAAAACAGGCAGTTTGTGTAGAACAAACTTTTTTAATAGCGAGGGAAAAAGAATGAAATGAAATATTGAAAAATAACAATAATACAGCAAGGGAGCATTGACTAATGAACACAAGAATGAATGGGAAGCACAAAATAGAGAAATGTCAAATAATAGGTAGAGAAAGTCCATGATGAGGATACATGAAAGCCCAATTTCACTGAACCAATTTCGATGATTATTTGTCACTGGGTGAACCATGGTTAATAATGGTTTCGTCTTAATCGCTGGAAATGTTAACAAAAAGCTTTCCTATTTATATTCAGCTGGTTCATGGAGCATGTTGCGAAAATGCCACACAAATCGTTCAGCCTGAGTTCAGGGTGAAGCCCCTCGTCTCATTCATCCCTTGATATCCTAGAGAGGCCACTTATCAACTTTCCACATCCTAAATTGAACAGGAGAGATTCTAGCTCACCCAGTTGATCAGGATGGCGAACCTCACTTTGCTCGTCTCTTGTTGCCCCATAGTAGGGTTAAAATGTTATGGGGCAACTTGTGTAGCACATTGGTTGTACAACTGATCCCTGGTATGTGGCAGGTACAAAAGGCCGTGTTCACACAATAAAAGTGTACTAACACTTCAGTGAGGACATTCCCATGGCTTAGTTTTGAATTAATATGTAGAAACTTAATTTTTACACAAGCCTACCAGTTATCCCCATTCCCCAAAGAGTGTCAGCTTGCAAAATTGATGTAATTTGCTTATTATGAGCTGCGCGCAGGAGATTCCTTCCAATTCGCCTTCCTTTGGTTTCCCAAAACTGCAACAAACAGAAGTTCATTATTGTGTAAGAGCTACACTCATATTTTCGAAAAGAACCTTGGAAACAGTACAAAATCATATGAGCCAGTGCATTAGCCTAATTTGAAAATGATAGCCACCAAACAGTTTCAGCATCAGGATACAATTGAAGTTCATGCAACATTGAATTGGTCAAATCTGGAAGAATAGTACCTATCCATAACTTCATGTTTTCTACTCTAAAACTACGAACTTACCACATCCTACAACGTTTCTAATCCTAGTTATGAAATCGACAATTCATTCTGAATATTGTCAACACGAATTTAAGTAAACATGAAGTGCAATGGGATATAATGAAAGCTTCAGATATTGAAGCCATTTTCCTTTAATTTCCATCAAGTATATGTCACGATTTTTAACATGTTTCACGCCACCAGTGTCAGGGCAATTTTCTCAGATGAGCAAAATGAATAAAAACAACTTAGAATTACTTTTAAAGAATAAAATGGTGCTCCACGACGATGAGTAAGGGGAATAAGTATGTTTTGTACTACTGCCTGTGACGAGTCACGCAGCTACATGCTACGATTGGTTTGCAAGCTAACAACAATCAATGTAGTACAAGAAACTTCTGAGGTCTGTGGTTTTATCCCAGCCTGATGCATTGATTATTTTTGGTCGGTTATTGTTCTATACTTAAGGGTTTATGATTTAAAGCGTAATTAAAAATATGAACCCACTCTTGCAAAGCAGAAATAAAGGACGAAAACCGACAAACAAACGTTTTTCTGATGAGTAAATCCCAACAGGACACCAAAATGCACGATCCCCCTGGCCATATGGAAACTAAGAGCATTCTCGTGTTGAATGTACTAACTAGAATGTAATAACTTGGAGAAAAGCGCAATAAAATCGACCATGTTGTCAATTTTCTGGGACAAATGGTAGGGCGCCATAAGAAGTTTGCTTGAATGAATTCAGTGGCACAGCTCATTTGGGGGGTTAAACCAACCTGAATTCATCCAAGTGTCGTGGAATGCTATGTGCACAATTTAACTATAGTGGAAAACAGGAGATAATAATGGCAAATATATATGTTTAACCTACCTTTTTAAAAGGCCTTGGTGCATCATAAGGCTCATACTCAGAACTTTTGACATAGTTCAAATTTCGGACAACCAATCTTTGAGGGGTCACTCTCTTCACAGAAGGGTGCAATTTCAGTTTTCCAATGCCAGTACCAATAGCACCTTCCTCAACCTGTAAAAATCATGCATTTATGGAAAATCACAGGAAAAATAGCTAACCTATCCAAAGCTTTTAAAATTCAATTCATATATATTGCATTAAACAAGTATGAAGTTCCATTACAAAACTAAAACTTCCACCAAGCCATCCACTCAACCAACTTGTGGCTATATGGTTGATTGGTGATCGTCACATCATGAAAGAATATAGCAGATCATCGTGGGCAAAATAACCAGATTCCCACCCCCACTCCATTAACCCCCAAGGTTCAATTTTGAAAGAAAGGCTTCTTAAACTCAACAAATCACAATCAAAGATTCATTTCAACAAGGTTTTTCAGATAGTGTTCGATAATGCAGCAACATTGTAGTCAATATTCTTCAATAGTCTGGGTCAGCAGGACATTTAAACTCTCAAGACTTAACATGTAGCTGCTTCAGATGAAAACATTCCTGTATAGGATAAACTCAGCAAGATATTATTGCATCATGCAAAATTCAGCAGATTTATGGAAAAGCATACTATCATTATCCAAGGTTCATCCTCAGTTTTTTCATGACTCAGTAAGATGGCTAAAAAGTTTTATTATTCAGGTCTGAAACGCACAGCTACAAAATGAAAAGATTAACACTCTTAGTGCAGATGATGCCACATTAGCGTTCTGTCTACTGAAAAGTGACCTTCGGATTTGTTATCCCCTGTCTCAATGTTTACAAATGACCAAGTGACGTGTCAGTGGGAATCAGGAAAAATGGTCCTGCCCTGACTGTATTAATTTTTTTGGCTTGGTCACATAATATATGCGCATGGTGATAGGGAGGAAGTAAGTTGCCTTTTCCTTTATTTTACATGTATTTATTTATCTTGATGTAATATATGTTTCAACTACGGGGACTGGGCCCCGAGCCGGAGGGGCAGAGGGCAAGGAGATAAGCCGATGTGTAGACTGGGACCACCCCTCCTCCTTCTGTAATCCGCAAGCCGTCTTGCAATGTAGACTGGGCCCACAGTTCACAACATGGCACAGGCCAACGTTATGTTCGAGCATCACGGACACCAATTTCATTCACAACCACTACCCATTGTCCAAAAGAGATTGGGTAGAAGTCGAGAATAAGTGACCCCTTCCTGATAAGATGCCATATTCAAACACCCGATGTCTCCTATCGATATAGGTCCACGTTTTCGATGTGTGTTCTGTCTAGTTCGGTGGCCCAAGTTACATCAATCCTTCTAGTAAAGTATAGGTCTCTGGCAAATATATCAGAATGTGTCTAGCGTATTAAAAATACATGACAGTGGTATCGAAATATTATCCTATATACCTACACATTGATCCTGGTACACATCGATACAGTCTGATAAGAGGAAGGAGTCACCTATTCCCTACTTCAGCCGAGATCGGCAGAGATAAGTGTTAAGCGGTATAGCGAAACGGAAGGCTGAAGAACCTATGCACAATTTACGGCCTCAGTGGGGTACCATCAGTGAGGCTAACGACAAATTCATCTCGCAGGACTTCCTAATAAGACCGTCGCTGTATTGAAAAACCCGATGTCTCCTATCGATATAGGTCCACGCTTTCGACGTGTGTTCTGTCAGTTAGTTGGTCTAGATGCTCGCTTCGCTCGCATCTCAAAAACAAAAAAATATCCTACATCAATCCTTTTAGTAAAGCATAGATCAGTTGGACTAATAGATCAGAATGTGTTAACACTTGTGTCTCTGCGTATTAAAAACACTCTTATCGCTATAACGGTCGTGAAAATCATTCCGTAATACATGGCAGTGGTATCGATATATTATCCTATATATATCGATGAAAGAACACATCGATACATGTTCAAATGAGCCTGATAAGAGGTAGGAGTTACCTATTCTCTACTCAGCCACTACATTAAATAGCTTGAACATTTCACCTGAATTGGACCATTTTGATGTTTATTTTAAAAAACAGTATCATTTAACCAGAGCATCAACGACAGTTTCATCAAGCATAGCTTAGCTGTTGAATCAAACAACACTTACCACAACTACATCAAAATCACTTGGGTAATCACTAGCTGGGTTATTCCGCTTTACTATGTGCCATCTAACATCACTTTCATTCAGTGCTGTGGCTATAAACATTTCTCTGAGCTTCCGTTTGTAGTATCCATTGAATGTAACGATGTACTCTGGAAATCAGCATGATGTACTTTTAATGCAGATGAAACAAATCAAAAACCACTCATTGAGCCAGTAGTTAGTAATTTAACTTACCATTTTTGACAATACGACTGGAAAATGTGATTTTTACATCTCGTGGAGGCGTTTGGTCAGAACAGAGATTGAGCGAAGATTGATTGTTATTGGTGTCATTGACGTGAGAGGACGTTTTTATTGTGAAGTTTACAAGGAATGTAAGCACCATCCACATCCAAGGGAATACTATCTCCATTTCAAATAAAATGCAAACGATTTCATGTTTGAATTACAATCCATTAGAAATCATTAGGGAAAAGTGTGTTCCAAAATGCGAGTCGCTGTTAACAAGTGTGCTCGCGAATACTCGTGTGGAAGGTTGGCAGTCTTCGCCATGTCAGTAAATAACGAATACACTTCAAGGCGAACAATGAATTACTAAACGAACAATAGAAAAGTAAACAAAATCCGAGCAAGACGTACAAGAATTCGAGTCTGAAACAGTACGCTAACGCTATCTTAGGACTCTTTTGAATTAACCATCACAACAAAACCCTGATAAGACGGATGAACCTGAATAATTGTAGCCTAAGATCCTTGAGTGTAAATATGATACTCAAGCTACTTAGTGCTCTGAATTCACTTCTGCTTCCGCCATCATTTCATACGTGCCACTACCATCGCTATGGCTTTGCACATGATGGGAACCACCGAGCTCCACTTGTTCAAATCAAATAAAGAAGATTTAACTCAAGTATAAAAATTAGCAATATTGGTTCTATTTTTATAAATATTATTGAGTCCATCATACTGTCATTGGTTTTTTTTTTTTTTTTTTTTAGAAGACCTCAGTGGGTTGTGATGTTATTATTAGAAGTGACGTTCACTCGATCTTATTTTTATAATATGGGCCCCTCCACCAGAAGTTTTACCTAGTCCAACATGCAAATTTTGCTTTGTAACTCAGTTGTACCTATTGGTAATATAATGAATTTCCACTAAACATGAACATGGTTGTTTAACACAGGGGTGCCCACAGGAGGGGGTTCCAAAACATTTGGGGGGGAGGGGTTAAGTTGATTGAAGCAGTGTTTTACGTGACAACATTCAAAAATACATCACTAGATAGAATGTGAATAATAATGAACCTAGTAATCAATTAAAAAATGGTTTGTTTTTCCATCTGAAATGTATAAATGACAATGACAGTGCTCGAATATTGTCCGTTTTGTCTATTGCCGACTGGGTTTGAATTTTTTCAATAGCTATATAAATCTTCTTTTAGTTTTAGATAAATAAGGGGTGCTTATGGGTATTTTTCACATTTTTGTTATGGGGAGGGGGTACCAACTTACATGGGGGGGGGGGGGGGAGGGGGCTTGCGTCATGAAGCTAAGGGGGGTGGACACCCCTGTTCAACAGTTTCCCTTATTAAACACGTGAATCATTTGAGTTAATTGTTTCTAGACATGAAATAAATGCAGCAACGGCCTACTTTGTGGAACTGGAAAGGCACCAACAACTTGATTTCAGAGTGAAAGGTGCTAGCAAGCTGGCAGAGAAATTTGTTCAATACAAATCATTGAAAAGTATTCATTCAACCCATGGTACAATAAGATTTTACAGACTTGAATCAGACCATTATTAAGGTCACCAGGTGATTTTGAAGGACAAAAGTCTGGATGTGGGGATGGAAGGGTTGACTCATCCGAAATTAGCCTGATTCTCAAATGTTTATGGCTAACATCTTTGCTTTACAATAGTTGTGACAAGGCCAGCATTATAACACTCCACATTGACAACACCAGCCTCTTCTGTAATTCTTTTGTAAGCCGAGTTTTCATTCAAGAAAGATCGTTGAAAACTTGTTCGATTCTGCATTGTTTCCCCACCTGGCGGAGATCGCAGGGAGCGGCTATATTCATTGGTTGTTATTACAGTCATAGTCCAGTTAATGAACGGCTGAAAGAATTTAGAGTGCATGGGAAGCGATACAGCTGATTGCCTCTAAAACATGTTCAGGAGAAAAGGTCATATTCCCCCCCTCCGAAAAAACATCTATTACAAAAGTTGGCTGATGAGATTCTTCACAATTTTGATTTCATTCTCATTATAATCGCTTACAGTTTTCAAAATATCCACTTTGAAAAGTGAAAAATCTGGAGAAAAAAAATCGATTTCCCTGTCTCGTTTCTATTATTTATTTATGATTATTATTATTTTATTTATTCATTTTTTGTGATACACAACTTTGTTATACATAGTTGGTTCTAGGATCCCCTACATTTTTATTCAACTCTCCTGTGTATTGTGTTTCTACCAGTTGGAATTGCGTCTTCCACAGACCATGCTTCCAAAGCATACACTAGGGAGGAACTTGTAATTAGAAAGTCGTATACCAATAAATTTTCTTCATATATAAAAGTGTTCATTTATCTCCACCAAGTCAACTGATAAACGAGCACTGTCTAACAGCATGCATATTAGTTGGTAAATGTATGCATTGGTTTTATTATTCTGGTCAGTTATTTGCAGCCAGAAGTGACCCAGCGTGGTCACCATTGGTGTGCAAACCTGCACTTGGGGATGAGTGTGGCGTGGCTTTCTTAGTAATCAGGTTCTAGCCACACTCATCCATTATCTAACTAGCGAGGATCAGGCCAGCTATAAGGGGAGCTTGGAGGCTGGTAGGGGAAGCTCTCCCCTGCTGCTTGAGAATAATTTCTCTGTGGGGCAGGAGAATCATTTCTTCACAGAACAGGGCAATAATTTCCCCAGGAATTGGAGAATAACTACATTTCTTTTTCCTACGCTGATGGTCTAGGCTCTTTCGCCATTAGACTTCTTGCAGCCCAATACAATTTTGCTGTTTTCGACTACATGGTGTCGTCAGGGTAAAATTCTTGTTGTGTATCCTCCAGTCGAGAACAGTCAAATAAATGTTTGGTCATCATCGAGCAGTGCTACTGCTGAGGCAGCATCCAGGGCTATCTCTCAGCCTGATCCTGTGCAGGTGGTCATTTAAATAATCATGGCCAGTGACAGCTCTGAACGCTGCTTGACCTGAATCAGTCTGAATGAATAAGCTACATTTATCTTGAAGTAAATTTCTCATAATTTCATGCAATTTTACAACAGAAACATTCAGTGAGCACTTGTAACTAGTACCTTTTCAAAATCACAATCATCATAGATGAAATTGCTGTTGTAGAGTGAGTGTTGATGGTAAAACCTCGAAAAAAAAACCCCAGAGATGATAACATTACAAAGACTATTTAAGAGATTTGTGCATTCATCGAGGAGTGCAGCAGTTGTAGGGCAGGGAGAGGTCTCACGAAGTTAGGCCCTATATTATTGCTTGTGTTAGAAACCCAGTGGCAATCAGGTGGTGAAACCCATTGATGGTTTGTAGGCGATGAAAATGTGTTTCCCACAAATATGAATTCTTTGCATATTGCGAAAATTTTGTGTCAAATGAGGGCTTAAGGGACTCATTTTCTGGAAGTCAAAATCAGAAGCTAACCGTGGCTGGATGTAATTTAGCTGTAGAAGTAGATTATGCTTCTCTAATCTTTTTTTATGAATCACTGCGTGTGTACATTTTACGACAGGTGGCACCTGGCCTGGCCTTTGTAAGGCAGCCTAGATTTTCTTGAGAAATTTTGTTATTATTATTATTTTGTTTTTTGTAAAAAAGGGGAGGAGAGGCTAAATTGGGATCATTCTCAATTTTCCATCATCGATATTTCTCCCTTAATTTTCCTCTCTCTCAAAATGGCTTGTAATTTATTACGGTATATGGTCACACAAGAGATCTTGGAATGTTTTTTAGGGGTCCCAGATTTTGCCCCTGGGCTCGAGTTCTCTCTCCATGACCCTGCCAAATACATAAACAAACAAAAACATCATAGTATTCCTATCTATTTACTGCAGTGAATCATTCATGAAAAATATGGAAAACAGCATGAAATTCATTAAGAAATGAGGGCAGTCAACTGACAGCCCGCGTGAACGTGGGTGTTACTGGCATTGGCGCAACCGCATGAAGGTTATTGGTTCCTTTTACATTTCTAAGTCAGTTAGTAATCCTTAGGGTGGTGTATTCTAGTTCAAGTATTAACTTACCGAAAGCCGCCTAACAGCTGGAGCGCTGGGAGAACTCAGCTAGACTAAGGACTTCAACCTTGTTGTGGTCGTTGAACCTCTGTTGTATTGGACCTTGAGAGTCCCCTTGGTTTATATTAATAACTTAGCTTCCTAGAATGGGAGAACTTACCATTCTTTTGTACAACATCGTTCTTACATTCAAGTTCTTCAAGGATAAGCAGTTCACTATTAATTTTGTATTGATATATCTTGTCTTTCTTGTTCTTTAAAGCGTCCAATTACAGAGTTCACAGTAAGCGTTACCCAGTGTTCTCATTCAATTAGTCCTGAACTTCCCTGGAGCATATTATTAGATGAACTTGAAGGCCCTTCAGGAATCTTTCGGACCATTTGGTTCCATTGAAGATCTTGTTTATTTCAGAAACGCCTCGGAGAACTTATACCTAAGTGTTTAGATTCTTTGAGCCAAGGATTCTTTGAACACAATCCCACTAGATACCTGAGGAGTGGTACCTTCTGGATCCTGTGAAAGATTGACATCTACTGTACTGGGGGATTTTTCCATTTTTTTTTATCTCTATTTTTTCATACCATTTTTTGTAGAATAGCTCTGCTGGAAATTGAATTTGTGGACATTAGTGTGGGATTGCAAATCCTTAGAGCACCTGCCAGCACGAGACACAATAGTTGTGACGTTTGTCAAAAATTCACGAAAACGCCTTTTCTTAATTGCAGTTTAGGAGTCATTCAAGAAAAACTTCAAAATATGCTATCAACCATCGTTGTGATGCCACCACTTTGTAATCCACCAATTTTGAGACAAAAACACTACGCTGGTACACAAAAACTTTGTTACTCCAAATGGACATTTTCAAAATCTAATCGCACGCCTTCTCAGAGTACTCTCTTCTAAGAGACTTGACTTTACTAGTGTGACGGAGC
This sequence comes from Creontiades dilutus, assembly GCA_031894815.1. Classification (NCBI taxonomy): domain Eukaryota; kingdom Metazoa; phylum Arthropoda; class Insecta; order Hemiptera; family Miridae; genus Creontiades; species Creontiades dilutus. The sequence goes on from JAVIWC010000851.1 coordinate 1,259,845, forward strand.
GGAGTCCCTTATCGCTCGAGCGTCACGGAAAAAGGGAAACAAAGGTGAGGAGGCGAGGTGAGATGAGAGGGGGAGAGAGAGATTGCAAAACCACGAGGTGTCAGTTCCCTTCTAGTTTTTCTTGAAGACACTGCGCTACTCAAGGTAGGCAATTTTCCCGCAATTACCACATATTAATATTTCCCTTTCCGCTGGTTGGTTCCTCGTTAGATAAACCCTACTTAATTGGAGCCGTTAGGGACTTGAGTTAATAAACAAGTAAAAAGGCTGATTCTCTTGTTTCTTTCAATATCCCTTTCCGCTATAATCGTTGGTGAAGCAAAGGTATTACCCATATAGGGCTTATACAGCACTGATATCCCTTACACTAGACAATGTCAGAAGGGGAAGTATCTCATGGTATAATAGCACAAATATTTTCTGTTCACATTTCCTATCTTCAAGACCTCAGCCTGAAATATCCCTAGGCAGTTAAGGATACCACTCCCAGCATGTTTTATTGTACCAGCACCTTTATAGATTAAGCCCGCTTTTTGATATTTCTGAGGTTTGCAACATGGATCTGTTTTGTACATGATCTATTTTGAACATGACTGGCACCAAATGTATAATGATCCTTACTCCCAGAGGGGTTACAAACTCACTCCCTGAGTTGAATCTCAACTACGTATCCTTGGATAACTGAATCCCTTTATAAAATTGTTGCATCGCTACAAGAGAGTTCAGGTTTTGTCAAATCCCTAGACTTCTCTAACAAAATGTATAGAACGAGTCCTTCGACACATAATTGGGAAATAGGTTTTTACTCTGCAGTTTTGCTGACTGCATTGTTTGGTGGACAGTTGTCTACAGTATGGAAGTTTGAAACCACACATGTGTAGCACTTGAACTTCTGGAATTTGGGTTGAGCTTTGAAAGTGTTTTATTGCCCTAGCTCGCTTCTTTTTTGGTTAGAGCAAGCAAGTTTAGGTCCCCTCCACATGTTCTTTAACCAAATTATGTTGAGATGGTACCTTCTCAGAAAGTTTTGCTTCATCAGTTGCACTTTCTACGGTTAAAACAAGTTAAATTTGAAGCCTCATTGAAAGACTACTACCCTAATTCCCCCTACAATGCAATTGCAAACCAACAATTCTCGTAACTGGCCACACTTGGCCCTTCCCATTTGCTCTCGTAGATAATGTTTGTCTTATTCTCAAAGTATTTGCTAAATAAATCCATTAGTCAGAATCATCATCTTCTGAAATACCGAATGTTTCTGCTATTGTTTTGGCTTTAGAGCCAATTGTAAAGAATACTGTAATGTACCTACTTACTTGAGTTATATCTTCTTCTCAGTTCAAAAATGATGCATCTGTATACTGTTTGAACGTCTTCTACTTTACCCATTCTGAACCAACAAAGTAATACGGCTCTGAACTGAATCGTGTTACACAAATTGTTGTGATGGAACACTCTTTAAAACTTGTACGAATGAACTCTGCTTAGTTATTTTGGGTGGTATTTTTAAATTGACACCGTCTATCGACTTGAGAATAAACTATTAAGGTGCACACAAGTGTGACAAGAAAATAATGAATATTTTCATTTGTCATATCTTCTATACAAATCAACTATCTCCTTGGAAACGAGCTTCACTAACTACGTCAACAAGCCCTAGCCCAGATAGTAATGTCTAGTTTTACTTTCCCAACAATGTGGAAAGAATTATGTCCACTATAAATTAATTGATTTCCACTACCATGGGGGTTGCTCAGTATAAAGTCTTCCACAGTTGCAAAGGGGACTGTACAAAGACCACCAAAACAGCAGGTAGTAAAAGGTGCTTTGTATAATGGGTGCTATGGAAAGACTGCCAAGGGGGGTGGACAGTATATAGTTTTCCAAGAGAATGAAGGGGACTGTGCTAAAGCATGTTGCTTGGCCCAGATGGCCAAGTTTTGTAGCTAATTTTAAGGAATTTGGAAACTGCTCATTCAAATACTTACTATTCTCCTGTCGAATCATATTCAATAACTTGAAACATTCTCCAATTGTTCAGAAGCTGCTTTTTACCATAAATGATCATGGTAACTGATTTAAAAAAAACCGCAAATGATCACACAGAGGTTTATCATTTCTGTAGTTGAATAACCCTTCCTCATAAATAATTGACCTGCGTATATTAGACGCAGTCAGCGATATATTATCTAAACTCGTCGCCTCCGTATCTTGTCTTATCCGTTCTAGATGCCATAAAAATAACCTCATTTATGTTTCAGCACCTCAGACCAATTTATGACAAAATTAGCCACAAGACAAAAAGTAGCAGTTTTTTGTGACGCACAAAAGTGAGGATGTGGAATGCCAATACTACAATGGTGCAATATACTTGTCATGGACGCAAAGTACCAATCCACGTGTAGAACAACTCAAGTTTGACAAGGTAAAATAAAACACCTATCTACGCTTCACTGGTCCTCAAATATATAACATGCCTTGGAAATTTCAAAGTAACGAAATTCCACTGCAATCATATCACCTGATGCGTGATTCTCACAAGATACTAGGAGAGTTTTACCATGTCCAAGCATATTGAAATTCATATTCATGTTTTTATTCATTTTATGTCAGAGTTTTAACCCTCAGGGAAAGTGAATAGATGAACGTAAATCAGCCTGGGTGGGCTCATTCGATTTTTTGACGAATCAATGATGAACGTAAAAACTGCAGTGCTTTTTCAAAAGCTTTCGATGGTCAGATTTATGAAATTTACCCTTTAGGATTGACTGAGATCGATGCTAAGAATCAGGTCCCAACTAGATCCCAAATGTGATTTTTTATTCAAGTTTCATAACGAAAATAAATAGAAGGACTTGCATGAAAAAATGAGTTCAATATCCAAAGAAACATGTGTATTTTTCAAAAACCATATTAAACCAGATGATGAGTAAACATATATTGTTTATGCATAATCTGTTTGCAATAATGAAACAGAACTGACTTACTTAACGAAACAGTACAACTAATTTAACAATAATTGATTATAATAAAATAGATTTCATTAGGATAACTACCTAACTGACTTCCAATGTTTAAAATGTCTGCAGATGATGAGCAAAGGAGTCCCATGTCATGAAATGAGTGATACTTAACCTAGTGAATAAATCAGAAGTGAGCACTAAAGTAATGGACAGCATGTATGGGATGCTTGGAATCGAGACATCGAACCTTTAGTTGAGATTAGGGGTAATTGGTTCCTACTATTCACTTCTGTTGCTTTTTTCATCATGTTCTACATATTTATATATATATATTTTCTTTTAAATAAATTTCTTTACACTTAATATTCCAAGCCATACCAAATGCACTGTAAATACTGATATAATGAATGACCATTTACTTTCTTAATAAAATACTTTCAAAACAAAATACCTTGTGAATACTGGACATTTGCAGTGCATTGTGGATAGTTTACAAATAGCTAATTTCTTGAGAGAAACGAAGAAATATCTCACAAACAATAGTAACAGCCTGGAATAGATTAAAATTTACGTCAGCAGTTCTGATTTCTGGCAAATGAACAAGCACAATATGATATCGAGTAAGTATCATACAAGTTGAAGCAGGTGACTTTAAGGGGAAATTTTTCCTAGCTATTACCTACCATAAGATCCTCGATAAATTTTTGGGTTTTCAGAGCGGAGATGAATTGAGCCAAATAAAAACTCACAATTCTTGACAGATTGCAAAGGTGATGGAGGAGGGGCCACCTTGATCGACCCAGTGTAACTCCATGTTCATGATCCATAATGAATGAGCTAGTGAATTTTCCTCTGATTGAGCGCCACATATACTCATTATTGGTTAACAGTTGTGAGCAGGAGTTAATAGGCAAAAAAAATCACAAAGGATCATAACCATATCACTACTATGATTTACACATGTCTTCTCATTACACTGTCAAGGAAAAAGTGAAAGCAAAATTTTCAATTTAAAAAAATATAACTGCTGAGTAAGCAACGGTTGATTAATTGAATTGATTGAATGAAAAATTTATTTGTTTAACCCAGAACCACACTCTCTATTCAATAGATAAGAATGTCAGGTGTTCTATAAGATAGAACTTCAGACAACCAACATGGTAGGTATCGATCATAATAGTCTTTCTAGTAGACATTCAATGTATGTTTATAGACAACTTTGTCTGGATTAAAGTATGAAATTCTTGTCAACAGTACTTTATGATGCTCAGAAATGGGCTCTAGCAGTGCATTGAGTAGATGAAACTTCAATTCAAACTTTATCGTCATAATTTCAGCTCCACCAATATGCATGATTGATACCTCCCTATTCTATAAACCAGAAGGGCTAAAAGCAAAATAAAATAAGAATCATCCTTCAGTTTCATAATTGATCATTCACCCAGTTCATTACTTATATGGTAACATATGAAAATTACACATCCTAATGAGTATTCTACCTCAATTCAAAAAGAACTACTTTCAATTCGATGATCACCCTCCCTCCAACTCTACAACTCAGGGGTCCTAAGCTGAAAACTAGGTATTTTATGGTTTCAAAAGTCTTATGCGGATTCCAACTCACTGGTGATTTGATTTCAGAATACGATTTCTAAAATAGGATCTCACTTTGAGGCTCACAAGAGTAGCATTGAATCAAAAACCCCATGGCACATTACCCAAATAAAAACGCAATTACTGAAATGAGCGGACCAAGATTTTATGGCTTGGAAAACAATTCGGTTCAATATCCGTTCACGATCTGAAAATCATCTGTTACCAAAAATGTAAACAGCCACAAAAACAATAAATTTATAGATGCTTAGCCGTGAAATTATCCCACTATTACCAGGTAAAGATACAGATATAAAAACTTTTAAGTACATTGATGCAGATTTTATAAATGCAAAGAGGAATGTTGGTTATTTCCCAAAGATATGGGAATAATACTCCAATAAATAATAGTAATAATAATAACGATAGACAAAGTCTCCAAGACCACTGGTAACGTAAAAACAAAGCAGAGGTATTATTGTATACAGATGGAGCATAAACAAACATCAGCTACAAGTAAAAACTAATATAACAGATGAAACCATGTAAAAGTTACCTACCAAACAATAAAATGTTTAATGAAAATTTCTGCAGTTAACTAATTGTAACTTGAATAAACAAAGCAGTTGGATCGATAATTAAGCCTAATAAAGTAGATTTGATTATTTTAATCTTCACACAACTGTTAGAGGGGTAGTAGTTGCAAGTAGGAACTTACAAAGCAGCATACATTCATGATTATAATTTAGGTTGGCTTAAAGCATACCTTTTCTTAAAAACATATCAACCATTGAGAAATATTCAGTGGTACGGCATTCATTTACTTTTCTTTTTTTTTTTTTTGCATTTTTCGTTTAATTCAAAGGTATTATTTAAAATATCAAATATTGTGTTTTTCTTCAAAATATCACAATGCCTAAGTAGTTTACTTGAGATAACAGAATAGGAAGAATATTTACAAGGAGGCAAATTAGGTGAATATGCATATCTTCTATATATACATACGTATATATGTATATTACAATATTAACACACAACATTGGAGGGATCAAGATGTACAAAGGCCTGTATTCCCAATCATATTTATTCAATAATACTTTTTGGCACATTTATTTATTTTTATTATTCATGTTCATTTGCATGAGGGATATAAAACGCTGTTCCCTATGCACAATAAAAGCCTCCTCATCTTACTAAATACTGGCCTACTTTTGAAAATATAGTCCAGAATTAGATTATCTGTAGCTCATTTATAGCCACATTCAAAAATATATAAGAAACAAAAATTGAACCAAACTAGAACAAAATTACCAAAATTATAGGACATACAACTACACAAGATGATACAAGACATGAGCTAACTATGTAATGGAATGGTGAGTTGCATTTCTAGCAAATCTAGAAAGAAATAAAACAATAATAATAATAATTCAAGAATAGAAAGCGAATAAGTTGGTACTACTGATAAGAAGTTTCACAATGATTGAATCCCAAAATGATGCAGTTGTTACCAGCGGTCAACTGGTTGTTTATAATAGTTCATCAAACTGCAGTTGATCCTCCTACTGCCTTAGATATTGCACATAATTACAATCACGTGGTAGGAGCAGTTGTTTTCACATGAAATATGCGTTTAAGTAATTGTAGCCTTGACTAGTATCTTTGCTGAAATTCGTGGTGCCACCTGTTGAAGTCAATATGGAACATAACTATTGAACCAGTGGCCAAACCTGCTAGTAGAAACCTGAAAATATCAAATAAAAATACATTAATGGTGTAATGATAATAATCCAAGAGTGAGAACCAATGATCACGGATTCATGGGGAATCCCTATAGGCCCCACCCTCCCGCCCAAGCTTGATAACGCATTCTGCGTCAACCCCCACCCCCTGTTAGGCACCCCTGCTTTAAGGATATGAAAATCTCCAACAAGATAGAATCACTCAATGAAACCAAGTTTTATCAACCGATTTCAATAAAGGAAATGTAATTAATGGCAAAGTAACCTTCTTTTGTAAAATAATGAATTTGAGTTCTAATCTTGAATGTTAAGCCATCAATAGCAATTGATGCAACTTTTTATTGATGTTTATGAATCATTGAAATTGATATACCATTGTTACTCACAATATTTATGGATGAAGACAATTTCATTCACTCTTAATTCATTTATTCTATTGATGTACGGTTTCTTGTCCGTAAAGCTAGTTTCCTACACCTGTGTCACGTCATGCATTAGCTTTTAAAAGTCAAGTCCTACAGAGGCCTATTGCTCACATCTCAATCCTTGGAGTAGCAGTTTCACTTTCCTGACTCCCCCATTTTTCACTACAACAATCTCATAAAACGATCGTACAGCTGCTAAAGGTGAACATCTATTTTTCTACAGATTATTTTTCAGAAACAGTTTGTTTGACATGAATTTCAACGATTATAACTAGTCCATAATAACAATTGGGAATATATTCATTAGCTCAATGTTGTGAGATCAATAATTAAAGCATCTACCTACAGAAACACTGACTTACTTTTGATCGTGAGTAAGGGCAAGAGAACGAATAGTGCTGTCACAAGCTGGAAATGCATACAACAGAGCTAAATTGAAAGTTCTCCAAACTTCAACGACTCCTTTGTTTCCTCCAGTCATCAAGTATTCGCCATCTCTACTCAACAGTAGACACTGGAATATTTAAAAAAATTTGAGTTAACATCAGGTGTACCTGGCAAGGCCCAGGTTTGGGTAATAAAATCTGTGAGGGGTTCACTATCACCATAATCACGCAAAACTCTGATACTCTTTTGTAGACACCCTGTATCTGATTAGCTACGAACTGGTTATCTCATAAACAAGAATCAACAAAATGATAGCTTACTTGGAGATTATCATTGTGTACTTCGTATCTTAAGCGCTTTCCATTGCTTGTAAATGCTGCAATGTTTCCCTTTTCATAATTAACGACAATGATACCCTCTCGAGCCATAGCAATACTTTCAGGGCTAATAAACCCAGCAGGAGCATCCAAACAACGAAGTAAATCTCCAAAAGTGGTATGTACAAGTACAGGGCCATCTGGAAATCAAAGTAGAGGTTTGTGAACTTGAAATTTCAATGAAAGGAAGGAAACATTTTGTTCTAACTAGGGATGCCAATACCTACCTACACGTTTACTACAGCTGTGACTACTTCTACTACAGTGATTGAAGTTTTGGTGGCCTTACCTATAGAAGCAGAAACAACCAGTCCCAATTCAGCAGATATTACAACAGCAGTTACTGGTTGTTCATGACCCGTCAATGTGGCTCGGGGAGTTGGTATATCGCCTTCTCCAACAATAGTTTGAGAACGGGCATTCCAGTGCCAAAGAAGCACAGTGCAGTCTGCTGATCCAGATGCAATATAACAGTCAGATGTAATGTTGCACTCAGATCTTGACAAACATGTGACAACTCCATAATGTCCAAATACAATTTGAACGATTTTGGCTGAAAAATAAATTGTTTACATTTAATTTTGTTAAACAACATTTTTGAATTGTCAGGGGAAACGCTAAAAACCAAGTCGAAGTCATTCAGTTCTGAGAACCAGAGATACGAATGTTGACTTAGGCAGCGTAATAATATAAACAAAATATGGATAGTGAGAATTCATTATTTTATATACATTGATATAAGTCTTACCAGATTCGGTCGAAAATACTCTGAAACTATTATCCCAGAAGCCACATGCAACTAGGAATCTGGAATCTACTGTGGTCACAAAACAGTTCGACCTGACTTTCAATTTCTGACTGAAATTATCACCAAGATGTCGCTTTTGAGCCATATTATTGTTATTGTTGGTTTGAACTGAAACAAGAAAATATCACAGACACATAAGTATATTTAAAAAATTTAACCACAGTCGGTTGAGAGCTTTGATAATATTTCAAATACTTACATAGAAGTGGATCCATTGAGAGAGGTAAATTAGTATTTTGGTTTTGAGGGGCTTCTGCATAACTTGGTGGTTGGACAGTGGCTGCAATAAACATAAATATGTGTTAATGAGGCTCAATAACATGCAAAAATGTCATTCTTGAATAAAATAAAAAAAGATACTGTAGTGGGGCGAAAGGAGGGGATGTCCCCCCTCCAACGATGTAAGAGGCCAAGAGCCCCCAAATAAACGCATTTCAATCAGATCCGATTTTTCCTTCTTACTAAATTAACAACCTCTCCCAGCAATCATCACATTGGTGACTCCCTACGCTTCTACATATAATGTGGCGTTTTCATCTTACCCAGGAAACGATTCTCTGGATAACCAACATATTGATAGAGTTGATGATCCCTCATCACATTGACACAGAATCACACGAATCATAGAAAATGCACATTGGACAGCCGACTATGTTTCTACCACTCTCATTGGGGAAGAGACGAAAAAAATACCGTTCACCAGGTGCATGGAAAGAACTGGCCAGAGGGAAACAACAACGCACAATCTCAAAAACGGTAGTGACTGTGCGCCAATCTGTACCAACGAGACTATTTATCCACTGTAAACGCTCCAAATTAACTTTCCTCTAAGACACCGGAAGTGACAAATCATTACTACCAAACTCCATAATACGTCGCAAAAACGAGACCTCGGGGGCGTTATTTGCAGCAAACGGAAGCCCAATAAGCACATACGGAAAATACGATGCGTCTGTAAACCTACCGAATTTTCTCCCCTTCCAGTGGTCGTTCACGGTAGCCGATGTTCAGTCTGCGATTATTGGAGCAGATTTTCTGAAACACTACGGACTATTGGTTGATATACGCAACAAGCGACTTATTGACACGTCTAACAATCGATTTCTTCAAGGGACGGTACCTATAGTTTCTTCGCCGGATTCGCTGTGTACATCGCTCTCCACGGCCCCACCAAAATTTCAACAACTACTAGACTCGTACCAACCTTCTACCCAACCCCTGGATACACCAATAAGACATCACATACATACTAACGGCTCACTGTGTCACGCTCAACTATGGCGACTTTCTCCCACTCTATATCACAAAACTAAGATGCACGTCAAGGAAATGTCAGCATCGGGAATAATCAAACCATCAGACTCCCCATGGTCTAGTCTCTTCTTAAAGCACACTATTACTGGCCAAATATGACCAACTCGATAAAAACAATGGTCCGAGCATGTCCCAACTGTAACAGGGCTAAAATCACGCTCCTCATACATAACACACGCCAAACTGTCACACACTGACGCAGCACCCTACACAACAGCAATAATGCCAACACATCGAGAGAACTATACAGTGAATTATAAAAGAGGCCAAGAGCCCCCAAATAAACGCAGTTCAATCAGATCCGATGTTCTCTTCTTACAGAATTAAGAACCTCTCCCAGAGATCATCACAATACACTAACCAGGGTAAATCTAAGGAATTCCAAACATGAGTTCAAGAGATCACCATTTCATTGGTATAAATTGTTGAGTGACATTATAACTGCCTTTAATGAACGGAAGGTATTGATCATTAACCATTATTTACAAATTGAAAAACAATTTTTTAAATGAATTAATTAACTTTTGTTGACTCAGATTTCAAGTAAAATTCAACAAATAAACTCCCTAAATGAATAATAAGTAAACAACCTCAAACATATCGAGTCGGTGATGAGGGAACTGGTTTTCATATTGGCATAGTGTGGAAATAAATTATATTGATAAGGGATTCTTACCAACATATGTTGAATTCCATCTATTTACTGCAAATTGATGGCTTGCAGTAACAGTAACCACAGATGGAAGTGGTAGCTGAGGATAAGTATTTGCTGAAATGTGACAAATTGCAGCATTTGATGGAAATTTCATGGTCATGCAAACGTCATCAGGAACAGGTGTGAACATCATTGGACTCTGAAATACAACGAATTTATAAGATTTTGTACATTATTAGAACAGAATACAACGAAGTACAATGAAAAGATAATATTGCACTGAAAAGCTGCATTGCACAAATATAAATGAAAATTTGCCTGTATAAACCAAGATGTTAGAAACTAAAGCTTTAACCTCCTAAACTCAACATCCAGAGTTATTATTTCATGGAGAAAAAAGAACTGCAAGTATCTTCAACTTCTTGGTACAAAAGGTGAAACCTCCATCAACCAATTCTCAAGTGACAAAACTTTACATGCTCAACCACCAATATTAGTAATCAATATTTCGGAACCAAATCCAACATTGCTTATTGAAGTTAGCTTATCAAAACACTCACAAAATTAGTCTATACAGTGCTATGCATCCACATACCTACCATAAACCATTAAAGTTTAGGATAACAATTTCCAAGTCAGTATGTACCGTGGAGAAATTATGCAAGAATAGAATTTGGGGAAGATATTGATTGAAGAAGTGAAATCCATCAATTGTGAGTGGTAGAAGGTGGAATACTCAAAAGTACATATCAAGGGGTATCTACCTAGATTACTCTTGTCCACAAAAGGAGTTAAGGGAATTTTCATCGCACGTTTTACAAGAGAAAATTGGGGAAATCAACAGAAACAAATGCAAATAATGATGCTTATCATATTAGATTAAAATAAGAAGAAAACTTACCAAAGGGATTTAATTGTTTTTGAAGTGAGCACATTGGTAATTGAGCTACATTTAATTTCCGCCACTAAGTAAGTGTGTACATCATGTTTCCACTAAATATGATACTCTTAGACATAAATATCACTGCAACTTACGAGATGCATAGCTGAGCTGCGGGGAGGGTGAGGTTCCATCAATAATTGAGATGGCGTCTGTCCAAAGTTCCTTATCTGGTTTTCAATTGCCTCTCTCATCAATTGATCAGTGATGCTATCCATGTCCACACTCCCTTCATATGTCAAATAGTAAAATACATTTGTGGCTCTCACAGCTTCAGGCCCTGGTTGGATGGTGAGAAAAACATCATAAATTCAATTTAATTGATGGCACCATTAAATGAGACCACTAATATTTCATATCAGGGAATGATGTAGTTTCAAAATAGAATTCAATATTTTAAATCAAAAAACTATTTGAGAAACACTAACCTCTTTGCTTGTATCCAAATATTAGATCAATCCACTGATGAAGTTGACAAGAGACAAACTCTGATTCAAGCGCCTGAAGAACACGAAACAATAAATATAGTTAGAAAATCAACTCGCATAACAATAAATGTTCAACTGAATAGTGAGTATATATAATACACACGACAATTCATTAGTTAAAATAGGGTGCACGGGTGGATTCTGCAAGATCATAAGGTTAATGAGGAAATGAGGTAAGCAGTGTAGTTGATCTGGTGTAATAAAGTCAGCACATAGTCGAAAGGAAGACATTTTGGTACAGATCCAAAACTTCTGAACTTCAATGAGTGAGTGAAACGAATTCATGTTTAGTAATATTAAGGTATGGGAGTATATTATCAGTGTATATATAATGAGAATTCATCCTTGCCATGCGATTGATGCGTATAAATTCCTCAGGTGTTGATGCCCACGGTGGCAGGTCAACATTCCCCACGCACGTACCATCGTCTTGTTGTCCAAGTTTGTACTTATTTGAATTGACTAACATTTCAGGCAAAAAGAATAGTTCTGGGATAAGTTCCTGAAAAATGAAATGACAAATTTGAGGATATTCAAAGAATAATTGTAAAGAGCATTCGAAAATAGTAGTAGGTACTACTTACTTTAACATCAGAAGTATCCCGTTGACAATTTTTCCATGATAAAGAGATGGATGAAAACAGTCTGTTGGGGTGGTCAAATTTACCACCTTGAAGTGCCAAAAACATCGAAGTGAAGGGTTCCTAGAGCAATATTAATTTTTGTAGTACCTAGTTGTAAATCCAAAAAGGTATTTAATGATCTATTTAAGAGTGTACCACACTTTTAGAAAAACAAAAAGTCCTTTGTGGCCATCTTTAATATCTACGTTACTTTATATTTTAAATGACACGTCAGGAATACTTTCCTTCAAGTGAGCTGGAGGAAAATATAAATATAGCTTTCAAGTGACTGAATAGCGTACTAAGAACATTTCCTAACACTATATTGAGACATCAAATTACAAATGTTGATATACCTGTGGAGTTGAATTTTTCATTAACCTTACTAGCATTTACTAACTTGGACTAGCATGGTCATTTTGAACAGTATTGGCATGAACAAATTTCTGGAACAAGCTCGGCCAAGGTTTAGGTCTAGCAGTTTCATAGAAATCTGTACATACCCTAGTAATTTTGTTCGATTGGGATGGGCTTTAGATCTGTAGGAATTCAACGACCAAAGTAAATCATGCAATTTCTGATCCTCACAAGGATGCAAGCAATAATTTCAGTAATTTTGAATGCCGAATCGATTGTGATGGGTCCCAGGCCACTCTGAGCTCGTTTGACTAGGAAAATCTCATTTTAAGGGAAGAAATGTTGAAATGAATAAAATATAATTTTTTAAATCCTTTTTATTTTCTTGTTTTGATAACTTGGCAGTCAAGAAAAGCTGCGGGGAGGGTAAAAAATAATAAACCTTTGTGAAATAATTTAACTTTAAGTTTAATAACTAGATTAAGGGAGTGAAATACATACCACTCTAATCATCCAATTTAAAACGAATGCTGCCGTTGAGTAGTGTGTCCCATAATGGAATGGTGGTATGCTGTCATGTTCCCAGCTATTGTATCTCTCTTCAAAATACGCTTTTCTACTGGGGTTCAAGGCTCCAATGGGCTACACACAGGACGGAAAATAGTTTTTTTAACGTACATCATCAAATAGTTCAAAACAATAGTTATTCTATGGCATTATATGTATAATGAATAAAACGCAAATCGTTTCTAAATTAATGATATAAAAAATAGTTACTTTATATCCTTGCTTACAATTAATCTAGAAGAGGAATTGCACAAATAAAAAACAGAAATTAAATCTAATATTTCGAAATTTATTCTTGATCACAGATATTCTCTCTTCTAAATTAATTGACCGTATACCTAGTTCGGCAGAACTGACCTGTGAATATATAATACTTTTCCTTGATCATGCCAACATTTTTGAGAAAATTGACTTAATTTTTGAGATTTAGAAATTGGATAGAATTCAACGCTTGAGAACTTTATGATTAAAGGTTGTACCAATAAGAATGCACCAACCCTATTTCACTAGAAGTAGGTAAAACCATCATTAGCTCTCTTACCTAATAGTTGATTATAGTTTTGAATTCGGGAAAACTCTAAAGTAAGTTTTATAGAATGATTCAATCAATATTGGTACTACCTTAGATAGGTCTCTGTAGTTAGCAGGAAGGCTCAAGTCGAGGTCCTTTGCTTCATAGTTGGTCAATACCCAAGGAAAAACCGGATACTGATTTAAATCGTTGTACGTCCGACCTGAGGATAGATATAATAGATTGTTATCAACAGTGACACTTTTAATATTCAGACGTCTCCCTCTCCCACTAGTACCACTAGGGTTAGTACATTGTTCCACCAGACGTAATACTCCTGGTTGCTTTTATAGCCCACGTATGACACAGTGTTAATATGTCTGCTGACATGATAATACACTTGGCGAGGGACAGGTAGCAGGGCAATAGATGGTGTGGAGTGTGTTACTCCCCACATCTCATGTGCCAACCTAAATAACGTCCATCTATGTTTTAAATAAGAATTTCAAAAAAGGTGTGAACCGGTCATAACTAACCAGCTATGGTGTTGAGGAACATGAGATACTCGAAGTTGGATATTTCTCTGCGCTGCCATTTCTGAGTCATGTTGGAGTTTCGCATCAGCTGCCTAGGAGACATCATAGAAGCTCGCCTGAAACAATTCATCAGTACTGACAGTTAGCGTTGTAGTGTCTAGTAACTTTGAACCATTAATCAATCATCAAGGATTTTTACAATGTACCCTACGAATAGTCCATAGGTCACCATAACGAACGTCAAAAGTTACTGTTTTCTTGTCTCGATTTTTGGAATGGCTGTCAAAAGTCAAGACAATTGAAAATGTGCAAATAGGACACTAATTACCAGGAGAAAATGTTTAGGAACAGTAAACAAATCTGCCATCTGGACGAGAAAATACTAATGGTCGACGCTAGCACACATGGTGGTGATCTTTGTACCACTATTAGAACTTTATGTTCGAACAAAAAATATGATTGATTTAACTCAAACTCATTCCTTTTTTTTTGTATAGGACTAAACTCGTTTAAACCGGATAAAAACTAGTATTTCATGCTTTTAAAAGATATTCCACCTGAAAAACAGCAGGTGTAACTAGAAGATGTAAATATTAAGGATAGTACTAACTTCATTTAGAAACATGAATGAAAATTTAACGTTTCGCTCTAAGGCTATTTTTTTCATTACGATGGGGTTGAATTAGAATTACATAATGTGCAATCGGTGAATATATTATAATTACCTGGTTTGGGGGATGCCATATTTTATGCCTACGCCCACCCGAGGCAATGCTTTGATAACTCTCTTCACTGTCGATTGATCGGGAAACGCGAACATTATTGATGCTGGAACAAGTTTTAAATTGTTGGAGGAATCCACATAATACAATGTTTAGAATCAAATCAAATCGCAATTCAATGTATACAAATTAAGTTCCAACTAATTAGTATATATGCACAAATTATATGATATAAGTGTAATAAAAATTATTAACTATGTTTTATGCATGTAATTAGGTAGACATGGGCACGGATTGAAATTGATTTTTTTTTTTTTTCTAGTGACACGAGGAGAGAATGAAAAACAATAAAAGATTTGGGAGATAAATAAATTATAAGCTTGTGAATTCGATGAAAAACACTGGCAGCTGATGACATCCGCTGTCAAAATATAGCTTGATCTGCCTCTTATGGAAGGAACTGTGAAATTACTTTTTTAAATTATTGGTGAAATAAAGAGAAGAATCCAATCACTGAGATCTAATAGAATATATGCTGAAGACTTTGGTAAAAACAGTGAATTTAAGAGGACGGAAACCCCCTCTACCTCTAATCTTTCTACTAGAAACAACACGTAAAGGCTCTAAATGAGTACCTAAATAGGTGGCTAGTCAATTAGCTTTTATAGAGACGAATGTTATGCGTGATTTTCAGCGAAATTCTAGTTACTAACAAAACTTGAAATATCTATCAATTACAAGGGTTAAAAAAAAATCTTTACACTTTCAACTTTCGTGTGAAAATGTGATGATTTTTTTTAAATTTTTCAACAATTTCCCAATTGGAAATTCCTATTTTCCGCTCAATAGCATTGAATGATTCTCTCCTGATCATTGGAATCTCTCCTCTCACTTACCAATTGAACGAAGGATTAATTTACACGAATTTGGGGTCATTTCATACTCAAAACGCATAACAAAACTAATATTTTACACAGGCACGAGTGTAACCTTTCAACCTTTGAGCTCGCTTTTGTAACACGGTTGTTTTCAAGAAAGTTTGTGTGACGGAAGTTTGTTTCATAGGTACATTTGTAATATTTTTTATCAAATTCACCTGTTTCAAAATGTGAATCGAGAAATTTTGTAAAAAAAGTTGGTTATTTGCCTATAAAGGTCAACTAAAAAAATTGTAAAAAACATCACAACGAATGATAAATACTAAACTAAGTTATACCTGGGGTGTGGGTAAAAATGTGGTTGTGAACTAGTGCATGGTAAATGCGCGTTTTTTGTTTTTGGTTTTTGTTTTTTCAACATCACATAACACTTACAAAGAAAGTGGATTGTAGCAAAATGCAAAATAATTCAGTACAATAATGTACTTATGGTGATCGTTGATTATACTGAGCATTTCGGATTAGTTAGAAATGAACCCAAATATAATTAAAATGTACAGGAGGGAGCTTGACAGTGGTTAACGTTATTTGTTCTGAAAGCGAAACTGACAAATCGCATTATAATGTTAGACATTAGAAACGATCGCTAGAAGTCGTACCTCTGCAGTGAGTCAGCCTTGTATAATCAACATGACAATGTTATAAGTTTTGTACAATTAAAATGTCAACATTTTCTCATCATAGAATTTATTACATTTACGATAATCATACAAAATTAAATGGGAATATCCCTAAAATGTGAACTATAATGTCAACTTCCACTCACTTCTGCTGGCCAAGAAAATTTCGATTGCAACATTTTGCAAAAGATAACGCCTGGAGAAGATAGCGCGTACTTCGGAAAAGTACCATTTTCCATGAAGGTGATCACAGTATTTCAATACCTGGAACAGAATCGGAAAACATATTGAAAGTGTTACCGTTGAATGTTCTCACTGATTGTTAGAAATGGGCAGTAACATTCAAAACTAAATCCAACAATCGGATTCAGATATTACTCGGTCAAATCTTCATTTTCACGAGTATACAAAAGTGGTGATAGGAACCTACGCTTCGATCTACTGCGCTCCCAATTTAATTTGTTTTTGCAAATCTTGGGGAAGATTATTGACGAAGCCGATCTCAAGAATGTGAAGCCTCACTAAAATTTTCACTCTCTGAAGTTGCAAAAAATTTACTCCTGACTTTTGAAAAATCGTACCGGTGGACTACCTCATTGGATTTTCGAATTGTTTCTTTTGAACTCCGGCAAAGGGTTTAGTGCCAAAAAAGTGAACTTTTTCTACTAAATTTCCTGCAATCCTGTTTCATGTCTCAAATTTTGACTTTTATTCGCTACAATTATTCGACTTTTAGCCCACCAACAAGTAGCTGAAAAATTGTGATAACAATTTAAGGTGACAAAAATTCCCAAAACAGAATTTTTTACTCTCCACTTACGATAGTCTTGAACAATTTTTGAAATATACCTACTCATTCTATAGGAAGTTTTCGGTCTAATGTCGATGAATTCTAATGACTCGACTTCTACCGCTCTAATTAAAAGTCGAAATTCGATGTGTATGGTCCACTAAGAATTTCATAGATACCTGTTCAGCCGCACCGAAAGCGAAAATATGACATTCTTACATCAAACATATGCAGTTTTCACCCGATTTCGATTAGGTTAAGCTCAGTAAAAAATGTGGCCGTACACCCACTGGGCTTTTCACGAATATTGTAGCTGCACCTCACGACCCTAGAAAATCGGATACTGATTTTAAGAGAGTATCTACAGAGGTCTTAAATAACGTATTTCAAGTCAAACAATTTTCCAACAAAACAAACCAGGTCAAATTGTCATCAAACGTACACGAATTCATTTTTATATGGTCAAAAAAGGGATTAATAGCTAATGGACCCTCCTTTATGCTTGATAATAGGACTTCATCTAGTCAACGAGTTTCTGAATTATACTAAATGGTATCTGGGAGCACTCTTGCCACGCAGATATCTGGAGTACACACAATACCATAACAAAACAATACGCGAACAATAACGACAACAAATAGTTTTTTCGATCTTCGGTCTTAGAATGATTTGGAACGAATTTGTATTCGGTTATTGTTTTTTCTCATTTTTGCATTAACCCTCACTAACCTGGATCGGTTCTATTAGACTTCCTCTGTATTGTGAGAAGTCCATGAACGTGACCAGAAAAAATGCTAATCCGTTAATTTTTATGATTCTAGACCTCTGGTAGTTGCTTTGGGGGGAGTCTTGATTGATCCTGTACTAATTCACGTGGACTCCAGTTTGTTTGTGGAGAATCTTCTTCCCCTTTTCTAAAACAAATGGCTCTCGAGTTCGAGCCATAATATTATACGAGTATGTGAGCTGGAACCCAGATGTCAGAATTAGCCTGCCTGGGTAAATAAAAAATGACACATTTCTGCGGTGTACGGAGACATTCTTTACTGAGTGTGCGTAAAATTACAATCAGTCCAATATAAAAAACGCTGCAAATTCTTTCACTGGGGTTTGTTATTCAATGATTCATGATTTGAATTTCTACTAAGCTTTGGAGAGTGCGTGTTTCACAGGTGATAGAGCGATTAATGAATTTCAGGAGGTATGCATAGAGCACTTAAATCGGTTCTCAACCAAAATACCTATTTGGATTGATCAGTTGATCATATTTGTGTGCCTCCTGAAATTCAATAATCGCTCTATCACCTGTGAAACACGCACACTCCAAAGCCTAGTAGAAATTCAAATTATGAATCATTGAATAATAAACCCTAGTGAAAGAATTTGCAGCGTTTTTTAGAAGAGCGATTACAATGGAAAAATATTCCATTTGAAAATTTTAAATTTTGTAAGACGGAGCATGCACATCAGAATGCTTCAACCCGTGTATCTGCTACAAACGCTTTTAGGAGTTCACTCCATTATCCACATTCACTACATCACTAGGTTACTGTAATAAATAAATAAAAACAATAATAAACCAAAATAACGCAAATGTTGGCACCATAAATCGGCCCATACATCGGGAATGGTTTGAGCTACGGACCTGGAGAGGGGCTCATTCGATTCCTCATGGAATGTTCTTCAAAAAACAGTCCAAATTTAGACCGCCTTGACTTTTTTTGAGGTTTTTAGGGATTTTACGAAACTTCGACAACCTTTAAAGGGCACTTTATATTAAAAAAGAGAATTGGGGCGTTGTCAGACCAACATGGATTTTTCCTGAAAATTCCAGATCTTTTGCTCCAGCTGTTTGGGAGAAATCGTGCGTACGGCGCACAGTGGGGAAGGACAAAATTCTGAAACTTGTCCATATGCAATTTGGATTCCCAGATCACGGAAAAAATTATTGAAAAAATCAAATTAATTTTTTGACATGAGAGCACACAGTGGTTGATTTGCTAAAATTTTTTTAAATTCAACGATTGAAGTCCCAGAATACGGGAAAAATTATATTTAAAAATCTAATTAATTTTTTGACACGATTCGTGAGCACAAAGTGGTCTATTATCAAATTTATTTGCCAAAATTGTACTGAAAAAAAATTATGTATCACCCAAAACGCAAAAAATCGCAAAAATGCATTGCAACATTTAAAAACTAGAAGGATTGATGAAACAAATCCTGCAAACGAATCCGTGGAATAACTTAAATATAGTTTTTCGTTATTGAATAATATACATAAGTTGATATCCACAGGTAGAACGCAATGTATATTCTATAACGAATTCAGAAATTTAATGTCTTACCTGTCTACAATGTAGAACTTCCGCTACACACACCTTTAACATAATGAATCATCGAATAAATGCCGATTATCAGGCACTTGCGTAAACATGACTGATTCAGTCCTTTACTATTTGTTTGTAAACACGGTATGGAGGATATTTACAGTCTCACTAACTAATAATAAAAACCATACTCAGAAATTCCAGACTTTTGATTTGATTGTCCACCTAAATTGGTTTTAGCCCACTGTGCGGCATAGGAAGGAAAATTTGTTGTGCAGATTTATTCTACACCCTTTGAAACGTAAACCGTAAAATTTTCAGAGGGGGTTAGACTTTTTTTTCAAGAGCGATTACAATGGTTTATTAATAAACCAAATAATAAACCAAAATATTTGATATTCCTTAAAACTACGTACCTAACGCATTTCAATGGCGTCACAACCATGGAAGGGCACAAGAGGATGTTATACCATAGACATTATCTACTGATTTATTTATTTTCAAGTGAAACGAGTATTAAGGTCGAACAGCAACAGTTTCTATTGCCGATTTTCGCAGATCCAACCGCTAGCCGATTTCACTGTTTGTTTTATTTTCTGACAGGTTTTCCTTCATTCTGTACATTAATCTCAATCTTGAAATGGCAACATCTCCTCCTAACCACTCGACCTTTTGACGATTCTTTGTTGAGGCGTCCTTTATTAGCAGGTATCTAATGCAGAAATAGATCATAGTAAAATCAAAAGGTATTTCTATTTCGATTTTCTGTAAAACATTGAGGCGCTTCATTGGTACCCTTCAATACGTCGATCATCATTGCATTTCACTGAGGACAAAACTATCCTTAATTTTACCTCGCTCTTTATGTTTCACTTACAGTACCAATGAATTGCTTCACTCCAAATTTTTTGTCACACCCAACATTGTTTCCATAGTAACCAAGACATAGATATATCTCGATATAATGGGTTGTGCCTACTTAACTTAATCCAGCAACTAAGCCGGTTGAGTTACTGACTGCTGTCAGACTAGAGTTTCGAAGTCAGTTTCCAAGGATAAAGATTTTCTCGTGGAAGGAATTCTATCGTGTATTGCGCCTGCTTCGTGATGGCCGCTCTTAGATCGATCGGCGCCATCTTGTCTTGAGTACTCAATAACAACTCCTTTTGTAGTTCCTCTCTCTCTCCTCTTTCTCCGTCTACTCTCCTCTTCCTCACGAACGCACACGTATTCTGTTTATCATTCTTTGTTTCACTTTCTCTGTCGGTCTCTCTATTTCTGTCCTCCTGAACGGTCATTCCCATTCATTCGGAGAAAATTCAAATTGAGTCTTTCTTGCTCGCTTCTATCCTAGCCTCAGTTTACAATTCAGATAATCTGTGCGGAACACAGAGATTCTACATTCTGAAAAAAAAAATCGAATTCAATTGACCAGAAAATGTAAGCAAGGATTCATAGAATAAAATAAAAGAATATTTTTTACAATCGTCAGTACCGAACTACATCTAGTACAATAGAACGAAAAATAATGACGGACATCATTCAAACAGAAGGTACCACGAAATACTATTTCCACGGGCAATAATCGATCAGACAACGTGGAGGTGTGAATCGTCAAATGTTCCTTCCCTAAGCTTCTGGAACAGATATATCGTTGCAGCCTTTCTGCATAATATTCTGCTATAACAATAAACAGCAGATTTTCAGAACGCGATTCGACTACGTGCTGTTGTTAGACTTGACCAAGTGAACATTTACTA
This sequence comes from Creontiades dilutus, assembly GCA_031894815.1. Classification (NCBI taxonomy): domain Eukaryota; kingdom Metazoa; phylum Arthropoda; class Insecta; order Hemiptera; family Miridae; genus Creontiades; species Creontiades dilutus. The sequence continues at coordinate 1,281,291 of JAVIWC010000851.1, forward strand.
ACCTGATGTTAACGGGCAAGACTTATTGAGATGTAGTATAAATTATGGTCAGTTGTTAATAAAATAGTCAAGATGGGTTTAAGGTATTCTATCTAGGAATCAAAAACACCAAATTTTGTCCTTGATATAAAGGAAAAAAAAGAAGAAATTAATAGATGAATAACAGTTTTGGTCCCGATTGCGGAAACACACATCAACCTAAGGTACTTAAACAATTCTAGCTGGGATTTATAGTTGTCATTATTGGAGGGGAACTTCGGGCAACATCTCATCGGAAACTTTATTTACGCTTCCGTGATGACGGGCGATGCATCACCGGGCGATTCTGTGAGAGGTACCAGGTGGGCCGATCCACGTGCGTCAGTTCCCAACCTCATTCGATCTAGAACTAATTCCATCTCGGTTTTCTTACTCACAAGCGTAGAAAGAGATTAGTACTAATAGTGAGCCATTCAAATCAATAACTATGCACAATAAGGTGCCTTTCTACAACTGGAGAAAAAAGAAGATCTGATGAATTTCTGCGGTATAGGAAACTTGAGTCGTCTTGGTTTACAATCATCGGAGTAAGTGTGGATCGTTGTTTGTCAAGTGAACGGCTTAGAATGTACTTGAGTAAAGCGACATCAATGCAAATCTGATTGTTGTTTGAAACAGAGAACAACATTGAAGCACCGTAGATTGACTAGCTGATGAAGGACGTTCGGCAACGGGGTATTCTAAAATGGCTCAGTTTCAAATGTTATCATCTTTGATTACAAAGGCCACGAAAAAACTTAGAAAACGTTTCTTAACTTATTTAGTCTTTGTCACCATTTTTTTTTCCAAAGTTTATAATGATGAAAGGTTGAAGACTTTGAGAACCGGGGATTTTTCAATTACCTTATGACGTATTTTCGCTTCGTAGACGTGAAATGATCAAAGCCCGGGCTAAATTTGCTTTGCTTTACATTAAAGTTTCCCAAACGAACTGCTGAACCTCACCTAAGATTTAAAAAACATAGAACAGAAATCGACTGTTGAATAAACCCAATTTGCTATAAAACAATCATTTATTGTGTTCAAGGGGCGTCTTTGATAAAGGTCGAGTTGAAAGAAAGTAATTTATAGTATAACAGCTCATGAAGCCGACAAAACTATCAGATGGCTTCCAGGCAAGTGTGACGAAACAAATGTGACAAGTGACAAAACTGATTACACACCCCCCCTAAGGGCGAGTTGACGAAGGAGGGTGACCCCTTGCCCGCATTGATGCACAAGGCAAAAGAAATGGGAAAGCTATTAGTGAATATTAAATTTTGTTTATGTCAAGGCTTCCCCCCATCTAAAAACAAACAGCGACCCCGAGGGACTATGGGGCCAGGAGCTTACGACCCCCCGGATCCAGAGAGATTCACTGGAAGCTTTTCCACCACCTCCCTGACTAGCAGGTCATTGACTCACCGACTGAACGGATGCGAAGTTCGTCCCCGGATCAATCAGACTGCTACTTCCTCCTTCAAAAGAAATGTATACGATTCCCTTTTCTTGATGTAAGTACAACATTGATTGCGAACTGCAGAACAGATTGGAAAAAGTATGCGAGTTCATTCTATTCACTTCAGGGATGACGAATTCGCGAAATTCATATGAAGGCATGAGAAACACGAGGTGAAAAACGTTTAACTAATGATACGTCCTCAGCTCCTATTTTCTTTAAAGGGTTGCTATTGAGTTTTTCTAACAAAAAAGGAGGTGGGGAACGAAATTTATGTTTTAAGGATTAGTGTTAGACTGTGACATGTTAAACAGTGTTTCGAGAATCGATTTCGATCCCAAAAATATTTTCCTGGGGCATCTTGTGATTTTTTATATGCCTGGTTCTCTGAGGGGAAAACACCAGAAATGTTTCTACGTTTTCACTAGAAAACGTAACCTAATTCATCAGTCCTTTCTTTTTCCATTCTTATTTCTCATTTTGGCTGAGAGATGTTTTCAGTTTGGGTCTAGGTATAGATTTGATCATTCTCTCCGGTTCCTTAGTACAGAGCAATTCGGGACGACTCTTCGTATTATACTCTATCTCAATACACTAATTACTCATTTCATTACAAAGGTAACATTGGTGGTTCCAGTCTAAAAATGTGGAAATCTTACAGAATACATTTTTCTGAATCGTGTGATTGATAGCCTCAGTTTAGGTTAAAACCCATGTACCTACTGGAGAAGCTCCAGAAACACTTTTTAGGGAGGTACAAAATTTTTATTTAAAAAAGTCGGAATTGATTATGAGCAACATCAATGTCATTCATCAAGATTGTGCGGTAACAGGAATCTTCCAACTGAATAGCGGGGGTGCCCAGAAAGAGAGTTGGGCGAGGTTATGTCCTTTTTCCCGAAATACAATACGGTTCTCAATAGTCCCTAGGACTAGTAGAATGAGAAGATCTGAATCATATACATTAATCGTTAAATCAGAACTATTGTTTAGCTGTAAATTGTATGAATATTCTACGCTTCTGCAGAACAGCGATAAAACATCACTATACAAAGTTTGCCTGAAACGAGAGTTCAAGAAATTTAAGAGAAGAAACGAACATTTTCATTCAGGGATCCGCTAGTTTCTCAGAGACGTACTGCCATCCAGTTTGTTTACCAATGTAAATTCAACATCGTAGTTTTCGTTCTACGTTGACAGGGTTCGAAGTGCCATGGCTTTAATTTCATGCAGTTTCGTTGGACTTCAGCGTCGGTTTTTACTAACGTATTACCTACAACTTGAAACAGTGATGTCTATGTGATAGTCGAATATACAGAACATTGGTGGGAAACCTTAGGATATATCGGAAGAGGTAAGTCCATTTAGGTGAGAAGAATTCAGCAGTGTCCGTCTGCATGTGTGTCCATGCCGAGTTCTGAGACCTTTTGAAACTCTACCTCGCGGACCCGATCCAGCGGCCTGATAAAACCCGCTTCGCATAAATACTGCCTTCTCTGTTCCCCTGTAATTGGAGACCTTCCCATCAACGGGGAGCATTATTCTTTTCCGTCTCCACTTCAACTCCCTCTGCTTAAAATGGAAGCGCTTGACCGTCCCGCCGATTTTATTCCTACCTTCCTATTGTTTTGAGGACAATGTCGAGTTTGACTGCCCATTTCTCTTCATTTTGAACGGTTCTTCGTCCCCGCTTCGAAAGAGTAGTGGGAAGCAAACTTACTGCCTGAGGGCCACGTCCATGTTCCGTTCCGCCTTTGCGTTTAGTCGTTATAGTACGAGCTAAGAAGTTAAGGCGTTAGCATCTGCAGCATCCGAAAATAGATCCACCTCTGGGTTCCAAATGCAAATAATAGTATCGCAGGGTTGACACTTTTTCCCACTGATAAATATTGGTAATTCTGAGAAAAAAAACCTGGAGTAAAACTCCGGACTGAACGATTAAGAAGCTCTAAACACAATAAATTAGTGGCGGAATAAGTTTTAAATTGTTCATTGGAAAACCGTTATAGCATGGTGGATGTTGAGCAAACTGAAAGATTAGGTAACACCTACGGAACTACTATATTTGCTGGAAAGAATTCCTGGAAGGATATTCATCCTAACTGGAGGAATATTCATTACACCATTACAATGGCAGGTAACTAAATGAAGCACGTTCTTTAGCATACTCCTATATTATTTGATTGGATTTATTTGCACGATTTGCAAGATTAGGTAACACCTACGGAACTACTATAATTCTGGAAGGATATTCATCCTAACTGGAGGAATATTCATTACACCATGTGGCAGGTAACTAAATGAAAATTAGCGCATCTTTCATTCTTAGTTATTTCTAATTATTCCTTCATTCAGACACTATTATGTTTTGTAGGGATGATGTACGAGCACGTTCTTTAGCATACTCCTATATTATTTGATTGGATTTATTTACAATTCTATATGCATCATTTAATAGTTCTTATTTTTGTATTACAAACCAAAGTATTTACTCAATCACTTTGGGAGAACCATCCGACCGACGGTCACAGAGTTTGGTCAATAGTTATTATGCATAGATCAAATAATTGTCAACGTTTTTTAAAAATACGTAAATTGGTTATTTTTTAGATAATCCGCGTTTCATGAGTCCTAACTGATTTATGGAATTGACTATAGTAGAGAGTTAGATTGCAACTAATCATCATTTATCGGAGGTGATCTTTCACGATCCTTCAGAACTAGATGAAAAATTCGCCTACTAGTTTACTTTTAAATTCGAAAGAAAATTCGTAGCCTTCACTAGGAGGGGTTGCCCTGGTGTTAAGCTGCAACTTTATCGTGGATGTGTTCTGGTAAATAATCGTTCCTTTAGATGGAACCAGCATTTACCGATTTATAACAATTTTGTTTTTATTTTCTATTTAGCTAAACCTGCTTTTGTTGAGTTTTTAAAAAATTAATCACCAACATAATTTAGATTGAGAAAAAGAAAGAAAAAGTAGATTCTCCATACATATTCAGCCTCGAGCTTATTGAACTTTTACACCCACGAGAGGAATGACGAATCCCCTTTCATACGGCAATGTTCTCGAAAATTATCGTTATTAAATATCGGCTTTCTGTTGAAGTACGATTTTCAGTCCATGCTCCCCATCGGAGGCCGAAGGATCGAGTATGACAGCGCGTAGTTGGGAAGGAGTTTCGCCGCCGTCCAACAACACTGTACCAGCCCACGCAAGATAAAGCACGAACGCTATCGACGCCAACACCCCAGCCTCAGCACCCCATGATAATCGCCAAGCTCATTTCTCTCTCACACCCCGAGGTCGTTATTCCCTCAGCTTGCACGATAAGCAGCAATTTTATTTGTACCGTCGAGTCCTCCCAGTTAGGACGAAAATAAAAGATACGGTTTTGCGTGCGTACGTACCACTGAGATAGGTGAAGGCTACCTCTCTTCACGCAGATGGATTAATATTACCATAGCATGTGTTTCATCCCTTTTACAATTTTTTCTTCATGTTGTCAACAAATTAAATTTGTGTGGACGCGGGCTAAAGTGGGCGTGGAAGGAAACGTAGTAGCGGACAACTACCAGAATTTAGCACGAGAGTAAGGTGATCCATTAGGTCTTAGAATACTATACTCGGATATAAACGTATACGCTTAATCCATATTTTTTAGGACGTTGCTACGAAGCGAGGTTCGTCAATATAGGGACGCCTATTGACATTGATTCAGCGATACGTAATACAAGTCAAACAAGAGAAAAAATCCGATTCCAATACACAAGTACACACAAGGGTTTACTATTCCTGAATAATACGTGATAGCTTGTGTCATTGTGAGGTTTGGGGGTTACTTTTGGTTCTGAAATTAAGATTGTCTGCTATGGGTGAATTTGTACGGGTCTGAAACCTACCCCAGTCAGTAACGACTTGTAAATAAAAACCAAGTTTTTGACCAGTTTTTGGCTCATAGCAGCTATGCGTGTGAGTCGATCGGGATGGTTAGAAGATGGCATCAACTAGACCACAAGTGGAGTCCATGTACGATAGAACCTGTACGAAGTACCTTTCGTTGTATTCAGACAGACGACATAAATTTTTGCCCACTCTGCTGGTCAGGATAACGCCTTTCACTTCGCTCGTCTCGTTTGACGCTTTAAAAACAATTTTTCGGATTTCATTATTTTCCCAATGCCTACTGTTCGATCTTATCGCACCTTCACCCTTTGTTTCTTAGAAGGAACGTTTTTCGGGCTTCAAACTGGAACTTATCATTGAAATTGATACGGAATCGCAAAGTTGACCATTCCATTAGATAACTGATTAAATTTTGCAAGTTATCCAGAGGTTTGACACCTTTCAGCACGTTTTTTTGGAAATGGAGTTGAAGTTGAAGTATCTTCAGGGTGACCTTTTTTTGTGAACGTGAGAACTGCCAAAAGGGTCCTTAAAAGTTAGTTTTTTTGCTATAAAAATGCACTAGGCGTAAAGGGAATTTAACGTTGAATAAAAGAATACGGACCAAAATGGACAAGTAGTTTTCAAATGAAGGAACGTAATTTTCTTGGGAGAATCAAATTTGATTTCTGGATATATATGATTACTGGATAAATGGATAGATAATTGATACAGGTTTATGGTTTCAGATACGTTTCAGGAACGGTCGAGACAGAAAAGTGCGGTTGTCGGGGTTTTGAAATATATTTCAGAACCTTCAAATTTAATTATGGAAGGGCTTGAATGGAGGGAGTAATAGTGAAAAATATTCATATCTTCACATTTTTCATCTGATGTTAACTGTAGATATTGTATTTCTCCTAGTCATTAGATTATTCACATCAGCCAATTATTCAGTGCACCTGTGGAGGAGCCAGTGAATCAAGGATGAACCATCAAGGATAATTCATATTCACTACTACAAACCGAACATAGAGACGCCTCCGAAATTCATGAGTTATTTTCAAATATGTTTTCCTTTTAGTGGCCGTTTTGTTGCAGGACCAAATCGGGAGCAAATCAGGTGTTGAATTTCTCATTGTGATAAATACAGCAGTTGAAACATTTCCTTACATAACGAATAAACACTGCAGATTAATATCTATACATATTTTTAATTTATTCTGTGAAACTATTCGAAACTTCCAAAGAAAAAGTTATGAATAAGAAGAAGCAGAAGAAACCAAAGATATCTGTTAGTTTTCTTCTTTCAAGTTCAATGACTTGGGCATCGATAACGCCAGAAGATAAGGGACTCAGCCATTCTTGGTGGAAAAAAATAGAAGCGAAAACATCGAGATTGGTTGAATCGCTTGTTGTCCACAAAATCGTAGGAGGCTAGAAAACGAGACTATTAGTAAGCTTTAGTTGCTTACTTCTGGCACAGAAGTTGTATTTAAACAAGCGTACTAGGTTTTATAATCACCTTTATCTCTCAGTCGATGATGTTCAGATGTAGATAAGGCCCACAATGGACATTATAGAACCAACTAAGTATAATTGTTCCATTCTGACTTAACTATTCACCCGGCTTCGGCAGGCCCCAAGTTGTTTTCTCATTTTCAGAAATTTGTTTCGGCATTAGCACCAATAGGGAAGCTGTTTGTTTGAGGTTTCTATTAGATATCATGGAAGATAATCCATAAAACTTGTTTCAGTCAGTCTCAAGTAACTAGTTGAAAATCAGTATCTTTATCTGTGGATGGGAACTGAATCCACGATTAACCTTCTCGTCGACCATCAGCGTTATTAAAACTGTGATTGTGGTTTCGTTTAGAAGATTGCGAGCACTCAACTGATCGTATATTGTCAGAAAGGGAATGGAGTCCTTACTGGTACAATCGATTGAGAGATTCTCCTCCTCCTTTCGTTTACCGATACGCTCCCCATGAAAATGGGGTAGTACAAAATCGATTGGATTTATTTTTCCCGCTGTAGGGCGTTCGTATTGGAGAGGGGCCCTTAAATTCTATTGTCGAGGTGATTAATAGGAGGTGAACAAGCTCGTTAACTCGCAGGTTTTATAGGGAATAGATGAGGCGGTCAGATAGCCACGGCGGGAACGGCCAGTTTCTCAGACACCACCACGAAATGTCCCCTTGCCCCTTTCGAAGCCAATGACTCACTGTCAACAATCTCATCCAGGAGTTGTTTTTTCCTTATTACATTATTCAACCCAGTTCTAGTTTCTTCTACTCGATGTGGTCGAGAATGATCGAATCTATGCAGGAGAAACAGTGCGTTCCTTTTTACAACAGTCAATGCGGAATCGTCCATATGTTCAATTTCTTTCCCCACCACTCATTTCACGTTAAATACATCAAATATCTCAAATCGAATGATTGGTTTGCCAACTGTGTTAAATATCGAGTTAACTGTTTTAAATATTCAATTAACGATGTTAGTCCAGTACGAGCAAATCGTGAAAATAAGTTAATGAAAATCGTTGTCTACTTCTACAAAATATAGAGTTACAATGTTAGATCCATTTCGATGATGACGTCATCATCAGCAACAATCAACAAATAAAATGAAGTTTGTTAGTTACTGATGATGACAACCAAACATTGGAACTTCTTTCAACAACCTCAACATCAAATTTTTTCAGAAATGAAGCTGTTGCAGTGGCTCAAGAATTTTGAAATTAAATTTTTATTCAAAGAAATCTGTTTTGAGGCGGAATATCTATTATTTGGATAAAGTTCATTGGCTGTATAATGTATAACTAACATTATCTTTGTCGCCAATTTGTTCAAATTTCAACATAAATAAATAACTTAGGATCATTTTAATACGATTATGCCCAGTACGATGTTCGGCTTGTCGGTCAATTGATTCTCATTGTATCAAGGAAGACCCTGTACGTCTTGTCTGCTCGTTCGTTCGGTTACTCGAGTGCGAGTATCTGTTTCTCAGTTAAGATAATGTTTACGGGCTTTCTGTATTCAGCTAATCCGGTCTGAATAGTCTTTTTGTCGAAGAAAACATAGTGGTTGTCAGCGAAGTAGGACAGATGTAAATTGACAGTAGATAATCTTTTTTGTTTTCTCAACTCCGTTAAATACATTCAATTTTTAGACACGGTTAAAAAAATAGGTATATCATTCAGTAAAATCTCTATTTTGAAAAACTGTAGACCCGAATTGAAAAATTCTTCATGTACGATTTAATTTCATCTATGCTACTTCCCCCGAAACCACAGAAATATTGTCAACATTTTGATGTGTCCAAGACACAAAGTCATATCATTGTTGAGATGTACCTAACTGTCTATTCATGAAAAACATTCAACTAGGATTGTTTTCGGGAGAACTGAGGATACTTTTTCTCAATAACACAGTGAATGTAAACTAGTATTAGCAAGGTATGGTGGATTGAAGGATTTATTGGATCTTCTGTTCTAATGCGCGTTCTTCTGCCGTCGTCACCTATTATTCACTTATTTTCTTCAAATCCGTCTTAATCCATTGAATTCTTCATTACATGTATAACAATTGAAGGATTTCTACAAACAATGCTTTGAAAATCAACTGACAATAAGGTTTATGCAGCTAACGGGTAAACTAAGGCAGTGAGGAGCGACTGCGGACGAAAAAACTAACTAAAACGACAAGACAATTGTTGATACCGTATGATGGTTTTCGTGTAGCTAGTTAACGAAATCGGGCTGGGATCCAAGAAGATCCCTACTAATTACTTACACACTTCCCTTGACAAAATACCCCATATGTTCTGCCTAAGTGCAGGCTACTAGACCGAGGTCTAAGGGACTAAAAATAGGAGAGGCGTCCGATGCCAATTTGTAGCCCTCTGTTCTCACGAATCTGCTGACGGGCAGCTTTTTTAAGAGCTGAACATTTGTGGGGGAAAAAAATATATATATAAATAATAAAAATTATATATATGTATATATAATAATTTTACTATTCAAAGCAAATGTCAAATACTAACCAATTGATGGGTAGATACTTTTGCTGTACTGTTTATACTTTTGCTGTCGTTCTTGTTGGTTAAAAATTGATTTACTTTTCGTGAATATTCTGCACTTGTACCTATCTACGTACCTACTCAATTATTGAATCCACGTAGAGCTTCCAAGGGCCTACCAACTAAAACCGCCACTCCCCGTCTTCTTATGGAGAACTGTCCCGGAACCACTTGCGAGCATTACTTCAGAACAGTTCCCTCGCTTGCCTACTGCTACTAGCCTTTTCTTTTCTGGTCTTCCCAGTCTATTTATCTCCTTGGCTTTTAGGATTGCCTTGATAGAAGTAACAACAGCGTCCCATATCTCTTTAGATTCGATCATTTTACTTACAATAGATTCCGGCTCCAACGCTCCCACCTTTTCCTGCAGCGCTCTCCGAGATGCTTTCAAATTTCGTGCATTCAAAAAAGGTATGGTAGGCATAAAAACGCCCTGCAGTACCCATGTCCACTGACGAACTGCGTTACATAGTACCCTACGTCGTGCTTCCTTTCGATCCATCCCTTCAGATCCTTGATCAAGCATGCGTTCCACCTTCCTCTGACCTCCGCTTCCCACTTATCCTGCAATTTCCTTATCGTTTCCTGTTTCTCTTCTTTCTAAACAGTTCCTCTTCCTTCCGTCGATATATCCTCTACCGCTCATCAGCTATCAAATCAATAAGCACGACACTAGCAATAACCTGCGCAGCAACTCTGGATACAGTCCTGTGTGCGCAGCAAATGCGCAGAGCTCCCCTTCTCTGTAAAGATTCAAATCTAGCTCTATATTTTTGGAAACGCAGTGCCTCGGCCCAGATTTCTGCTCCATACAGCATTTTTACCTCCGCTGCTCTCATTAGGAGTTTACGATTGGAGGGGGAAGGGCGGCCTACGTTGGCCATAAGCTGGCTAAGTCGACCCACCACTGTTGCTGCCTTATCCGCCACCTTATGAATGTGGTCCCAGTAACTCAACTTCCCATCCAGCATCACACCCTGGTATCTGATGATGTTGGATGTGTGGATAGTCTGTCCCTCCAAAACCATTAGGATATTCCTGGCAATCCTCTTCCTTGTCAGCAGCAAAATCTCTGTCTTCTGTATTGCCAGGGATCTGCCGCAGCATAGATTTGACATAAATCTCAATATTAATGGATACCCAATAGCCCAATATTCTCTGAACAATAATCATATACTTGATTTTGAAATAATAAAATTGAAGATGATGAAGAAAAATTAAGCAAAGAGAAAAACGTATAGTCAACGTATTAAAAACCTTCAACACATGATATCTAAGGATATACGCTGTTGAACTCAGTCAATTATACACAAACTTGATAATGAGCTTAACCTCAACTTTCAACAAAATAGTACCCAAAACACTACTCATCATCAACCAGTAACTCATCTACCTTGAAACCAAATACAATACATCACCACCAAGCCACAAGAATACAAGCCTTGAAACAACTAACACTCTGAATTCCCAAATGTGATGAATAATTACGGTATTTTGATTTTTACGTCAAATTTTAGTGGTCATTCATTCATTTCCGATGATTCCCAAAAGAAATCACCCTGATACCACTCTTGTACTTCTGTAATGTTGAGTGGATCCGGGCAAGTGGATCATGACAAATAAACTTTTTATAATATGAAGTCAAAGCCTGCGTCAATGCGCTATGGGACCTCTAAAAACGTATTTAGAGTTTGCGAATGAGTTGTGGGCGCACTTAATCCAATTTGGCTGAGAAACTCGAGGCTAAAAACTTCAGTGCTACTATTATGGATCTAACATGAGAAAAGCTCGTCGCTCCACGCAGACACCCCAAAGGCAAGCTCTTGCTTAGAACCTTACGGCTAGATTTCCTTCTCTCTGCAGTCTTTGTGCGACCCTCTTTATACTCTCGGGGAACTTTCTACTGCTCGCGACCCTTGGCACCCTTGGACCCTTTCTACATTCTCCATTATACTTTTGGGATACTTTATGCTGTCCCCCCCCTGGTGGTCTTCGTACTTCATTCTCCACTCTTGTACTTCTGTTATGTCCCTCTTCACTCTTGGGAGACTTCATGCAGTCCACTGCAAGTTGGCGGTGTTTGTACAATCCTCTTTACACTGTCGGGAAACATTTTCAGCCACCACCGTAGGCTCCGTAGGTCCGTCTGACATTCCCATGTTCCAATCCCGCGTACCACTCTAGCGCAGCTAGGCCGACGTTAAAGCACGTTCCACGTTAACAGATCTACCGCAGTCCCTGATGGAAACCGATGGAAACAGATGGAACCTCATTTTGGTAACTAAAATTGGTTGTAAGCATGGTACATGACAACACGAAAACCGTTAAGCGGGCTGGGCAGTTTAAACTCTCCCAAGAGTATAAGGAGGAATGCACCAAAACTGCCAAGGGGGGTATAAAGGCAGTATAAAGTTTTCCCAAGAGTATAAAGGGGAGCGTATATTATCAGTGAAAAGAAAATACTTCCTTACACGGTAGCAATGAGTGCTTATAAAGCACAGCTTATAAAGCAGGGAGGGGGAAGACTTGCTCAAAACCATCGAAAATTACCTCACTGTTCATGGGGTCGAATTATTATTATTATTTATTTATTTACTTTTTGTACTCGAATAAGTATGGGGGGCTTACAACTCCACAGGACGTGTGGATAAGGAGTCATAGGAGAAAAGTGAAAAAATATTAAATTCTAGCCATCTGAGGATCGGCGAAAAACTAACGTGATTAAACAGTATGAATAAGCTTGATAAACACCTGTTGAAGTGGGCATTTTGATTGACAACGCGATTGGTCATTGAAGTGGCATCGCACGAGGGAGGGCTGTTTTTGTTCGCCGAGAGCCGGCAGAGTTCCCAGAACCGACACCTAGCTCGGGGAATCAATGGAGCCGCGGGGTGCAGTCGCCCCTCGTAATGATCGTCATTTGAGATTGGGCGCACACATTCCGACAAAACACGGGCCCACGCACACTATTGACGAATTGGTGAATGGAGACGTCAACTGGGCGCGTCAAAGTGGGACAGCGCATTTTTTCCGCCCCTCGCGTATCGGTGTCGCCAAAGGAAGATACTCGATCCCGCTGGTCTTCGAGTTCGATAGAACGTGATCAAGTATCCCTGGATATCGATAGGGCTTGTCAAAAAAAAGTCGCGAACTTTCGAAGATTAACACCTTCTCGTACAATTTGAACCTCCCCGCTAAAACAGTTTTTACGGTATTTTCACTGGCGGAAAACGAACGCAAAAGTGGGTGACATTTTAACTGATATAAAAGGAAAACAAAAGAAGAGCAGCCAAAGGGTTGTAAGCCTTCAAACAAACTAGCATGTGTTTCATTTAATATGAATCAGAACTGTTTCAGTAAATACCTTCAGTTAACGTTGGTGGTCCAGATTTTCTAAGCACTTAAACCCAATAAAACGCCATAAACAAAAATGACGAGATCGACGAACTGTCGATTTCTACAAAAAAGAGTTGAACAATTGTAGTTCAGTCTAATAAAAAAAGACAAGTTCAACGAAGTAGTTAATATAATAATAGCAAAGTTTGATAATACTGCTCATTTTTAGCTGAAGTAAATAGGATTTCAATCAAAATGGACCGTTTAGGAGAAAACTGAGGTAAGATTCTACAAAAATTTGATGATTTCATAACAATAATAAATTTTATTTCGACTCTACTCCTCAAACTGAAAATAGTTTTTAGTCGTTCGTGGTAAGTAAAAGGTTGGCCCTACAGTGATGGAAGAAAATGTTTATTTAGTAGAGTGTAGATCAAATCCCGAGATTAAGTATCCCTATTTTTTCCGGGCAGATCTGAATAACTTCTACCAGTAACAGTTAAATTGGCTGATGAAGGCAAATGGATGGAGAACAAGAAATTCAAAATAAATTGATTAAAAATCATAGATTCAAATACAGTTATACCTATATCAACAGGGGGTTCGTTAGAATTCATAAAGTCATAATAACTGGTTATTTTACGTTATCTCAGGGAATATAAAAGTTTCAGTGATATCGACCAGGAACGTCCTGTGAGGCGTCAGGCAAACCAAACAGCAATTGATATCATTCACATACAACGAAGTTGTATGGCAAGTACGAGTACATACAATAGGGCGTTAGTAACAACACTCAGTTACTTGGTAATAATTGTTTCCAGTTCCCATCACCAGACGGGCGAGGGCTGGTGGTCTCCTCTGGGACTGACTAATTCGAAACAGCCCTCTTCCGGGAGGCGCCTCTTCACTGTCATATCCGCAGCGTCGTAGTTGGTTTTGATTTGCTCCTGCTTTCATCCCCTGTCGCCACCCTCTGTGCCGTCTTGGGCCTAACCATCCCCTGTCTTTGGGATTTGTACTATTGGTTTCACATGGCATCCACCCCTTCCACGGCGTCTCGTTATGTTTCTCCAGAAAATACCAATTTGAAACGTATTAACGCCGGCGATTTGAATTTCGATAGACACAGCTCTAACATCTGCTAAGTAAACAAAGAAGAAGAAATGGAAATACTTTGTCAATCGAATGATAGATGAAATTCCCTGTTCTTTCGAACAATATTACTCGTACTAATTAAAATAAATATCCAACCAGCGACCAGCTGTTGGTCTCATTTGATTGGGATGGTCGAAAACTGTAGCAAATGATGACTAACTGGAAAAATTAATAAATCGAACCAAAATTTGGACAAACATGTTTTTAATAGCATTCAACCTAATTCATTTTTGGCTACATGCTTGTATATCTGTCTGCCTGTTCCCATTCTATGTAAAAAAAATCCAACGCCCAAAACTGTACCTACGAAGTTCCAGTCTTATTCTGATTAAGCTTCGGGCATTGTGTGGGTTAATCTGGACAACGTCCTATTAATTATATCGCCTTCTTAAAAAGTCAATTTCCTAAGGTCTACCAGTCCGATTTCGATCAAGGTTTGGAAGTCCCGGTAAGGTATCGCATCAATTTCGTTGCGCATTCGCAAATCAGATTATTGATTATTATAAACGAAACTCCAGGATACGCATACAGATTCTGATAAAATGGCCAGGATTGCGCTATGCTGGTTAATTCTTCTAAGAACCTTGGATCATGAATGCAGTTAGTTGGATTAATGGTAGAGTGTATGCAATGAATTATGGTCCTATTTCTCACACTATCATGAATACACATTTATTACTGTTCTGTTGTTTTTCTACGATTCTGAACATCCATGTTCTAATAAGTGATGAATCTATACTGCCCACCCAACTATGATTACGTTTATCATAAGTGGCGTCAATTACCAAGTACGATTTTAGAATTTGATGGACACCACAAACCGCAACAATTCAGGCAGGGAAATAAAAAAAACCGCCATTATTATTTCTCACTTTCTCTCTATTAGTCTCCTTGAGCCACACTATTGTGACACTCTAGTATTCCATTTATTTGTATACTTTATTTGTATTATTTTCATTTCATTTTATTTTTTATAATTTCATTTCCCGATTAAATAAAATTGAGTTGATGAGCGGTCGAGTGTCTACATGCAGGTTCGAGGGATTCGATGGAAGTTTGATGATTAGGGGCCTTATCTCGAGGACCAAGCTCAGGTTTTAATAGAAGTTTGGTGTTCAGGGGAATGGGCACCCCAACCGACCCAGGTCCCTGTCAACCGCCTCATTAATATTGTCCTCTTAGTTTTATTGCAGCGACCCAACTCCCAAAAAAGTACGTGTTTGGTGGGAAGCATAAGGGGTTGTCCGGAGTCCACTGTAACGGTCTACGGTTGGAGCACTGATTGTTCGTCGGTTAATTGCCCGCATTTTAATAAAGAGCGAGATTTTACAACTTGAGGCCGTAACTTGAATTGAAAAAAAATGAAAAATAAAATGAAAAAACAGCTGTAAATTACAATCAGTGGGTTGATAACTACTCCGCGTTTTGCCTAATCACACTCGTTAAATTGACGCAGTAAATAGAAGTAGGAATTACTTAGTTCATTTTTCACCTCTATGTTTCATAGTTCATTTATGTCAAGAAGAAAAATGACATACTGGTCAATGAACCAGTTTCAGTTAGACAAGAGAACGTTCAATAATTGAATACAATTCTCAGCTCAGATAATATTTCCATTGGTGAAAAGAGGTCTTCTCCCGCTGCCTTCTTTTCTTGGGGGGGGGGGGGATTTTCTCCAAAAATAACCCATTTTTATGGACTCCACGTGAAGTTGACGTAGTAATCCTCCATAGGTAAGTACAAATGTTATATTTAAAATATCTGTAATAATATTTGGAAATTAGCTAAATATTATTGAGGTTTTGTCAGATAACAAAGCCTACGTGGGCAGTCTAGATTCTTCACTTATTAGAATATGGAAGTATAGAATTAATTGAAGAAGAAACTGTTGAGCCGCAATTATTGGAAAGTACTGTAATTATGAACTTATACTCATATGTGACTGTTCTACATGCAAAATAGAGCTATACAAGTTTATTGAGGTGTCTGATGTGGGTTTTTGTTAATGTCTGACAGACACCAGACCGACAGAAACAGAACCAAAATTAATCAGCCAAAATTACAAGGAGGAAATGGACATTTGATAAGCAAAGGTTTTTCGACTTCTAGCACCAGCAGAAAGCAAATGATGAAGAAAGACGACATGGAAAATGCTTACTAGTTATTTTGAATTGTGAAGAAAAAACATATTTTAAAAAAACTAATTCATGTTTTTCTTTTGTTTTCAAATAATAGTTCCAGAATAAGTATTCAACAGAAATTTAGTAAATAATTGCCTACATATTAAGGTGATTCACGATTCTTCATTTCCATGGGTGTACAATGGAACCATTTTCTCATCAGTTAAGATCATATACCTACACCGCCGCGGACTTGCATATATAATTCTTATTCACAAAACGTTGATTCCGTTTACAATTGAGGTAACCGAGACATCTGCTATGAAATTTTCACAATAACAGACCTAAATATTTGATTTAAAAAGGAGCAAACGAAAACATTTCACAAGGCTAAAAGTGTTGGGCCCCTACCAGCTTCTTGATAAGTCAAGTCGGAAAGTAGGTATGTAAACGCTGATATCCACGCTCTGATCAAATTTTAAAAATTAAATGTTTACCGGAAAATGAAAGTACGGATCCATTTCCATGCTAGGGAGTTTCTGGGTTTCCCTCCTCCGTACAATAATTAGAAAACAAAAATGTCTTTTACAGATAATTGCCACTGGTATCGAAAATGTTACGAAAGAAAACCGGTATATTTTGGGAAGCTGATGCGCCTATTCAACGGATCTTCAGATTCGTTGATGAATGCACTTAATATCAGTAGACTGACGATCTGTTTTGCTGTTTCAGTAACATTGAAATTATAAACTCAGCAGTGATAAATCAACGTGAGAGATACAAATATGCGGGTATTTGGAACATTTTCAGGACTAGTTTGAACCATCTCGCAATGCCTAGTCTTTGTCTTACAGGTCAGATTTCATCTTTACCCTCGTTTTTTACTAGAAGATGCAACCAATCGTGTAAGATTAAACTGGAAAAGTTTCAACCCTCAGGCCTCAGGGGTGAGCCCTAGAGCACAATAGGAGTGGCAACTCTATTTACTCCTCTGTCTCGGGACAGATGTTCTTCTTCCTTCACAGATCCGCCTCTATTACTAACTTGGCTCATCTCTCTGTCATGTCGTGCGTGTGGCAGCCTATTGCCGTCTTACATCCCTCCTTTGCGCAACCAGACAATGCGGGATGATTCTCGCTACGAACTAAATCTTGTGAGGTCAAGTTAGGAAACCCGTAAATTGCATTAATGCTACAGATCATCGGCCCCGATTTGAATAATACTTGGGGAATATCTATAATAACTACATTATTAGAGGCAATCCACTGAACGAACCATTGAACGAATGACAATAAAAAAAAAAATTAGTATAATTGTGGCGTATTTCCAACTGTAAATCTCTTAACTTGAACTCTATTCTGAATTTCCTGTCACCGAACGAACTAAAACCCCATCTACAGAATGACATCATAACAGCTGCTACATACACTTACTTACCGAACTAACGAGGAAAAAAAGAAAATCAGATTAGTTTGGCAGAATCAATTTGAATTTTTTGGCATAATATCAAATTGAAAATGTTGGCAAATTAATTTGAACCTTTGGCATAAATCAATTTTAATATTTTTGGCATCTCAATTTAAACTTTCGGCGACTCAATTTCAACTTCTGGCATACCACTTCGAGCTTTTGGCATATCAATTTATACTTTTCACAAATCCCAACTAACCCAACATTCCATGCCATATAATGATCAATAAATGTTTTTTTCTCTCTCATTAAAAAAAAAAAAAAAAAAAAAAAAAAAAACTTACTAACCGAACTTGAATATAAAATCGTGCACTTGAACTTGCCTGGAACGATGCATGTTCTGCATATCGTTCTACAATATTGTAAAATTTACCCTCGGTAATTCTTTCAAAAAATGTTAATGATATAGAGGAACATTTTGCTATTGGATTTTGGCGCGGCTAATGTAATAGTATGCGCCCATCAGTGAAAGTAAAGTCTTCTGAAAGGTTTACTAAAGTTTTCATTGTGGAACATGCACCTCAAAAATTTATTTCATAAAATCACTCGCTGGATTCAATGAATATGAACTAATCATGAGAAGTTATAAGGATTCGTTTTAGTTTTCCCAACAATTCGAGAGGTTGAGTGCTGTTGTTTTTGCTCTTGAAAAACATTTTCTTGAAATTCCACAACACATATTTCTTGGTCAATACTAAAATAATTTGTTAAAAAGTCAAATAAACTAAACATGTACTAGTGTGAATCATATGCAGCTGTATATCATTGAGTTGACGATGATCATTCATAAGAACGACTGCAAAATTCGATTTCGGAGGTAGGATATTGTACTGAAGGATGGGCGAAAACACCGGTGCCCTGAGCCCGAATTAATATAAGGTTAATTTATAAGTTTTTGCAGCACAAACCCCCACAAAATTTAGATTTCTAAAGCTTGACATGAAATATCCAAGATAATATATCGTTCATTTCTTTGTTGAAGCCATCGTAGCCCATATGTTGCAAAGAGAAGGACATATATTACACTACGTATACTACTTACCGACGGAGTAAAATTCAAAGACAAATGATGATGACCACTTACCTGAAACAAATAAAACAGAAATGTCATAAATTACGTCTAAACTTCATGATGTTAGTAGGAAACAAGACGATTCAGTGAGCTTGGACAATAGGAACTTCTTTTTCTGAATAAAATATTGGTCAATCTAATTTTTTGCCAGTTTTAACAATCCTTCAAGTACTTTTCGTTTCCCGAAATTCCTTACTTTCTGATATAGGGTATAAGGAGTTTTCAAAATAGTGTTCTGAAACCTAATTACTGTGACTTCTACCCAGTTTTTTGGATATTGTACTGATAAGTGTTTTCTTTAAAAAATAGAACTTGAAAACCTCTAAGCTTGCCGATATGAATATTCAGATACGTATCTATTAAAGAAAACAGTGACTGTGAAAAAATATAGATATGAAAATGAATGACATTTAAATTTAATTTTTACTGAAAAGGGTGTGAAATTTTCCCGGTTCATATTTAAAGTACACAAAAGTTTTTTGATTAGCTTATCTCTCCATTTTGTTGAAATAACTAATTTATTCCTAGCTTATTCATAATTATTGGATATAATTTGTAAATATAGATAATTTTCAAAATTTGGGATGCCAAAATGGATGACCGGCAGCCACCAAACGCTTATTAATTGTTGAACGAAGGCTCGAGTACTAGTCACCACCAGGGCGAATAATCCTTCATCACTGATGTTTGCCATGCCACTAGCCCTACATAATAAATACATTCGGCTGGGTAGCTGATCATTCCCATATCCTCTATAGACCAATCGGAACGCAAACCCTGTAACGGTTATCGGGCGGAAGGGATTGAAACCTTGGGACATGAAATCAATAACAACATTTGCTCATGCCTCCGTCCATTTTGTCAAACCACAATAAACAATTTTGCATTGAGTTTTAAGTGCTCCGGCTTCACACTAAACCGTTCATCGTTGACTTAGGGATCTATATATTGATCCTGACTGGCAATCGCGTAACTTTTTCCTTAGTGTTGTGGAAGAAAGAGTTACCTACTCTGAAGCCTTTAACCAACGACAACGATCCAACCATAGACCGTAGGTAATTGGGTCTCGTTTCTCTACTCAATTGAAATTTATCTAGTTTGTGAAACATAAAATACTGAATCCAGATAAAAAGATTCGAAATAAACCCAGATTCGAAGAAAGTAAGATGTCTGGTTGTCTAGGCTCTTCGTCGTTAAAGGTACACACAGCATGCAGATTTTGAGCAACGCTTGCAAATTTTTTAGTATGGTTACAACCTGTTTATTTTGAACTCCAATGGCGTAATCAGTAAGTTTATTTGATGTAACATGTACCACGTTTGAATGTTAACAAAGTGATCATAAAACATCAAAAATTTAGTAGTTTCGTAAAAATTACTTGATGGAATTGCCCTCTTCTTAAGACATATTGCGATACACCCAGCAGTATGTTTTTGCACTCTACGGTACCACAGCAAAAACATTAGGGACAACAAACATACATCATTGATTAATATCATACCTCGCTCTGTCGTATGTTTCTCTTAATTGTGACATCTGCAACGATCTAGTTCTATCACTCAGACAGAGAAATAGAGAGGAAGATAGATAAATAGAAAGAGACAGAAAAGTCAAACAGATGCTAGTTCGGTAGCAGTCACCTTCTTGGAGGTTTCACAAAACCTAGAAGTAGAAAATGAGTTCATCTGATTAGAATCAAACGATGGCGATGGCTGTGGAAACGCGGGGCGAACGTTACGGTGTCTTGAGCAACCGGATGCCGACCGCGAACAGTCCCTACGCCCAACATGGCCGTCAAGAGTTATGTGTGGGAAAACACGACGTGAAAAATACTTTGAAGGGCTTATAAGGTGGTCACGGTTTCCGAAGATGATTCAAGTCAGAAGTAAGCACAACAAGGTTTCCCTGGGGGGATGAGAGCACGTATAAACTGTAGTAATGAGCACCTGCAATGTTAAGCATCAGCAGAAAGTTCAAGAATTTCACCATATACTGTTGAACGTGATCAGTAAATCAAGGCCCAGAATAAATGACTGCTCAACAAGTAATAATATAATGAAAACGGTAGTGGTATTTGAAAGTAACCTATTGTGTTTAAAAGAACTAACTCAAACTAATAGTATGTGAGTTGACACTTTTCAGAATAGAAGCAGGTTCAGCATGAGGGGTACGCAATTTAATACACGAAAAGAATAAGGATACAGTAAATATAAAGTATTGCTATTAGTTTAAGTGATACTTGTTAAAGTAATTTTAAAGTTTATGGCTGAGGTTGTGGAAATTATTTTACATTTCATGAGAAGAAAACGGGTAAATCTTGATTGATTTTTGATTTTGAAGGATGTTTTGAGACATATGTTTTCAACATTAAACTGTCTCCAGCCAGATTGACTCATAAGGAGAGAGGACTTCTGGACGTGCAGCAGAACCATCTATTGTAACAGACAAATCAGTGGATGCCAGAATTTCATGGAAAATTTGATAGTAGACATTTTTATAAAATAACAGACTTTCATTGCATGCCACTCAGTATTACTGCTGGATCAACGTCAGTTAAACATTATAGTGACCCGCCGGCTGAATCCAGAAATTTTCATCAAAACATGGTCTGAACGGGCTAACATTCGATGGAAAATTGAATGCAGATTTCAGAAAATGCTCAAATACGAAAACGCCATAATTATTCGATTTTGCTGGTCCCAACTCGCTCAGTACAGGTGCAGCGATGAATGAAAGTGTAAGTACAGTAAGGAAAATCTGTGGGAGATACACATGCTCATGGAAAATTGTATTTGAAGGACCATTTTATTGTTGTTTGGATACGTGTTTATAGGATTACTGCATTCATAATTGAATTAGAAGGCGAATCGGCACCATTAAAACAGTTGCACAGCCTCATGCTATACTGTTACATGAGATCCTGATTCGAAGTTGAACGATCAGACGATAAAGAGGGCTCTAAAATAGAATGTTTGTTACGGAACTAGAAACTTCCAATTTATTTACAGAACACAGGCCGGAGGAACATAAAAACTGCCGAAGACTAACGCACACCGTCCACAACGTCGTCTCAATTATTGAAACATTTCTCAGGAAAGTTGGCTTTGAAAATAACCGAAGGGGCCCGCAGAGGAAATTATACCTGTCGTTGCTGGTTAGCGGGCACACAAACCACTTTAAATTTGGATAAAGAGGGGGGACACCTCTTCACAGATAGGCAGACGCGGGCTGTGGTTTTAGAAACACAGGCTAGCGACTCTGCGCCACCATAGAAGTCTATTTTGGAAGCAACTTGATGAGGAAAATACGAGTCGAATCAACTTCGGTAGAAATCATGCTGTACATGTCGCTTCCATCCGAAGGCGTTTGGAATCAGTTCATAAGAAGAGTAGCTATTTGGTAGTTAAAATCGATGGATGTCGAAATTGAATTTTTCCTAGAGCGATAGATCCAGGAAACCGTCATCGAACATTTCGCTTTTTGATTAGAGTGCGTGGTCTATCATGTAAAGCAACATACTATTTGTTTAGCAAGGCTTGGGCATCAGCTACACCAACACTACTTGAAGGTTTGATTATAAATCGAGAAATGAAACTGAAAAGAAAAATAATTGGTTTTCTCGACCACCTGGGTAACTATGACATTGATTCATCTTATACTGCACGATGGGCTCATGCTCAACAGTAATAAGCAATAAAAGTCATTCATAATTTAAACCTAATGCTTACAGATATTTGAGTTTCTTAGCAGTAATGATATTCCATTGGCAATCATACTTGAAGAAAGTCAATTTTGGATGAAACAGAATAAAGAATCGAACGAAAGGTGAGGCATGCTTTATGAGCAGATGAGATTTACTCACATATTTTTCAACGTTGTTTAAATTTATTTTAGTACTGCAAGATGAGATTGTGTTTTGTGCTTTTTTTCGCGACAAAAGTGCTTTTTTTTTTTTTTTTTTTTTTTTTTTAAATCAAATTTGAAAGTTTTGGTGACATCATCATTAATACACGAACCGTACTATCCAAGGGCTGGTTGAGGTTGAGGAAAACTTCAAGATAATAATGAAAAACGCATCACTGTAATGTTCGCCACCGTCACATCGCGACAGGAGCTGGAGAGTTACACATACTTATATAAAAAGGAACATTCCCGTTCAGATAAGCCATAATTTTGTTCTCAACGGCGATGAAATGAGCTTTTTAATATTTTCAATTCATTTCCGTTCTTTTCCGTTTTTCAAAACTCATATTTTCAACTTTCATGTTCCTGTGTCGAGAAAGGAGCTCAAGAAGTGACTCAGGTCAATTTGGAATCAAGCAAAATATTCGGGATTCCACCGGAATCATTTCAGATTTCTCATCAGTTATGGACACATAAATGGAACCTAAGGGAAACAGATACATGTGTAACTCATATTCTTGTACTTACGAATCACCGGTTATACCACTTTGGGTTCAATTTTCACTTGTATTTTATTTGGTAAGTGAAGTGGTATCTTGATAATATTTCAACAAACATCTGCCAAGGAATTGTGGCACAGAAGTTTCCTCATACCTATCTACATACCTACAACCAAAAGAATGTGAGAAGCCTTGTACTCGTGCAGAAAATGTTTGGAGCGTGAGCATCTTTGGCCTTCTTGGGTAACACTTTTTCTGTACTTCTTTAGAGATGTAGAAGAAAAAAAGATTAGTGAAAGGTATTTATTATGAATATTAGTTACAGTACATTTTTTGTCTATTCGTATTTGTCAAAATTGTCGCCTTTTGTAACATCGTTATAACCCTAAACGTGTTAAATTATAAACCGTTACCGACGACACATGATCAATCAGTTGAGTTCAAATATCAACACTCAAGCTCCACTATCACCAAGTCATCATTACGTGAGAAGCAAAATAAAATATTCCGCCGTTTAACTAACTCACAATCTTTCCTATTAAGTAAACTTCTAAAAAAGTATTACTTTACTAATAGAGGACCCTAAAAATGATGAGCACATGAATTCCATATGTTTTGGGGATTTTTTCCTGTTTCCTGATTGAATCCAACAATACACCGATGTCCGATCAACAACCAGTGAATATCGGTGATTACGGAAACATTTATTATTAAAACATTTGTGAGTAAAATGAGAAAAACAACGTTGATAGTTTTTTGTGGGAAAATAAAAAGTTTTTAGAAAATTGTTTTTGAAACAATTGAGGCTTGATTTCAGAACCTAATTGCAAGGAGGTATGAAATATGTTGTGTTGAACGATATTTTATCGTTAGAGACATCTATGGAATACCGCTACATGAGGAATGTCATTATTTGCATAAATGTAGTTTTTTCCGATATTGGATGGGAAGAACCCCTGAGACCACTGAGATCTATTGTGACACCCATAAATGTAGTTACATTTGACCAAATAAAATATTATGTTTAACAATACGTGAAATGTTATATCTTCTTGCCTTGGTAAAACAGAATTTTCTTTCATTTCATCGGATATCGTTCAAACTCTCGTGAAGATTAGGTCGTTCATATGAATTTCGACAAAATCGTTTGAACCGTTTACGAAGGATTGGTCTAAGAAACCTTCAGAAACTAATTTTTTTCAGCTTCAACAACAAATTTAAAGAGCTACCCCCCCCCCCTCCCCCCGCTTTTAGTCGTTAGTCATGAGAACGAATGGGGGACACTCAACCTCGAAACTTTAGAGTTTTATTAGCAATAGACGTTGTACTGATGGAGTGTAGAAAATCATTTAAATAAATTTCGAAGGTATACAGTTTCGTGGACAAAATAATTAGGTATTCCTACTCCGGATCGTCAAAGAAACGTGTCTTGGCTTGACATTCGACTGCAAACTGAGATGGAAAGCTCATGTGAAGAAAAAAAGGAAGAACTTAACTTAAGGTTCAGAAAAATGTACTGGTTGATAGGGAGGCACTCGGAGCTATCAACCCACAATAAACTTTTACTATATCAGCAAACACTAAAACCAGTCTGGACATATGGATGCCGACTATGGGGCTGCACCAAAAAAAGCAATATGAACATCATACAAACATTTCAAAATAAAGTCCTCAGGAGCATAGTCGATACACCCTGGTACGTACGAACAGCTGATCTCCATCGTAACCTCAAGATGGAGACAGTAAGTGAAACCATAAAAAAACATGCTAAGGAGCATGAACGTCGGCTCAGGACAACAGCGTCGAATTGCGGAGATTAAAAAGGACCAAACCAATGGATCTTGTCATGACCCACTAAAGTGTTGTGTTATGTAGTGGATGTCGGTATGATCTATAAACCACAAAACGATTTATAAATTATTAAAGAAAAGTTGCTAGATGTTTACTACAGTTGTAACATAAATGAATAAATTATAAAAAAAACATTGACGACTATCAATCCCCTACCTAAATGCGACATACCAAACAATGGATATTTTACTTCATATGTAGAAAAATATAAGAGTTACTAAATTAAGAAGGTATAAACATCATAACGGTCCCGATAATTTTTATATGAGAGGTCGATATTGTACTGGATGAAAGAAAGTCGTTTGTCACCTTCTCAGGTTTTCTCAACTTCTGTCCAGCACATCCGAATGCTCGAGCAAGAAATGTCAAATCGTTCACGTCAAATTTATTAATTTAAGAAAAAAAGATGATCTTTTCAACAAAGTCGGAGCAACACCCAAAAGAATGAAACAAAGAAAAAAACGGAAAGATGAAAGTTCCGAAGAAGGACGTTATTAATAGAAGTTAGATATGATACAATTAAAGCGGGCGATTAATTACTGGTTCCAATAGCTAATTGCGGGGCGGCATGAGAAAAGAGTCGGATTGGTAGTAGTGTGTGAGAAGGTAATGGACAATAAATTTAGTGGTAATGACGAATAAAAGGGGGCTGGTGAGCCGACATGCGAGTGTGTAAATGTGCGTTGGGCAGGATGTAGGATGGTGGGGGTAAATTATGGATGGGAAGGGTAAATAAAGTCGGATCTTAGCAGGTCTCATGGGGGGGATGGTGGTAGAGGGGGTTGAATGCACACAGTTCCTGGGTTGTAAGTATGGAAAGGCGTGGCTTTTATGGAAGTGTATTGATCGTGATGGGCGGGGCTCAGCCAGGAGGGCCAGCCAATGGCAGCAGGGCGATGGGCGGAGCTTCTCATGTTCCGTGGTTCCAACTTTTGTAAACCGGCTTTAGTCTCCAACTGGTCTTCGAAGGGATGACAAGGAGTGTACGATGCTCGTGCCGGCTGATATGCTAGCTGCACAGAGCAAAGTACTCTACCAACTCAATAAATATTACGGTGAACGTGTCCAATCGCGTAAAGCTACTATAGCAAAAACGGTTCGCGACGTGTGCAAAGTTGTGCAAGACGTACTTCGCGAAGTTGAGGTTCAAGAGCCGCGATTCATCTCGAGTTTGACCGAATGCAATGGCCGGTTTGAGGGACTCGATGTCATTTCCCCGACGGAGTTCGAAGTTGTACTTTACCTCAATCAAATGGGCGTATTCAACTTCGTAGACGACGGATCACTTCCAGGATGTGCAGTTTTGAAACTCAGCGACGGGCGCAAAAGATCCATGTCGTTGTGGGTGGAGTTTATCACAGCCTCTGGGTACTTATCGGCAAGGAAAATTCGTTCGAGGTTCCAAACCTTGGTGGCCCAAGCTTGCGACAAATGCGCTTATAGGGATTCAGTGAAAATGATCGCCGACACAAGTGAAGTGAAGCTACGGATAAGAGAAAGGTATGTCGTTCAAATCACGCCTAGTTTCAAATGTTCCGGAGTCTGGCCGCGATCCGCGGCCCATTGGCCGTTACCACACATCCCCTGGCCGCACCCGAATTTAGTTGCAGAAGTCAAAACCGAAGGGTTTGATCTCCTCAGCAAGGAATGCGCCGCAATGCAAGGGAAGCAAAGTGCGATGGAAGGAGATGCCTGGGTCATGTCCTTTGTGGAAGTGGAAAGCAGACTGCTGATCGGTGGGTGCCGCCGGCGGTGTCTCAGCCTCCTAAAAACACTCCGTGATAGGCACCTAGAGCTTCCTGGAAACCCAGTCACTGGTTACCATCTAAAAACTTTGCTCCTCTACGAATGCGAAAAGCATCCGAGGGAAATCGAATGGGACGAGTCCTGCTTGGGTGACAGGATCAGTGGGATTCTCATGCAGCTGATCTCCTGCCTCCAGTGTCGGAGGTGTCCTCACTACTTTCTCCCCCACCTAGATCTCTTCAAGGGAAAAAGCCCCACCGCCCTCGAAAACGCTGCCAAACACGTCTGGCGCCTCACCCGAGAGCTCCTCACAAATTCCAGAGCTCTCGACAAACTTTAAAAATTTGCAAGAAATTGAGGGACGCTGAAATGGTGACTTGTTCGTTGTGCATTTCGGTTGGTGTCGAGAATGGACTGCTTCTACTACTCTATACTATCATGTGCAATAATTTGTTTCCGCTGTATTTAAGCGTAAGTCTAATGTAAATATTTATGGCTGATGAGTGTTCAAGTCGTGAAATAAAATATTGTTGAATGTTTTTACACAAGTGTTGATATCGTTCACCCAGCGACGACGGATGTAAAGTAAATACCTCTTTTTACAATTTTTTCTAAGCTAAATTCTAGTTGGTTGCCAAAAGAACATTAATCTTTATCATGATAGTAGAAAACATTATGGCATGATATTTGAAATCACCCTTGTACAGTTGTACAGTATAATTATGCAGAACAACAACGGCAAGGGAAACTCTGACAAGACTGGCTATATTTTGGCGACATATGTATGTCGATTTTATACCGACAAACCTATCTAAGGCTATGAATTCAAAACAAACTGAATAAAGTGCATGAATTTCAAGGTATCAATTGATCACTCAACAGAATCTGAAACTAATCTGAATTGGTGTAATATATGACGATGAGAATACAGAATAGATATCTTACAAAGCATGAGTTATTCAAGAATTTCATTAATATCAATTTATTTCTTAAAGAAGAGAGTAAACATAATTGGTATAGGAGGATAGAGTTGAGTTTTTCAGAAATGGAATATATCATTTCAAATGGAAGTTATCGCTCAAGGCATTATTGCTGATTCGTAACAATTTATCTTTAATGTCTCATTGGCATGAATCTTTCACCACAAAAGTTGAAGTTTTGCCATTTTGAAGAGCATATTTAAAGCGTGATAATGTGTGAAATGGATACATGAACGTAATAACAAAGCGATAGTTTAATTTGCTAAGCTAAGTTTGTAGAACTTATTCCAACTTATATGTAAAGATGTTCCGAGGTGCTATATGGGGGTAGGTACGGTGTGAATTTTCGAATGTAAACAAAAAACTGTAATGTGGTAAAGCCGGAGAACGCAACGTCAGAAATAGCATCAACGTATTGGGATTATTTTCAATTAACTCGTCGATTATTTTCAAAAAAACGTAAATGGATACTTCAAGGAAACCTACGTATTAGGACTCAGGTTCTGTTTGTATCAATTCAAGGCACATTGGTTAGGATTGACGAAATCTTAAATAGACGAGAATAACAATCAGTGGGGTGAGGGTCATTCACTTAGGAATACGGTGATGAGAATTAAAATTTCTTTGTTCATGTCGAAAATGAATTCGTTATCACATAGACTATCTCTTCGCCAACACTGTAACTGCACAACTTTAGAACACAGAGAAAAGGACCCAAACTCAACATACATTATTCAAATGGAGGAGAGAAATTCAATTTCATTCGAATTATGAAAGCCATATCACTAAATGATGGAGTGTTTTACATAGAGAACAATGTTTTTATAGTTGGGCACTTTTTTCGAACCCATCAAATGACTTTGAAATACTACACACGAAGGTGTCACAATCCACAGCATCATGTGCGAGGCTTCATACCAATTGCACAACTGTATTTCACTTAAAACTTGACGTATTTATCAGTGAGGCTATGAATATTGATGTTTCTCAGAGCTCTTCCCCAATAGTAGAAAGCAATTGGAATTTGGTTATTTCAAGTCGTTCATTGAAGTCATACAAGCATTTATTTGATTATTAAATGCGTAGTTTCGATCTGAGCTGATTAAATTATTTACTCTTGAAACTATAGAGCATTGGAAAACTGAGAAGATGTATTGACAGGATAGTAGCAGGAGCAGAAGACTCAAGTGCTTTCGTGTACGAGTCATTAGGTATTAGGAGATCAAATAATATTGTAGGTCTAATGACTTTATCAGCTTCATGAAAGATAAACTCCAAGTTTCTTCCTAACTGATACCGCGTTTGAGCATAAAATTCACATACTAAGAGATGACATAATATTCACGATAATATTCAAGGTCCATCGAAGAATTTTGTGGTGGTTACATGGTCTGAAGGGTAAAATTTGGGGAATCGTTACATGGTCTGAAGGGTAAAATTTGGGGAGTCGTTACAGTGTCACTAATGTTAGGTAATTTATTATTATTTTATATCGAATGAACGAAATTATTGATGAGAAAATCAGTCCAATGAGGGTTTTTTGACGATGTATCAAATGTTAGTGCAATCATTTTGCACGATAAGAAACCTTATCAGGTCCCATGTCATGGACGTTGTTATGAGTCAACAAGTTAGATAGCTTACATTTTGCCACAGAATGTTTGAATTTGGAAATCTGAATGTTTGAAATTCTGCAAGCACCAAAATGAACAGAAATGAATAAGAATTGACAAGATTTCTGAAACAACTGTAGGTATACTTCAAGTTAAATCACAATTAATTTAAAACAATTTCTGGACCCATTTCATGAAAAATAATTGGTGAAACAAACAAACAAACCAACAGCGAATGAAAGTAAGAAAGATTTGATCGATGCTACAAAACAATAAATACGTGATATTTCCATTCAAATAGAGCCTTGTCGGCAGAGTTTTGCTATCGTGTATAGAAATCCAACAATCGTAAGAGAAAACTTAAAATAGCTTAGTTTCTACCAGATACAGACTAATAGATAAAACAGACAACGGCCCACAACTACTGTCATTCCTCTCATCCCTAAAGGTTCGATTTCAATTCGAGTCTAGGCCCTCGTATGAGAAAGTTGCAGGAAAACGTTTCCAGACTGATGACATCACTTCATCACAGCTCATCCAAGTTTTGAAACATAAAACGATCAATATGAATAGGGCGAGGGTGGGAAAGAGACGAACTCTTACAAGTATAAGAATTCTCTTGTAGCGATTGAGATCAGGCGCATGTTTTTACCAAATCCTTACGGTTCTATGCTGCATTTATTTTGGTAGATCAACGCCAAGATTAACGTAACTGTAACTCGGATAAAGAAAAATACCATTGAAAATAATCCTAATGACAACAAACAACCTTTTAAGATTTATGAAAACTTGGTTCAGTAGTTCGATTTCTGAATATATCGTATTTAAGAAGTGTTGAACCATTGAAATTGATTACCTCCATTTTCCCATACAAGGTTTGAATAAATGATGTCTAAATTAATTTACATTTTCGCATATGGTACCTAGAATAGTAATTGGTGAACTGGGTTATTTGAATTGAGGAATATATAGGACAATAATTGAGAGATGTCACCGAGAAATCAAACAAAAATAATGTGATGGGCAATTCCGGATAAAATCCGATGGGCGTTTCCAAATAAAACCCCTTCATTTTCCTGAGATGTTTGCTAATGCCATGTTATTTTTTCAGTTAGTGGAGACATACCGACGGCTTAAACTAACGATATTTATTGAGTAACGGCAATAAATACAACCATACGGTACAACATGCCGTGTAGGTAAATGGAATGCGACTGGCTCCATGAAATATATAGTCAAAGACGGGCTTCACACGAGAAGCTTTCGAACATCCATTTCAATCATTGTTTTGTTCAATTTGTACGGGATGGGTGCTATTGGAGCGTTCTTGTCTAAATTTATGAAAGGCGTTGTTCCTAACTGTATTTTAGTGTTTCGAGCTTCTTTCAGATAATCCGCCATCACTAGATTTTACAAAGTTGGGTCAAAATCGTTGGAGTCGTTTCAGTGAACTTCAAACAAATTTCTAAAAACCCGTTTCAATTTCACTTAGGTACCAACAGTTATCTCGAAATGTCATCAAGATACGTCGCAGTACCTTTAAGTTATATGAGAAAAACCCCTAACGTTTTTTTGATTTATTTACTCATTGGATTTATGATACTTGATATTGAAAAGAAAATTGGCTGTTTCCCAGAAACATTGTAGAGCGAAAATGTAAAATTCTACCAAGTTTCTTGAACCCTGCAGACCGAACTATTTCAAAAAGCTCTTTCAAGAGATCGAAAAATTTAACCCTGAAATAATTGAAGCAGATGAACAATAGATATTAACTAGCGTTATTTTGTTTACGGGGAGAGCGAATAGAGAGATCAGCGTCACACAACTGCCTGATTCTGTGATGTTGTTTCTTGGAGAAACTGGCAGCCTTTCTAGATTTCAAAGGTGTGACGACGAAGAGAAGGGAATTTATTTTGGCAGGTGTCAGAAGTAAATTTCCATCCACTTAATTGCCGAAGTATTGGATGTTTTCTTTTATGAACAATCTTGAACCTCAACAATAATGTGAAAAAAAAGTTTTTGGTAGCCCAAGCACAAGTTTATCATAACATTTTGTTCGAGTTCTGAAAAGCAGCATTTATTGAATTGGATGATGTTGTTTGGGAAAGAAATATTACAAATCACACTTCTGAGCCTATCATAGTTTTTTGATCACTTAACAGAAAACATTGAGAACCGGTTTTTCCATTTACCTCATTTTATTCTTGAATATAAATCGAAACTAAATAGTTAGATATGAATTTCTTATATGCCATTCAGGGTGGTTATAACATTTCACCAGCAAACGTGCTGTTTGGGTGGTTTAAACCTCATATACTGATTTAGTCTCAACAAAGATTTTCTAATCGATCCCCACTTCTTATTGTAGAGTTGGCAAAATGAAAATCATCAATTCCATTTCCAAGTTTCAAAATAAAAACCATAAAACTGAATAAAAACCATAAAATCCCAGTTTAAACAGTACGGGACACCCTAAATCATAGGTGAGAGGAGCGTACTGTCGAACAGACCAAGTTTTGTGTCCGATAAATTATTGTACTTCTGTCAATATGGACGATTCACTGCAATAGCTCATCGAAGAGTGTCAATCCTTAAAAAAGTAGCTCTCGATGGTATAAACAAAAATATGTGATACGGCAACTAATGGATGAATAACGAGATAGATAGAGTTTAATTTCAAAGATTTTGTTTTTCCTTTATACCTGTATTGTACCTTTCCACCCTCAAAATCTTCAGTACATCAAGAGAAACAGGAAGCTAGGTATTAATATGTTGCTACTGGCACAAGACAATCTGTAGTTAATCTGAAAACATTGCCGAATGGAACTTCATGGAGCATATTTTCATCAGAACTGGCCAAAGGCTTAGAAATTTCATGGGTCCAAAACTGGACAAATATCAGCCATTTGGATCAAGCAATGTCTGCTGAATCTAAGTATTATAATTATAATTGTCAATATAATACGAATGATAGTAAACTATTCAGTCCAGTTTTGGCGATTTGATGATGACCATGAAATTCTTCCTCTCTTCTTCTTAGCAGTAACGACGGTTCATTGTTTCTCATCAGGATGAGGTGGGGAATGACAAAGAAATCCTTTCTACACCATTCAGGAACGTGTATGTATCTGTGAGTGACTATCAATGTGCTCGTCCATGTAAAATGGAAAATCTTCCAATTTCCAAATCAGTTCTATTAGAACTTTGGAGAGAGGAGAAGCTGTTGAATACACTGTTTTTTCTAAATTATTCCGTCTTAAACCGTTCAAAAGTCAGAATTCTGAAAAAGTATGTTCGAAGAAAAGCGTTCTATTTCCCTGAACTAAAGCCCCAGTTTTCCAGTACCATGGTATCATGAGTGGTGAGGTTAAGAATCATTATGTGGGAAAGCTAGAAGAGATTTGCAAAAGTTAAATGCAATAAAAAATAAAATCTGGAAGTTAAGGTCCAGTTTTTTCAACCAGCGCGTTTGGTTCAGTTCTTGCCAATTTCAATGTTGTAGGACATAGACATAACTGACGATATTTTCCACCCGTGGATTTTGGGCATTTCTTCAATTTGAGCTCTCCTATATATGTATATGTAGATATCACAGTTCCGTACGCATTATTCAGCGATATATTTTATCATGGAATAACAAAAATTGTTACATAAAAGGTCACCCGCAGTGATTTTTGACATGTCTGGTAAACTTTAGACTACTGCCCCTTCAAAAGTTGGAGAATTTCAAACTACTTTTAATGTTTATATTTAAAGGTCATGGATCCACGACATAAGTTAAGGCAAACAAGTAAAGTCTAGAAGTTAGATGTGGTAAACAGCTTCCTCGTGTCGTATGACTATTGTGTTGATCATTGAAATTTGAGGGTTAGAGCATCTAACAAACTAAATCTCGATATAAAAGTGTGAGATGTTATTAATAATTATTTGGAGCAGAGTATTTTCAAGATTGTACTTTTGAACGTGGATAAACGCTACTATTGGACACCCGCGATGTCTTTTGTAAGATAGTATTTAAGGAGTAACCTATGTGATCGCTGACATACCTATCCCTAAAAAAAGATTCAGTGAAATATTGTATAAATCCAATTCATTTTAAACATCAATAGTTGCTGGAGTTGAACACAGATCTTGAACAAAACCACCTGCGATTTTGATAGCATTCCAATGTTCCCAAACCAAAATTCAGTTTTTTTAATGATGGGAAAGGCTCTAGCCAAGAAGTGAAGCTTCTACGAAACATTCTTGAATTTGTCATTGTCTTAAGAGCTTGTAATGAAGAAAAGTGTGATCATTTCAGCAACAAGGCAAAACAGCAAGCGGTGAGTCCGACTAGATAACTGCTCCACAGCAGAAACTGTATGGTCAACATTGACTGAACATGAAACATCCCTATCTCACATTAAATGTCATAAAAATTTGATGACAATTAGCAAATCTTCTAAAGGAGGTTCTACTAACAATCAGATGGTTATGAATTACCATTAACAACGCATATAAAGGATCCAATCCAACAAATTGCAACGGAAAAAAAGAAGATGTGCACTTGATTCCGTGCGGGTGAGCGATTAGGGCGGTATCGTACTGAGCCAGAGGTATAACTTAGTCCAAACTTGACGGGGCCCACAAAAAGAAGGATCGTAGAGGCGCCAGCGAGGGTCACTGATCCCTAGAGGCAGGCACAGTACTCTGTGAGCGCTTTGCACCTCCGTAGTCTGCGGGAAATTAAATAATCCTTTAGCAATTATTTAAACAATTAACACTACCTACAAAGAAAACATTGGAAATACCACACGCGGTTATCAAAATCTGGCTGGATCACGAAAATCACGAACAACCCGGAACTAGTTTCGCAATAGCGCATTACCGATGAGACCCATATAGTAATGATTGTCTTGGAATAGAACACAATTATTAGGCCATGGATCTGATTTCGCCGTGATTTTCTCTGTAGTGAGGCAGGCTTGGCATGATGTACCATCAAATATTTCATTAGTTAGAACATCCTCGATTATCACTGATGCTAACAAACTTACATTAGGTGTTTATTGTTTTTGATCAATTTGTTGTTTCTTCGGACTGAGAAGAAATCGAACTAAAGAAACCACTAACAACCCCTCCTGTCTGAAATTTAAATGAGAGGCGAAGCGGTACAGCTTTGATTTCACAGCGCAATTTCGTGACGATTTTTTGAGCAGTTCTTCGCCAGATAAAAAACCTCTCTTCGACCTCTCGTTGTACCTCTCAGTCGACAATACCAACGTGCCAAGTTTATATTTTTAAATGCAAGCATGGCACGCTTATAAGTTACTAAAACAAAATTTTCCCCTAGTAGGTAATCACAATCTCAATATTGCTTAAAAATTGGTTCAGCAGTGACTAACTGGGCCATCAGTTACTAGCGGAAAATGACAGAATTCTCAGAGGCAAATCTACCGAAGTTCAATAGAAATTTGGGCCACGAAATTTAGTTTCTCAATATATTTCGTTGAATAAGATGAATGTATTTATGTTAGCATGGAAGGGTGAAAACAGTTTTAGACGTTCAAATAACTTCTCTCTGAATCTTCTAGCTATGGACAATTTTAAATCGATTTTGGAAAAAGGGATAAAACATGGACCACGGATAAAAAACAAATGACGAACTAATGATTCTCTTCCATGCCCGAAATAAATGTTAGGCTGGAGGAAACAAACTGGTGGAGGTTCACATTCTGCAGGTTATTTCCGTACGCAATTGTGAGAAGCCGGGAGTTAATTTAACCCTCCTGACGCACCCCAGAACTTTTGACAGAATTTATTGACGAGGGCGGCTCGGAGGCGGCGCCGGGGGCGGGGACTAGTGGGGCGGCCAGCTCCGCCTCCTTCTCCCCAAGGAGCAGCTGAGCTCCTCAATGCGACGGCCGCGGTCGACTCCATTCCTAATCCGATAACTCGGCCTTCGATGACAAGCGAATCGAACTACCAGCATTGACAATCAAATATAAGAGGAAACGAAAGAATCCACCAATCTGATGCACGGATATGGAATCAGGCTAAAGAAAGACGGGAAACGTTGTCCGTACCACTACTCTGAATTTGGGCCGTTTTTGAAATGAATACCAATTACATTCATCTACTTTATTTTCAGCTTTCAGGTCAATCATGAATGACTCGAAACGAAAAAATTTAGAGGCGATACTTGGTTAAGTATACGTTTTGATCTCTCAATGAAAGTGTAAATTCCTATTCGCTACTCGCATATGTGTATCCACCTCCTAATACCTGACAATCTACAGTACTTCACCAGGTGAGCCTCTTATTCTTAATCTTCTAAAGAACCGATTCGGCTTGACAATTCAGAATTAGGTAGTAAATTTTGCGGATATTCCTGAAAGATGAACCTTTTCTATCCCCATTCGAACGTTTATCATGATGCGTGATTTCAGTCAAACACTGAACCCATAGTTGTTTCAACCATTTATCCTATTATGAACGAACATTGATAACTTCTGTCGTAGTATCCCCAATATTTGGTTGTAAATATAAAACAACAATTCACTGTTAAAAAAAAAAAAGTTTTCCTTTTTGTTGTTTTCGAGTGTTAGTAGTTTTCGGTTTGAGCAATTATTGACATGATTAATGTTAAACAGAGTAACATTCAGATTATTACATTTCCTATAAGGACAAATCCATGCAACGTATCAATCATAAAGATCAATGACATAATTGTTTCGATTGCTTGACGCGAGTAATAACGAAGAGTGAGACGAATAGAGATTAAGATCAAATAGAACCTACAAGCCTACTCACAACGCGCTTAACCTGTAGAATGTTCTTGTGATGCTCAAGAAACTAGCTGTTACATTTCATAAGGATATTGGATGATTTACTGCCGACAGGTTCTAGTGCTCAACAGCGACTCATCATCCAAGACGATATCATAACACGGAGCGTGGTCTCCCAGATATGACGTATTAACTTCAGTCGAAAGGGAAAACAGATGAGACTACTGTATGAGGTATAGTTCAGGCGGCGATGAAATTCATAGGGAACCATGCACTATCCAAAACAATGGGGCTCCGAACTAATAA
The DNA here is from genome assembly GCA_031894815.1 of Creontiades dilutus. Lineage (NCBI taxonomy): Eukaryota > Metazoa > Arthropoda > Insecta > Hemiptera > Miridae > Creontiades > Creontiades dilutus. The sequence goes on from JAVIWC010000851.1 coordinate 1,317,560, forward strand.
GGCACTCCCTAAGGATCGCTATAGTATTTCACGCCGGCTTCTGACCTAAGGAATGCTTAGCCGCTCACTCGCATTGCCCGCGTTCCGTGCTTGACAAATCCATTTCAGATACTCAAGTACTAATAGTAGCTAATGTATCCAAGTTACGCTGTACACGGCACACCAAGAAAAATTGGGCATTACCGCACATTAACACGATATTTCAGCAGATTTGAAGTTAGATTCCATTTATCGTCGAATGAAGTTCTGTTCTCCAAACTCCTCCCTTCTAGAGGAGTGCCTCATTTTTACTCGAAAAGACTCAGGTTTCTTTCGATTTTAAGAAGGGATTCTACTGCAATGACACACACTCCCTGTCGGATCCGTTTTAAAATGCTCCAAAACGGATTCCGATGATGAACATTATTCGAAATTTCATTTGAAGCCATTGCTACAACACAGTGATTTGGCTTCTAAAAAAAAGGCCCGATAACATTCTCTATAATTTTCCCCTTAGTTTTAGAGCTTGCGCACTGAAAACTAACGCAATCGACTCAAACCTTTTTAAATTTCACATAAAAACCCGTATTATTTCACTAATTAATTTTTATTTTATTTCAGTTTTGTATTTACTGATAGATTTTATCTTTATAGCAGATGTGAATTTTGGGGAAACATTCTGTGAATTGATGATTTCCCACGTGAATTTTTCGGCCACCCGGCCCCCGTTTGAATGGCACATAGTTTGGAAAAAGTTTCAACAAGTACGTTATCACAGCAACACGGAAGTGACTTATGATTTGGCTCATGAAATTCTGACCATGCTGAAACACTTAAGCCCTTATAACTTGCTCGAGATCGGACAGACCTTGTAAGAAATTCGAAAACAATTCACTCAATTGCTTTGAGAAGAATAGCATATCTTCGAAGTTCGAATGCTAACACAAGGAATGGGAACGATCAACGTAAAAAGCAGTGAAAATATTGTTATTGGCTGAAATAGGTTCAGGCTCAAGTGAAGTTTGAGAGCAAGGAATATAATACGATCTTCTCATTCTAGTTTCACAAATTTTGAGCCCCAGGTTTTGGGCTGATCCTCGTGTGGGCAGCAGCATTGAAACAGATTAGTGGCAATGATGGCAGAAGTGTATTCTACCAATTGTTTTTTGTTGTTAGCAGTGTGTAATGAATGACAAATGCACAGTTACAGAGAATTTCTTGCCAGTAGTATACCTGCTGATTCATCTTTACCGGCTTATAAGAGGTTATTGATTAATTTAATTTATCGGAAGAAAGACGGAGTGGAGTGTCGTGAATAGGATAATTTGTACAGTTGAGCTTATCTGATTCATTAATTTAAATTTATCTGCAATATAGAGCACCATTTTGAAAAAAGACAGGATTTTGAATTTGAATAGAGAAGGTTGGTAATGGTCAAGTTCGTATATTAAAGATACAATAGAACCAAAATACTAAATCCAGAATATCAGAATATCGATCTACGTTTGTTAATCGAAGAATTTCAACAAGTAACAGGGCTCGAACTCAAAAAATGATAAATTAATTAATAAAATAAAATAACAAATAAATGGTAAGGAAATTCACTTATGAAGTCTTGTTGCACGACTGGGTTTGTAATAATTTGTTTTTTCTCTTTTTATTGCGGAATGAATCTCGCCGAGATAGAAATGTTTGACCGGCGCTCGCTGCGTGAGGGACCAAGTCGACGTCTGATTAAAGAACCTATACGTCATCATCATTTTCCTCTGGAGTGTCTACGACTGCGGGGAAGGCGAAGGCCTAGCGCCCCCCTAGCGCTGCTCAGCCCTTTTTGAATACGAGTTTCTCGCAAGGTAGGGATTGCCTTCGGACTCTCCATTCATTTTGATAAAGTAAAGTCTTTAAAAGTGATGATGATAGCGGAAGGCTTCACTGTTAAAAATGGAGGGCGATTAAACGTTTCAGGCCGTACGCATCGGCTCAGGTAGCAGCCGAGTCACATAACTTTAATGTTCCGATTCATCAGGGCGTTCAAGAGGTTGATGGATGCGCGTCAGCCGAGCGTCGTGAGTGCGCTCGTTGAACCGCCGTTCAATTCCGATGGGGAGCACATAAGGGATTTTCAAGGGAAAGAGACCTCCAACCTTCTTTAGAGCTTAACATAGGTGCACACACTACACTGGGGCGTCCGGACTCGGAGCACGAACGAATCTTCAGGGTCCGTGACCGGAATATGATAAACCCCGGACCGAAGTAATTTGCTTCCATTTCCTTAGTTCCATTGTTCGTCATCATTACGGTTCATTTCGGTTTCTGTACAAATGTGAGGCACGTAGTTACGATCGAGGATCTTTTCATCGAACTACCTTAAGACGTTCAAGCACTCGAAACAAACATACGACAACTTTGTAGGTGCAAGACAAAGAAGTAGGAAAAAAGGAGGCGATTTGGGTATGGCAAGTAACGTCCTGGTTTTCATCACATGATAGCATCATGTGGTAACACGGAATGTGAACAATGTTTTCAAACAAAATGTGATATAATGATTAATCACCAATAATCTTGAATGTAGAGGTGGATTGATTTACGGAAGTAATTGATTATGCTCAAACATTGCGTACTCAAAGACCATCTGCGCCAGGTCACAATCTAGAACTTACTGCGAAATACCGGAACAATTCCTGAAGTGTAGTTAAAATACATATACCAGCGTGTATTAAATGAAGTTGGGTGCGTATTTAAGATTTAACCTAATCTAAAACGAAATTATGAATAGTGATATACTAACGATTACAGGTAAGGGTCTCCCGCCCAAGGAATTTTCACGCGTCTGCCCTCTCCGCTCATGAGGAGAGGAAATGAGTAGCTTTATGCGAAACCGTCAGACCGAATTCTGATCTTCATTCAGGAGGACAGCTAATGACGACTGCGCTGAAAGTGGCAGTCGGACGTAAAGCCCCAAACCAGAAATGTGGTCTGCATAAACAAGACGAATGATAACTAACACGAAGAGCTAGTCAGACATAAAATACTAACTTTTTGCCCTCCGACATCTAGCTGATTATTGCCAGGTCGCGATATATTGTCATAATGAAGATTCAACGTTTGAGCTTGAGCAGAGGATCATCTAGTTCCAAGAAAGTAAACTTTCACATGAAACCATTAAGAGCCTGACGCCTGTTGTCCCTGAAATATCATATAAATCGGACGATAGTGCAGGGAGGTACGCGCGTGATCTAGATCTGCAGCGAGGCGCCAGCCAAACAATCAGACGTAAAACAATAGATTTAACCCCCAGCTCTACTTGGGTGATCCAGATAAATTGATTTATCAAATCGAGGATTCCAATTTTTAAGGCAGCAGAAGTGAGACTTCAATTTTCTATTCAGCTGTTCTAAGTTTTAAGAGCTGAGACGAGTGTTTTCCATATCCGTTTTGTTATGTAACACTAGTTTTGACTTAGCTCTTCTCAGCAGAACTCAATTTTTGACTCGGTTGATCAAAGGCTTTACATTTTTTACTCAACTCATTCAAGAGCACTTTTCCTTCTGGCAAGGACGTGCCCAACCACCACCCAACTACCTTCACATCCACTCAATGTATTACAAAATTGTTAACGACTACACAACAAAAATGATATACCTACCTCATCCCACTAAATATATTATTAAAACTAATTCAATTCGATATTGGTAAAAGCTTGAAATGTAAGCAATCAATTTTCATTTAAATTTGTGACGTATAAGCTGACCACACAAGCAAACCGATATCAGGAACTGTACAGTAGACATATGCGTATTGATCAACCATTATACATTTTAATTTATATCATTTTAAGCGTTGGCTGCAATGATTCGCTTCAATCCAAACACATAATGTATCTCATTGTTTCATTTTCATACTTTTTTAATTTACTGGTGGTTTCATCACCACCATAATGGAATATCGACAAAGCATCATAACAAAGTTCCTTCGTTCACCAATACACGTATCATGTAAAGGTGTTGCGTTATATAGGCCTAGAGAGATAGGTAGCATAGATTCTTAAACCAATGTTTTTCCTCATGTCTCATTCAAATTTTGTGAGCCGTAACGTGATGCTTTCAAGTTTTAACGTTTTCGATTCTCTATCCGCCCAAACCTAGTGAGACACTCACCACTTTAGGTGGACTGCTCTCGATTTTCTTCGACAATTACTTATAACGAAGTTAAAACCATCGACCGGAGGCGGTGGCTATTAGATTAAAGGAACTAAGTGCACTCAGCTACATTTCCCCAGGGCGCAATACACCAAGCAGCCCTTCACAAACTCACCTCGCCCCTCCCTCTCAGAGACTGATTAAATAATGCAAGCAGTCACAACTAATAGGAGACGGCTTCAATACGGAGGGACTCAGTTCGCAATCATCGTCAAGCCGACGGGGAAATCTAGGTAGGTAGGTAGGTTCAGATGTCAGGCACCATTTCCTCACTGTTCCTTCCAAAGCTAATTAAGCCATTTTTCGAGAAAAAAAAATCCATCACCACACCTCGAGAAGTGTTCACATTTCGAAAACTACAAAACCAGGTTAATTACTTTTACTTACTTATCTAATATGTTTGTTAGGGAATGCCATTGAACTTGAGTCGCAAAAATATGGTCCGAAAGGTGATATCCGTCTTCCATGAAGCAGTTTCCAGTTCTGTTGAGGAAGCTCTGCCACACTCCCCCAAATAGAAATCGCACATGTTCTTGTCTGGAGAGTGAGGTGGGCAGGGCACATCTCCAAATCTCTTGAGATTTCATGTCTTGGAAACAAAGTTCCGCGAGAGATTCATCGACATTCTTAATGCATGAGGAGTAGCTCTGTTTCGACGGAACCATATATCCTGGTGCAAATTGAGCCCCTGCAATGGTGGGACGAAAAATTCATTGATCATACGCAACCCAACCTCTTCAAAAAAGAATGGACCATTACCAAGTTGTCTCGATAACCCATTTCATACAGTTTTTCGTGGCTCACGACATTTCAAGATTTGGAAATGCGCCCTGCCAATCCCGTTCTCCCGACATGAGCATGTGCGATTTCTTTTTGTGGGTATATTTAAAGGAGAGAGTTTATGCACGTAATCCTCGTAATTTGGATGAGCTGAAGGATGTGATTAGTGAAGAGGTGACACTAATCACTGGGCAAACACTACAGCGAGTGTGGGAGAGCTTCCCCTACAGAATTGAAAATACCATCATGGAAGACGCATATCACCTTTCTGCGACTTAAGTTTAATGACATTCCCTAACAAACGTATTAGATAAGTAAATAAATGTTTTTGTTCTAAATTAACACCGTTCTGTGTTTTTTTTTTCGAAATGTGAACACTTCTTGTGGTCACCCTGTACAAATCGCACTACTACCAACCTATTGGTGTTCCTACAACCATCTTTAGTTGAATCCAGCCAAACGTACTGTGATGTAATTCACACGATCCCAGAATCCGACTCCTTTCCCTTACCATATAAATGGTGTTTTGTTGGGGCTGCTGCCATGTACTCGTGACCTGGGTATACCTACTCCTTGACTCGAAGCTTTCCTTCAACGATCACGTGAATTCTATAGCATCAAAAGGGATTCCTCAAGAGATGCACTCGTGACTTCAAATCAGCTGAAGCAATTGCGGTGCTGTATAGGACCCTCGTTCACCCTATCATGGAGTATGGGAGCCCCATATGGTCGCCATTCTACGGGGAGTATAGGGATCGTTTGGAGAGTGTTCATCGTAGGTTTTTGAGGTATCTCTGCTTCAAAACGAGAGTCCCGGTTAGCCGAGATCAGTTGGCTGTTCTTGCAGCAAAACACAACCTGCCCAAGTTGATTGACCGTCATTTTATGGCGGACATAACATTTTACCATAAATTGGTAAATGGTGCAATTCACTACCCATCCCTGCTGTCAAGAGTGGACTTCCAGGTTCCAAACTACGCCACCCGATCTAACTCATTGTTTGTTGTGCCATTTGCTGCTTTCAACTACCTTTTTCATCGGCCTATGATTCGGATGCCTCGTCAAGGTAATGCGCTTATACAATCCATGGACATCGATTTTTTTTTTTTTTTGTGATCGCCTTCCGCGTCTCAAAAGGTGTCTCGCATCATTCCTTCATCAGCAAAAGTGACAAAACTTTATTTAGTAACTATCTTTTTTTATCTTTTTTTCTCACACATTGAATCTGTTTTTCTTTAATATTTATCTCTAGAACCATATTAATTTTATCTGCATTATTATGTAGTGGTATACTTTGTTTTTATAATTGGCGATTGCCGCGTATTAAATAAATAAATTGCAAACTAACACAACATGTTTCAACTCTCATTTCTATTAACGATATTCATCATAACCATATCACTGAACACTCAAAATCTAAGTGTAGATCAAAACATGGAATTACAGTTCAGAAGGTACTTCAACAACTTTCGAAATAAGAGAGTAGTTTTGGTTGATTTATTGTTAATTCAAGTGTAGGCTAAACTTTTGTTAATGCGACACGATCCTAAAAATATCAACACCCTCCTTTTCCTCCATTCTTTAAAGCAATTTTCAGTTCCTGGACTACCTCTAAGCCTTAATGGGACAAAACAGCTTCTCGGTCATAGGTTAAGCATTCTAGCTTGGGCAGCGTAGACAAATGTTCTCTCTTAAGGTATTTTTCATTGACTCGGTTCACAAATGACTACAAATAGATTTCTACTTGGATATTTTCGAATTATCTTAAATATTAAGGCTGTATGGATAGCTTCAAGATCTTCAAAGTGGGGTGGAGAGGCGGGAACATCAAAGGCATGTGTTTCAGAGAATCTAACATTTTAATGTTTTTTATACATAAACACCGCATTTACGGACGATAAATGCCGAAAAAAATCGCTGAAAAGTTGGTTCTATCGTTAAAAAATCATTCTTGGAAAACGAAATGTCATGTTTAATTGGATGCAGGAGTCAAAATTCACACTTTTGTATTTTGTAGCGATGAGAAAATCAACTAGTCTCTGCGATTCTACACTTGCGAGAAAATCCTTCAAAATTGACCATGTTTTTGTTCAGTGTCCTTGCATTTTTTTTTATGGCTATCTTCCAATCCTACCCCATTTCTGTAAACAAAACTACCAACAATTTTCTCAATATGGTCATGCAGTTTTTTTAAATCTTAGGCTCGCGTTGTCCCAAATCGTCATAAAATCAATTAGAACATTGAGATTTTCGTAAAGACGAAGACTGATTCAGAGGAACCTCATAAAAAGGAGAGCTCTCATAACAACTGGGGAATCGGAAATGTTGCAAATTACTGAACCCTAGACGTGGACACAGACCAGATGAACGGGCGTGTTATGAAAATCAAATGAATTACGAGTTAGTAATAAAACGCATATTTACTCCCTAACATTTTAAATTTGGTTAGAGAGGAAGATGTGGGAAGGCTAACAAAGATACAGCAGGTTCACAAAGGGTAATGAGGGTATTAGGATAAATGGGTTCAGCGCCAACCGATCTCTCGGAACGTACACAAGTGATTGAAATCTAACAACCGCGGGGGGTCGAAGCCCCTCTAGCGAGATTCAACCCCACCGTCCAGAACGACACCCTTATTTATGAATTCCTTAAAAAGTAAACACTCCTCCCACCAACCATAATCTTTCAACCCTCGTCTAAGGTAATTCTTTTCCCCCATCAAGCAAAGAGGACTAGGGCACTCCCTCCCATTACAGAACAGAAAAAAAAATATCGTTTACATCGTAAATCTTTATTTTGCTGTGTGAGAGGATGGAAGAAAAAAAATTGAAATCGATCAAAGATATAAAACGCAAAGTGCAGTTTTTTACACCCTAGGGAAACCAACAAGGGTGCAAATTACAGATATGATTTATATCCTCTGACAAACTCGTACACTGTCAAGGAAGAAATTAGTTTTGGCACTTTCCTGAATGAATTCCTGAGCGATAAGCCCAAAACATTCCTAAAATTATTCATTTACTTTGGACTTTGAAAGCCGGAAATTCCCAATTGAAATCCCACGCTATTCTTCAAAACATTTTCGAGTTTCTACGCTAGAGAATTATCGCTGTTCAATTTAATTGATGGGTCCAAATAATAGAAAAGCAAATTGATAGATAAGCAACAATTCACTATTAAAATATTTTAAACTAGATGATGAGTGATATGGTACGGGATCGCAAGTTGTGGGATTTAAAATTTAAATTCTTGAATTTGAATCCTCAAATTCGTAACCAAGATTCACTCCCACAGCACGGGTATTTTCATTGACACTTACCCTTAAGGAATTCAGGCGATAACTTGTGAAATAATGTTGACTACTTCATTACTTTAAGGAACAATACCCTTTAACCTAAGGGTCCATTAATCTGAGTAGGGTGACTAGTTGAATTTCATTCTCATCAAATTAATCATTAGTACAAAACATTCGAAATCCTACAGTTCTACTTTTGTAACAAGTTTTGACAAGGTGACGGTTTCCGACAAGTTAGTCAGGATATTTGCATTGTCCATGCAAAGAAAATAAAACGACAATTTCAACTCATTCTGCGTTTCAGAAATCAATAAACAATATTGGTCTACAACTTTGTGAACGAGTACTTATCAGGTGCTCGCACTTCTTCTGATTTTGGAAATGATTCGCAGGGGTCGTAATTATGCTGAAGATGAATCCATCACAAAAAAACATGGAACTTGGAAAATGATCTCTTTACAAGATATTTGCTTATTTCATGAGATCAAATTTTTACATTTGGGTGGTACTTGTTGCCAAACGGAAGCATAATTGCTTCAGAAATCGCAACGAACAAAGGTATAATCGCAGGTTATTAGACGAAACAACACGCCTGAATTGAACCAATTCATCCTTAGCATCATGAGGTTCTGAAGGTAAGAGTTTATCAACTTGGCTATAAACTGAAAGTTTTGGACCCAGCGTTCTCTATATCTACACTAATATTATAAAGAGGAAAGATTTGATTTTTTCTATTGCTCATTTGATACAATTTAACTCAAAAACTACTCGACTAATTTAAAAAAATTCTTGCTCCCTTAACATCTTCGATGACGAAGCAATATCATATTTCCAAACGAGATTTTCAGATCCCTACCTGAAATGAAACAATGCACCCCAAGACAACAAGATGTTGTTTACAAGTCATTCCAGTTTCGTGGAGTGTGAAAACTGTATACCTACGATATTGTGAGTAAAGCCCTATAAAATATCTTGATTATTAAGCCAGAATAACATTTTTCGTTTAAATTATTAGGCTCAAATACGCGAGGAAACTAATGGGGGTGATATTGGTATCATGATATTATAACCCTTATACCCCCCCCCCCCCCCAAACAAAAATGTAAAACAACATTCCAGCACTGTCATTGTCATTTATACATTTTTAGACAGAAAAACAAGCCATATCTAAGTTAATTAATAGGTTCATTATTATTCACGTTCTATCTGGTGATGTAATTCTTGGATGTTGTCATGTTAAAAACTGTTTGAATCAACTTTAACCCCCAACCTTTGGAAGCCCCTCTCCTCCGATGGGCACCCTTACTTAAATATTCAAATGGTTTGCAAATTGAGGTTGATGATGCGCGAGTAAATTCAACTTCAAATTATTCGGATTGGACTTTTCGTTCAGAAGTTAGGACGGGTACTAAGATTCTCCAAGTATGAAACATGTGACTATTCGAACGAACTCTCCTACGTTGAGTCTATTACCAAATACTCATTATGTATTTAGGTTAAAAAATAGTTTTGAATTTGAAAATCAAACTTTCTGCAGTGATGAAAGGGGCAGTTCCGCAGACTATTCTGTGGCTGTTGTGACTGCTCTGTGGCTTTTATTGTTCCCGCTTTACAGTTTTATTTGCATTTATACAGGCAAGTACTCGTTATGGAAACATTAGGGGGAAAAAACTGGAGACTATTACAGAAAGGTTATTATTTCTATATTAGTCAGCCCAGCTAGGTTAATTACCATCTATGTTTATCAGATGTGGTCTGTGGTTTGTTATCTAAACTTGACGCCACGGACCTCAACACCTTGAATACTATTCTAGACCATGAAAATAGCTCCATTCAAATTTAAGCACGGTACAGTGATTTGGAAAGAAATTAGACCCAAGAAATCGTCAGCTGATCTGAGGCTCTGATTAATGTCGCAATGACAGTAGGATGAATTCGTCATCAGTATAACCCAATGCACATTAATCTTGACTAGTCTCTTTGTACGAAACAAAAGTTAATATCTAATACATATTAAACCCAGCACATCTGAAAGATACTTTTGATTATCCAGATGACGGCACCGTCAGTGGCAAGACTCAAGTTGAGCATGACAACATCTCTTTTTATTTCATGAAAGCAGCATCAAAATTTAATCTGACCATCAATAACAGAAAAATGTATTAATCATCAAGATGATGAGGGACCAAAACCATCAAAAGCGCGCAATAACGAGTACTATCGATTTCAATCCACTTACCCATGCCCAGATACAAGCGTGACTACGGTTTGTGGTTGGATGATTAGTGATCCAGTCCATGTTCATTGGAATCGTGGACCATCTTTTATTCCCGAGGAACTGAAAATGTTCCTTTTTTCTCATGGAGTTGCTACCAGCAGAGCCACAGCCTATCCCCTCAAGGAAACGGGCAGGCAGAGGGTTTCAACGGCACGATTTGGATATCGATTCAGCGCGGCCTAAAAACTGAGAAGTTTCAAATCACTCAATGGGAAACGTTACTCCAAGACGCTCTACATTCGATCCACTCTCTTTTGTGTACTAGTACCAACACTACACCACATGAACGTCTACTCAGCTATCCTAGAAGAACTGCAAGCATAAACACTATCCCTTCCTGACTCAAGGCCCCGTTCATCTACGGGAATTCAATCGCTCATCTAAGTATGATGCATTAGTGGACGAGGTTACCCTCCTGGACGGAAATAATGATCACGGGGTTTTATTTCTGTACAATAAAGCCTTTCCGAAGGCAATTCATTCTCCTCTCTATCTCAATGCCTACAATGGTGCATGGAAATAAAGTTGAAATACACTAATATTGTAGAACAACTGAAATTTAACGAGTAAAAATAACTTGGGTACCTAGCCTTCTTTGTCCGCAAACATGTAACGAAGTCACAAACCCGATTTCAAAAGCTGTTTCCATTGCTCTGAGGGTCCATTGCAATTATATCAGCTGATTTGACCGTCACGTTTTTCAAATCGATTTTTACTATGTGTACTATGTTTACTATGTTTTACACGTTCAGATTCACACGATTTTGTCACGGACCGTAGAACCTAAGGTCAGTGAACGGATGAACGCAAAGCGGTCCGGGTGGGACCAATTCACCCATTGAAGGGACGTCAATCAATATTGTACAAAAAAGTAATGTTGTTTGGTTTGATTTTGTGTTTTTTTGTTGATCCCGGGAATTCAGTCCCGATTGACCCCAAAAATGATTTCTCTTCTTTCTTTGTTTTTCCTTGGTTGCTTACAAAGGTTTATTATTGAAAAAAAGTAAAACAAACAAGGCCTTTTTCCTGAAGTCATCCGCAACTGTAATGAAACGTAGGAGTGGGAGGTATCAGGAAACCGAAAGATCCCTCTATGAATCGAAAAAAAAACAGATAGATAAAAACTGGTGAAATTGGAGAGAATAAAGGACAAGACGGTTTTTGTGAGGGAGTGAGAGGCGTATGTGCGTTTTATTTTTATCTTTAATTTTACAGGATTTTGAGTGAACTGATAACTTGTGCGCGTACGAAAAACGAATGATGTGTTCCTCCCGTTTGAAGTATCTCTAAAGATGTACGTATTAAATAACAATTAGAAAATAACTAATAGGAGCTCCATCTACATGAATTTTAGATGACAAAACCTCTCTACTGCTGCTAAACTACATGCCTACCATCAAAGTCATTCTCCTTAAAAAGTTATCAATTTGCATTTATTGCAATCCGATCCCTAATCATGCTGTTTTTCAATGAACTGAACAAGGTTGAAACATTACCAACCAGACATATCTATAGCAATGTACACAATAGTACATTTCTATTGCAATGAAGGTTTGAGCTAGTCTATTACAAGAACAAATTCCTTCTTCCAGCAGCATGTGATAGTCGAATAAACGACAACGGCAATCCCAGATCATAAATTCAAAAGCAAAAGGTGGGGAGAGGACAGCGTTTTTGGCCAGAGCCGGAGTGTTAACTCTCAGCTGTCAAAGAAAAGGCTGGGCGTCGAGAACATGCAGAGGAGTTTGCCCCTGAGATCCTCCTTTATAGTTGTACATATTATGGGACCCTTGTTGACGTGCTCTCTTGATGCCGTTCGCTGATACAGTTGAGGAGGTAAGGTAACATGGCTACTCTCAGATGCTGAGGGGGTCAACTCTCTGACGCTCCTTTTATCTAAAGTTCCCAATCTAAACAGCCTCACATATCTTGTCTGTTTCCATACCACAGCCGCGAGCTCCGGTCCCCTCCTCACCGTCGCTTGTTTACCATCTTTTTCTTGTTGCAATAATATCATGTTATCAACTTAGCATTATAATTCCCAAGCGCTTAGCTATTATTCAATCATGAATAACATCTGGATCGAGGCCTTTCACTGATTCCCAACGTGGACTCCACAAGCATGAGTGCCACCATGTTTTCCTCCTTTAAACCATGATCAATGCAATTCCAGCTTCCCAAAGTAAAAATGAATACGATAGTAGGAACATGATTTAATTTTCTCTTACTAACTAAGCAGCATTTGAATTCATCGATTGAGATTCGTTCAACTATTGAGTCGATAGGTAGAAACTACCACAACTGTTGAAAAAGCGTTCCATTCTTCATCGCTCATTTATCGATTTTATTCATCCCTTGAATTATGAATCTTGGTAGCTGAATTGTAGAAAATACTTCACTCTTGCGCATACCAGATTATCTCCAATACAGTCATATTCAGACAGATACACCTGTGCACTTATACACGAAATTCTGTGATTCATACATGTGTTTTCAGTTCCGGGTATATTACAATTCTGCTGTGAATTTGGATTCACTGAAAAAAATCATCAATATTTTGGACAGCACTTCAAGAATGATTTTTACACTTGGCTATTTTCATGTTTTCTGTTGTTGTTGTTTTTTTTTTTGCGATTTTATATCCTAGATTTAAAGGGAGATACCGTATACGTAATTCTGGACAAAATACCTCTTCAAACTGAGGTATAAGAAGAACGTCTAACATAGCATATACCCCAATATAAAGGATCGAGTTTTAGGGGCAGTATTTTTCGTGAAGATAAGTGCGGTAAAATTACAACAAAATCGCTAAAAGACGGGGAAAAACAAACAGCGAAACCCAAAAGTACACACACAGGTATGATTTCATGGACTTCCATCAAATTTTCGGGTCACCGGCCTCACTGAACACCGCTGGGGCAGCCCGCCTTCACCACATTCGAGGGGCCCCGTGCACAATGCAGGCTCGCGCCCACGAAGAGAAGTCGTAGTTCGTATCGCGGCAGATGGCCGGAGGGGACCGAAGCTCGTTCGTTGCTTTGCTTCGCTCTCAACGACAGTACAAGCCGAAAAGCGGGAAGGGGCAGGGGCTGGGCCGATCTCTGGTGTCGGGTTTCACCCTCCGTGTCGACATGTTCCTCATTGTGTCGCGATTACATCGGGGATGATGAGCTCTCAGGATTGTGTTGTGATCTGATCCCCCAGCTCGGATGGTCCGATTGTTCTCCCATATCCCCCCCCCCCTCCTCAAAACCTATTTTTCTTCCCCACCTCTCGTTACACATTCCCACTTCCATCACGCGCAGTTTGCACTAATTACTAAACCTAGCACTAGCACATGACGTCAGACGCTCGAGGCATATAATCTGAAAGATCATCTCAACAGATCACATCTGGTTTCAGATTATGCTTTCATCTTTCCACCCAACAGCTAAGGGGGAACAAGGAAAATTTCAAGAAATAAGCAGTTATATGATTCTCACCCCTATGCCTAGAAAGTCTCTGGGAAATTGTAAAAAAAAAAAATTATTTCACTGGCAAGAACATTGAGGTGAAAGCACTCGGAACGTGCAATAAAGACTTGAGGAATAGCCAAGTTTCATCCTCCAGCCACACCAAATTGAAACATTTTAAATGACGTATTCCAAATCGGTCAAAATCCCGAATTCTGGACCTTCGATTTTCATCACAAATCGTGAAGAAATTGATACCGAGTTCCCACCATCATTGGTGGTCAGGATAGGAGGACATGAGGTTTTGGAAGGCGCGTTTTCGGTAACTCCTCATAATAATGAGGCGGATTGATATTAGGTCGTATAGCAGAAATTAAATACCGATTAATTATATTTCATTTTTTTAAATCGATCAGTCTAGACCAGGGGTCTCCAAACTACTTGCTCCAAGGGTCGTATCAAAATGTGGAAGTGGTGGGGCAGGCCAACAGAGGGTCTGTCGAATTTCGTGGTTTATTTCTCTGTGGTATATTATATTAATTCTTCTTCTAAAATGTGAAAAAAATGACAACAAATTTATGTACACATATAAAAGTGCTCCACAAGCCCCTGACTTCAGCTCTTACGTATTTCACTTGGAGATGATAGGTGAGGCTATTTTACAGACTGCGAAACACAGAACCAAATTTTTGCCGAGGAAAACACAGCAATAAATCGAGAACTCATAATGGAATAGTGAATTCGATTCACAAGAAAGAAACTGAAGAAGTTACATTTCCAAAACAACGGAGGAGTTATAAGTAAAAATCATTCAATTTGATGCGTTACATAATTTTGAAAAACCTGTGTGTATTTCATAACAGGCTTTCAAAGTGAGTGTTGGGGATAGACATCGTCATTCATATAGTATGTGTAATATATTCGCCACTCACCAGGTAGATTCAACACGAGAAACTCAAAAAATTTCAATTTTCTAGATTGAGACTAACTGTTCATGAGTGGTGAGATAAGATGAGAGTGAGTAGTGGGGAAAAATGGTCTATCGGCCAAGGGAGCTTTTAAAATATTTTCATGCGATTACTTGTTGAGCACCCGACACTGAAAAACAAGTGCTGAACACTTGACTTGGAATCCAATGGTATCACGGAAAAAATAAATCCGAATTTTACAGGCTTTAATCTTTTATAGTATCGGAGTTGCAAAAGAATCCATTTACATCACTCCCTGAGCAATGAAGATAACATGTGGGGGGAACTAGGTGAAAATTAGGGAGAATTACTTGTTTTATCCAGATTTGTTCTGTGTTTTGAGGTATCATTGAAGATCCACTGTTCGGCTAAACATAAAACGTAGCGTATAGGCTACTACTGATCCGGCAGCAATGAAAATCTTAGAGAGGAACAATTAAGGGTCGAAATTGCTTAATGCAAATAGTTCTACTGATTCTTTGTAATCACTAACAGATGTCATAAAACCAAAATGTATTATCCGAATCTGCTCTGTGCTTTGACGTATCATTGAAGATCCACTTTTCGCCGAAACATACAAATTAGCGTATAGGGTACCACTGATCCAGCAAGCAATGAAAATCATAGAGAGGAACCATTAAGGGTCGAAATGGTTTTATGCATTTAGATCTACTGATTCTTTGTAATTACTAACAGATGACACAAAACCAAAATGAGAACATTTAGGATACCAAGGTTGATGAAGTATCTAGTAACATAAATACTGATAAGATTGAGTTCGAATGACACAAGATTTGCTGAATAAACAGGCTTTTATGATCGTCAAGATGTTCACAAATCACAGCTTACAAAGCAGAGAAACGGCGAACGGTAGGATTCATTGTTGTAGCGGATTATTTGTAGAATAAGTTACCTAGTTTACAAAATTAAAACGCTCCTAATTATTTCACAAAGGTTCATTATTTTCATATTAGATAGTTCATCACGCAAATCACAGTTCGACAGATCATTATAAAGCGGAGTTTTTGGAACGCAACTAAATTAATGTAGGTATCTACCAAAACAATTACGAATAAGAGAAATAAATAAAGGAACAACTCATTTCATTTTCATTCCTAAATTCTAACCATGGGGAGAGATGATAACGATGGCGAGATTATGGGAGCATCCCCGGTCGGTTAATGATTTTGGAGTCAAATTTCATGAAGGATGATGCAGTAATAACGGAAAAGATCGGATTTTCCTAAATTCGATACATTGCAACGTAAACTAACAAATGCTCATTATTGTTTTTGTCGTTATTCGATAATAATGAACTGGGAGGTTACATTTTTGCGTTCAAAACTGTTCTTAAACAACAGATCACTTTAGTTTACCAGTATCCAGTGATTTTAGTCGGTAGGTACGTAACTAACAAGAATCCCATAGGAACAATTGAACATCTCGTTAAGGAGTGCCCGATATTTTATAATCAGAGAGACAACTTATGGCAACAACTCACACCCTATGTTCAACACCCGACAAATTTTACCTATATATAACAGCATTGAAAGAAATAGAAATATATAGAGCCCTGTATGAATAAATAGACGCATATAGACGTATAATTTAAGAGTAATTGTGAAATGTATCAGATACTAATTAGAATGTAACAATATATAATATGGCAAGCAATGGAAAATAATAATAACTATGTACTGATGGCTGTATAACACGAGTTAATGCAAAAAAAAGAAAAAATAAATACATAAAAAAACTAACAAAAAAGTTAATACGGACTAAGTCACTCACGACGAAGTTGTGGAAACCCATTTCAAATCAAAACGGAGTAAGATAGAACGTTGTCTATATTTCCACGAAAGTAAAGAGTTACCATAGTTAAATCGATTTCGACGGTTAGGTCATCATCAGTAACAAACATGAACTGTTCATCGATCGAACATTCATTAAATCGATTCAACTGTGTAACTCTTTACTTTAGTGGAAATATAGACAACGTTATATCTTACTCCGTTTTTATTTAAGAAAGTTAATCTCATCCTTCAGTTCACAAGGAAGCCCCTGGACGCATCCTGTTGGTATCGTTTTTCCATTCCCCGTCGAAATGTTTTGTCATAATAAACCGATCGACTTGAAGGTATTTTATCTAAAGGAACCTTAGTGACACATTCGACCATGTTTACACTCTGACGAGCAGGAAACATTAGTTTAGGGTTGTTAACCGCCGATGCTGGGCGTCATGTGTCCTCCCTTTTCCACGTTTTCTACTTCAGTGCCTTTGCACCCCCTCCCGCTCCTCTCTCTCCCATATGGTCTCGTTGCCTATGGTAGTTTATTATTGATCTCATACCCAATAGTTTAACAAAACTGTTGTAACACTAACTTCGAATTCAGATCTCGTGTCGAGATAACGTAAAGATTTTAGTTTTTCAAGAAGAAATTGTTGCATTTAAAAAAAAAATTATTTCAATCATGTATGCCTTAATATGTAACAAACTTTAAACACAATTTCACCTTTAAGAAATGTTAACATATTTTTGTGAAACAAACGTTTTTGATATCGAAAGAAAGGGTTTTTTTTTGTTCCTTGCTGTTTGATGTAGCTCCAATCCAATTAAATAGTTCCGTTATACATCTATTATTTCATCTGCCATCGGTCTTACCGGTGTATTATGTTATAGCGAGTTGTCATTAAATCCATTGAAAATCTCTCTCGTGATATTGGATGTCAGTTTACTAGGATGTTTAGTCTAATAGTTGAGAAGTACTAACTTCAATCAATAATGTCCATTACTGCAACTAATGAGCCTCAAACTATCAAGTGACCACAACTGGATGCGGTATTGATATTTGGCCGATCAGTAAGGAATACAAGACTCTGATGTTCGTTCCTCGGATTGTTATTGAGTGAGGTTCTTTTTTAAATCAGTAAATCAGTGAAACAACCCGGTAAAAGGCCTTTTTTAAAATGTTTAGCGCAATTCTAAACAAGTGTTCCTTGAACAATTCAAGCCAAAGCGCAATTTTCGCTGTTACACGGTTCCAAGTGATTGCGCATAAAAAAAAAAAAAAAAAAAAAATGAAGTGGCACGTGGGGAAACCTACTTTTTCAAGTAGGAGTTTGTGTTCTGCAAAATTGATAACATTAAATTTAATGTTTAGAACATTTAATGTCCCCGTACGGACTTCCTAAATACAAATCAGCCGAGGTTTAAGGCTAAATTAATATGTGTGGCCCGCCACGGCAAAAAAGATTTACTGGTGAAAATGCCCAACCCCAACGTTCCCCCTCTCCTCTCCACCAAAAAGCTCGAAGCGACAAAACAAGTATCGCTGTCTCTCTCTCTCTCTCTCTCTCTCTCTCTCTCTCTCTCTCTCTCTCTCTCTCTCTCTCTCTCTCTCTTCTCTCTCTCTCTTTTTCGAATTTCCCCACTTTCTAGTGGCATCCGGCACAATGAGAGGCAAACGCACACACACATGTCATATCGGCACATGTGCGGGCATAGAAGATCTAGTATTTACCCACCTTGGAACGTAAAATGATGATCTCTAGTATTACGAGAGTTCTAAAACATTTTTGCTGTACGATTACAAAGGGTGATTATTGGAAACAGTAGACCGAAATTGAAAAAAAAAAAGTGTCTTCCCCCTATTGAACAAGTTTGTGACACACTAAAACCGCGTCCACACGCTCGCACTCATTCACAACCATCAAGCCGAAATCGTCTTTATAGCAGTGAGCGGAGCCTATCATCCTAAGTGCCCTCTCTCACACGCACGGGCTCTCTTTCTTTGGTGTTTTCCCTCTCTCCCGTGGGTATAATCACATTTAGAGCGAGTGTTCACTTAATGGTCCCTAGGTCCCGTCGAATTTCATCTCATATGTCAAACCCCCACCCACCACCGCCAACCACTTCAAACCAACCTACCTCCTACCACCAGCTCTCCATTCATAACCCGACACGTCAAAATATAACCTCCCTCTCCGCACCTCTCCTATCTATTTATAGGGTTTCCAGGAGCTTTCATCTGTCCGCATCTCTCAGCACGGATGTTTTGAAAACCGTTTAGTGGTTGACATATGGTTGGGAGTTATAGCCGACAAACGCGCTTTTCGTGAGTCTGTGATTTTTTGGCCACTAGCATTTTTTGGATATCCGATACTTGGGACGCCCTTCTGGCCACAATCTGTTCATAAACACTGCCTCAGAAATTGCCTAAGCCCAATCCACTCCAATCGTAATTGTGATTGTTTAAGGCAAATGCCCTATCATTACTGTTCTGGAGGATGGGCTGTATTGAAGACACGTGTAGTACACTAGATGGATAATTTTTACAACAGCATATTGAAAGGCACACACACACACACACACACACACACACACACACACTAGTAAACTGTCTACTCCCAAACCACTCTACTTCCGATTTACATCACTTAAACCAGGAAAACATGCTGCCAATTCTTGACTTGATTCTGCCAACTTGAGTTCATTATTTATATAGCTCCCCCCAATTTCGTCATTCCACGTTTCAAGGAGCGTATTTGGGGAATGCCTGACTGGTGGTGTCAGTGTGAGGTTTGGAGGTTCAAATTTAGATTCGGAAATTGCAAGTATTCGCTATGGGTGAATTTCTACGAATCTGAAACCTTTTCCAGTCGATTTTGAGTCCAAAATTACAAGGAAATGAAACCCCACTGGCCTGTGTACGCAAAAACCAACTTTTTGGCTCGTTCTTTACCAGTTTTTGCCTAATACTATTTGGTGTGAAGATATCGAGCTGGCTAGAAGTTGAGAACGTGTGGAGTCCATGTGCAGAAGAACCGATTTGTTACATCTATCTTAAGAGCTTCTATGGCTCGTAAGACGGGCGGATTTTGAGGATTTGGAAACTACGCACCTTGATAAGTAAAATTGAAAGTTTGAAAATGTATACAAAAAGTGTCTGCTATACTATTACAGTTATTGACAATAATGAACCGAAAATTAGTAGCACACCCAGGGAAAGAGTGTCAAATTTTGGCGGTTGACCATAATTTCTCCACTACTGCAACAGGCTCCTAGTATAAATGAAAAGATGAACTTGATTTGGGAGCTACCAAATTGACTGACGATGAAATTTTGCTATTTTCCTACATATCACGGACCACAGAAGTGGTTGGGAGCTCTCATTCCCAGCGCACTCCTGGGACTCCTTCTCTGCTCATCAACTCCCCTACTCATCCACCTTTTCTGCAAAATAAATCCTTCCAGTACAGGAAAGGTTATTCCAGATCTAAGTCCTGCAGAAAAGTAATTAGGAGGTCTTCGTTAATGTACAAGTACAGCAAAGGTTTCGATTGCACCAACAAACCATGAAAAGAGCAGTTCGATGAGGAGGGCACTGGAGCACAACAAAACAGCAAAACACAGAAATCCTTGGGAGCCCCCCCCCCCCCTCCACCATAACACCTTGAAGTCCAACAGCATTCACACCAGAACCGGGGAAAATTGTGTTCTGTAAGACTCACCAATTAGCCTAGATGCATGTTTAAGCAATATAACACAGTAGTTCGATTCCAATTATACAACTTTCTTTTATATTTTTCGTGATCTGAGTTTTTATTTCTAGGTTTTCATAAAATAAAAATATAAATGACCTATCCGATGTACAGGTCCTACTATAGGTCTCAAATTACAAGCAGTCACTCGATTTGTAGCAACTTGAGAGTAGTTATGTCAACATAAGGTCGATAACAGTCCAAAAATTGAAAATTAAACTGTTGGTAAAATGTATAAAGTCAATGAAAAAAATCAAGCAACAGAACTTCACCACACTTTACCGACTTTTAAAAAAACAAATAAAATACAAATGACTGACCATTCAGGATGTTTCTTAAGACTAATTCCTGTTAAAATCTGGCAAAAGTTATACATTTCGTGGTTCATCTCGATTGAAAAACTTTTTTCTAGGTTAAAAGCTAGATTTACATTATTTGGGTGATCCCAAATAGCATATTGATAAGAAAGTTTACATCATTCATTGAAATGTATGGTGTCTAAAATGGACGGTCTATCTTGATCCATTTTGGTGCATGCGCACACAATTGCATTGTTTCGACGAAACTGGCAAGAAAACCTCATACGAGCTATCGCAGAAAATCGTTAATTGCTTCATAATTATTGGGTGAAAAAGGTTTTTATGCCTTTGAAAACTAATATTCTGTTATAACTAGAGGCTGTGATATTTTCCGACGGTGTAACCCACAAATACTATGGTAATTCCTTTAAAATCAATTCGACTTTCAATTAGCCATATTTAGGCTCAGCCCAGGGTGAACTTGACAACTGATGTACAGAAGCCAACGAACTATATTAATATGTAAACATTAATAGAGATAAAACAAAAAGGATGAGTAGGAACTTGGATAGCAAGCGGATACATGCATTAAAATCCATTAAAATCAAATAGACTTCCAAGTAGGCTTAGGCACATTTAGGCTTCGGCTAGGGAGAACTTGACAACTGGTGTAGAGAAACTAACGAACTATATCAATCAGGGGTGCCCACAGGGGGGGAGGATATGACTCAGAAGGCGTCATTAAAACTCTTGGGGGGGGGGGGGGGGAGGTTCTGAAAAAAATTGTGTACTAATCCAACATTCCACCCCATATAATGATCAACTGATGTCTATAAAGAATTTTTTCACAACGAACTCTGTATTTATATGTAAAGTTCATTACCAGAGATAGAACACAAAGGATGTGTAAGAACTTGGATAGCAAGTGGATACATGTAATTCGGAGGGAATAATTTTCCAAGAAGTAGGGTTTAGTAGATTTATTAATCCTTACATCAAAATTGCCTTCTTGTTTTCATCAAAACTTGAAACCCATAAAGAGGGTCGCTTGGGATATTCGTGAATAGAATAAGTGGGGAAAGGTAACGTTGGTAGAAGAGAGCCTCTTAAAAGCCGCGTCCCACTCCAACAGATCACCTGGGAAATGCTGCACTTTCCCATAGCATCTGCGCCCCTGCGTTTCATTACCAGCTGAGTGAGGGTTATGGAGCGAGGGGCAGAGCAGGGCTGAGTGCTACAACAATATGTTTAATGCATTTATGCCCTTAACTGTGTCTTCCCACTTAGCCACGAACATAACTACTTTCCTCCCTTCCCTCACCTAAGTAGAACTTGAAGGTCCTTTTGCCCGTAACTCCTTCATTCATTACCTCGTTTTAACGTTCTATAATAATGAAATTATCATCTGCACCCCATGTTTTATCAAACTTCCCACTACCTCCTACTTCCCAAGATTCATTATCGCACATATGATGGAGATCAAGAAATTTTACACCAACTTTTAATCTTCGGAAAACGCAATAAGACAATAAGTTGTGCCATATCCGTGAGCGATAAAATGGTGTACAGTTACACCGAATAACGTTCTCAAGGAACATCTAGTTATTGACACAATTCAAGATTGAACCATCACACAGTTTTTAAAGAATGTCGTATGAATGAACGAATTCTATAAGCAGTATTTCGATACCTTGGGATTACATAGGATTTAATTAAGGCACGCAATAAATAAAAAAATAAATAAATAAATACATTTAGAAAAATGAATAAATAAAAAAGTATAGCCTATGTAACTCAGTAAAAATGTAGCTTCATTTTCGCGAAGGAATGTTTTTAATCGGTCGAGTAATTTTCGCGATGAATAGTAACAAACAGGCAATAATCTTGACAATAAAATCTTTCTTGTTTGAGATATTAGTATAGATTTTTCGGATTGGCACGTGAATATTGCTTTCTGAATGTAATTGTACCTCGAACTTTGTTCCCAATGGCGCTAATGGACTTTGAACAGACAATCGTAATTATGGAGAAACCAACACTTAGTTTTTGGGCACATTTCGTTCTTATCGATGTCTTGTTCGTCTGCGGATTCCCCAGCAATAACTTGAATTCATGGAAACTATACCATCAAACTTATAACAGTACTGCCAGTTCCATTGATATCACTACAGTGATTATTTTTTGACCAAATGTGGGTAACAACGATTTCATGCTTGAATGTTTCCTTTTAGTATCTCGAAACTAAGATGCACACGCGGATTACCCCGTGAAATCCGTAAAAGTTACAGTTCTTGATATTCTGTAGGGGCTCACATTCTTTGAGGATTCAATCGCAATCGGATGAGAATGGGAGAAGCTGAAGGAGATAGCTGTGAACATGTGAACCTGATAAACCCTGGTAATTTCATAACAGTCAAATGCCAAATGGTAGAGTTGCTGAGTTGCAGGAAAACACACCCACAAGGCAAAACTGGAATTTTTTTCCGAAGGGTTTTCCTCCTACGGCAGTGTTACGAGAACTTCATTGACTCAGAAATCAGACTTGCCGTTGAATCACATATAAAGAACTTATATAAGGATCATGGAGTGTCGACTAATTAATGACCTCAGTTAAATTACAAATATTAAGTAGCTAATCCACCCACGTCAATTATTAATCACACTTCTTCACAGTCTCAACCAACAGTCTAGTACTAATTTTTTATTAGTGTACATTTAACTAGTGTGTCTTATTGTGACATCGAACGATAACTTCCGATGTTGACTGTGTTGTAGTTATTCTGTTCATTGCAACGGAGTTGAAGTTGGAGAGTAGGAATCAATCAGGTTATTACTGAGCTAGATATTGCAATATAATCCATCCTACATCATTTCCCCCTAACCTTAACAACCCTAAACGTTCAACGGTTAGATCGTATTTCAAGATATACATACGAGAAAAGAAAATATTTTTGGTTGTCAGTTAATCGAGTTTCTACACGTAGTGTCAACATCCAGCAAGAACAATCAAAAGTTGGTAACCGGATCGACGAATTCAAACGCCGCGGGACACTCACATGTCAAGAAAGGGGGAAAAAACTAATTATGATCCAAGTATGAAACGTCTTATCTGCTGCCTTCATCGGAGATAATGAAAATGTTTGGGGATTCCACTCAGGACAAGAGAAGAAACGGAGGATCCGTCCGTCCTCCTTAATATAATTCCCGAACCCGGACAAGATGGTACGACTGGAGGGGTGGCGAGGAGACAGGTTAGCCGTGTTGGGAGGGGATAGAGGGGTTTCTCCACAGCATTCAAGAATCAATTAGCCCGGCGCTTGATGCGCCTGTCATCGCCTCGGTAAACTATGAATCCTTTAAAAACAAACTTCGTGACGTGACGGGGGATGAATCGATCAAATTGTTTCCGCCCCCTTCACATCGCAACACCCGCCACTTTTTTTTGTTACGCCGCCAGAGCGCATTGGAGTCGCGGGACTCCGGCTGCATTGACTTATTAACCCACCTTCCCCACCTGGACAACACTGGGAGCCTTCTTCAACGTTAGTTTTTTTTATTTTGACTTTCTTACGTCCAAAATCCTTCTGCGGGTTAATCACTTTTCTGAAGCAACTCTGAAAAGTCACGCTGAAGAAGGGAGTATGGAAAAGGGAACTGGTAATTTAAGGCGTAGTCCCCTTGATTTTTAGAAGATCAATTTAACCTTGATACATAACACTGTTGAGTTGAATACACAGCATTTCTAAATTGAGTCTGCGATTTGAAAAATGGATCTTTGTATTACGTGAATCAGAGGAGAAACAACCATATTATCAGAGGCTACAGAAACAGTTTATCGAGGATTTGATCCCCATTTGCAAAAATTCACTAACAAACTTTCTCACAGATTTCTCTCAATTTAGGTAGGGATGTTACAAATTCATGAATAGTTCTCTTTACCATCATTTATGGATAATTTAGCTGAATTTACATTCCAGATTATTTATTTATTCATTCATTTATTTCTATTTATTTATTTATTAAACGGGACAAACCCAATTACATGTTGTGTTACAATCGAAGAAAATGATGAAAGATAGTAACAAAGATATGAATTACAGGTTGGTAGGCAGAGATAAGATGAGGAGCTTACTTTCAAAAAGGCACATATCCAAATCTGGGAGAAAACGTTTTTTTCTCAATTTTCTATCTCTGAATATGAGTTGAATCAGATCCCCCTATCATTTCCGAACAAAACAGAACACATCCACGTCAATTCCGGGGCTAAAGTTATGTGTTTGCATCAAAGGTAACAAATCCGTCCCCTACATTTTTTTCAGTGCCTTGCAATCGAAATGGCACATATCCTCCGAATTTCGTCAGGCACATACCAAAAAAAAAGCATTTCGCCTTCGCCTTGACGTTGAATATTTACACGAGACTCGATAGATGGCAGGATTGACGAATGGAAATATGGAGTCAGGTAAAGTTTTCAATAAAACCTACAGAATGGAGAATGAGTTCTTTTTTTTCAAAAAGGCACAAATCATGAGTTTTGATCAAAAGGGCACATTTCCAAAGTGAAAATGGATATACACCCTCGTGTTTTGGAGAAAATTGATTCATATTCTGAGACATCTTTATCTGTGCCTTCTCACACATTACCCCTATGAGAAACTGTAGAAAAACATCTCCACTAATCTGCAAATAGTTTTTTTCATTTCCTGAACATTTTGTCAGAATGGATATGTGCCTGTTTTGAAAGTAAGCTCCTCAGATGTGGGATTTAAGCATGGTGGCGGAATCGTTGAAAAAGTCATAATCGGGGGATAACTCCAGGAAGAGGTTCGCTGCTCGTGGGAGGCGGTGAAGTGGCGGTGGTGGTGGATTAAAAAAATAGTTCACAACACAACTCGTAACACAAATATTACATAATTTTTAAAGACAATTTCGATCGGCAATAATGACTCGTAGGAGGCAATAGTTGTTTTAGTCGATTTTCGTTATGTTGAAATGTACTTGGAAAATATTTTATTCGAAATATCTAAGGAATTAACAAAATTATATTATTCAAATATCTAATTTAGAAATAATCTGGCACAAATGGGCAGAAATGAGGTGTCAATGAAAATTAAATTGCAACGTTTTGAATTTAAAACCGTTCCATGCGGACATAGGCGATTGGTGCTGTTTTCATTTTGCTTGGTGTCCCTGGGTCGCAGGAATCCCTGCTGCTATCCATTGACTTAAGTGTTTTTTATTTGTTAGGAAACTAATTATGAAGTGATATTCGTTGAATTAATAAATAAAACATATACTGTTGATTTTCCATGATTGAAAACATGAACAATTGTATTTAATGGGGGGGATAAATTCTAACCATTTCCAAATAGAAACAATTTAGATTACATTTCCTACTCATGTTTCTTTCATTAAACATAGTTCTTGTCTCCAATCCCTCCCCTCAATAACCTTGTTGGGTTTTAGTCCGAACATATTTTTAAAAGTTCTAAAATGGAATACAAGCAGCGACAATGATGCCTAATCAATTCGTTAAGTAGACTTCCACGGTGATCCCACATAAAGAAAAATCATTGAGAAAAACCTAACAATGCCATTTTTTATTCTGGAAACGGGAATGCTGAATTAGAAAAAAATATAAACCTAGTAAAATGATAGCAATTTGAGCCTAAGTCACGTCGTAGATTCACGTTTACAATTCTGATTCATTCAGTTCTCAACAACAGTAATTGTTTGCATGATGAGCATACCAATTCAGAGTAAACATAATAAAAATAAGAATAAAAGTAGTTTTAAAAAGCCGGTAAATTGAAAAATTATTGAATATGGACTACTTACGAAAGCATTACAGCTTAGCCCACTCACCTAAAACACGCAAAACAAGGATATGGTTGAATCAGACAGTAAATAAGGTTATACAGATATTCGTTACGAGAATGCACATATAACAGTAGTAGGTGTCTAGTTTCGAACGTGTTTTTAGGAAAGCCGTCAATGAGCATCAGAAGGTATGAATTATGCATTGAGCCATTTATATTTATTATAATTAGTAAATAAGTAATGTGATACATCAAACGAAGATTGATGTCGAGAAATATTAAATATACTCAGGGCCCAGGGGGTTTCCCAATCACTTTAGATTAAATAAAATATTCTGGTAAAACGCGGCCATCGTTACCAAGGGGTGTTTGTCGAAGTGTATCGTAAAGCTTCACTCTTGCTGAATTAACCTCGCTCTAGTAAATCTTATGACCACATTGAGATTTCTGTGTTTCCTCTTCCTATATGAGTCTTTCCTCGATTTAGATCACTCAGTAATCTATTTACATATCTGTTTTATTATTCAAATTATAAATAAGGTATGTTCAATCCATAAGTGGTCCTCAGTGTTGTTTGCAAAACAAAATAAATAAATAAATAAAATAATAATAATAATAATAACGCTAATGCATGACTACTTTGGTCTTGGTTGTTTTGATCGTCATGTTAGTTTGTCGTTTGGCCAGTTCAACAACAGGTTCATTAGTCATTTCTACAATAACAACCCCCTATCTCAGTTCTACAAAACTTCAGAAAAAAATAGTTTGATTATTGATCAATGATTGGTATTTCTTATTCCGTTTTACTTATTATTTGCGATTGTATTAAATTTTCTGTTACGTATAAGGGAAAACACAAGATATTTTCATTTCAGGGAGGTTCCCGGTCTTGGGTGGTTTGAACCGGTTGTCGGGGTCACAATCGAGAGAATTTCTGAAGTTCTACGGGACGAAGAACGATATTTTTTCATTTCATTTCACCGCCTGAATCGTTTTTTCTTTTCCACTCGGATCCGACATTACGTTTTTTTTTCACCGTTTTTCCCTGGGTGTCCCTTCTCTCATACGTTCGACACATCCATCTTCCGACTCGCGGGGTCCACTTGGTTCGATGAAGAGAAAATAAAAGGCGAGCGGTGAGACCTAAAGGCGACCGCGCCGATCGGCCCAGGGTGACGGGCACCAACTGGATGACATTTTCCAGGCCCAGTCCCGGTATAACAGAACAAATGGAGGACCTCGGACTACAACCCGGGAGATCCACAAAGATTTGAAACACGAACCCGCGAGGGAAGGAATGGTGCCGAAAAAAGGGAATGTTCCTGCTCACCCAAAGGAGGAATAAGCAGACACGAGTACGTGTGACTCCACCCTCAACAGGGAGCAGATGAAACATAACGAAGTCTAATGAAGGAATCATGGAGCAAAGTGTGGTAGGACATCAGAACCAACTGTGCTCTGATTGCTCCAGAAATTAATAAAAGGTAGGAAGAGGGATAGTCTTAACAGTAGCTGTGATATGCAACGAAAACCAATAATTGAGGGAAAGAGAGACAAAGAGAATGAAGCAAAGCAAGGAAGAAATAAATGAATGAATAGATAGGGGGAGACCAAAATGCGATGAAAACGTCAGATCCCGCACTCAGAAAATAGGTAGTGATGATGAATGAAGATGTATGACTGACTGTTGGACTGTTCGAACTTTGGTTGATAGGAAGCAACACAGAAGGAATTCTGTGCAACACCCTTAAGCTTCTCCTTTTTCACCCATTACTGAATCAATTTTCTCTCAATCGTCTCAGCCCTGCAGTTTCAAAAAACGTGAAAATGTAGCCACAAAAATTTGTGAACAATGAAAAATCGATTTTATAATATTACAAAACGAACGTACGAGTGAGTTGGCTCATGCCAAACAGCTTCACATAATAAAATTTATACAGTTAAAGTTATGCAGCATGACCGAATGAGCAGACTTTCGACATTTGAACTTGTCAGCCGTGCGAAAGGGATTTCCACGGAAAAATTCATGGAAATTGCAATCTCGAAAGTTTTGCATTACAGTAGGTACGGTAGGTAGGGTTTTGCATTTTACGAAAATGTCTCCAAAGAGCCAAGCCGGTGGAAAATATGATCGATTTAGGTGGACAAAAGTCAAGTCAAAAGTATTGAATTTCTGAGTGCTTTACCTTTTTATCATTAGTTAGTGAGACTCTAAATACTAATATTTCCCGCCATTCCGTGTTTACAAACAAATAGTAAAGGAGTGAATCATGTTTACACAAGTGCCTAACAACCGGCAGTGGGATTATCTTTATTCGATGGCCATTCATCATGTTCAAGCTGTGTGTAGCGCTAAGTTTTGTTGCTTTTCTTCAACAATGTACATTGCTGAGACAGGTAAGTGCAATATACATTGCATTCTACCTGTAGATTTAATTTAGCAATTTTAAATGTACGCTATAATAATGAGAAACTATCTTGCCCCCAAGGATTTGTTTGCAGGATTTGTTTCATCAGTCCTTCTAATCTTTAAATGTTGCAAAGAATTTTGCGATTTTTTGCGTTTTGGGTGATACATGATTTCTTCTTCAGTCAAATGTTAGCGAATCGTTATGATTTTAGACGACTGTGTGCTCGGCAATCGTGTCAAAAAATTAATTCGATTTTCCAATGTTATTTTTCCCGTAGTCTTGGAGTTCAATCGTTAAAGGTAAAGGAAAGTTTTAAATTTTAGAAAATCAATTTGATTTTAGACCACTGTGTGCTCGCCAACTGTGTCAAAAAATTAATTCGATTTTTTAATATTATTTTTCTGTAATATGGGAACCCAAAGGTTTCAAAATTGTATCCACCTAAATCGGTCATATTTTCCACAGTGCGCCGTAACAGAGAAATATGGAGCTTTATCGAGGATGCCTTGATCAGGATTCAGGCTCACTCCACAACTTCAATTATATTCAAAATGATCGAGAATATCAATGGATCGCGTTAGGACACTTTTACCCAACTTTGGAACAGGACAGTTCCCATATTCGAGCGACAAAAGAGGGGTTGTTTCCGAACCACTCATGTACCACTTGATGGAGGCGATGAAATGGAGTTGTTAACCCATTCGAAGCAATGTGCTGCAACATCCGAGGCTCCAAGTATAACCTCGGGAGGCAGCAGTTTCAAGAAACACGATTTTGCAACTAACCACAACTATAGCAAGGATTCGACAGATTTCGTTAGACGAACAAAACTGTATACTTATGCACGTTATAAAAGAGGACATTTTTTTAAAGCAACTCATTGTTTTTATAACGCTGGAATATTCAAACATAAGAGCTGTTCATCTCTACAAATCTGCATATGCTTATTATGTGTCAAGTGTATGAACAAATCGATAGAAGGGATTTGGAAGTATTTAGAAGAAAAAACGATGAATAGCATGAATCTAAATAAATACTAAATACACGCTACATTCTACATCCCTAAATGCCAAATTCAGTCGGTTCCGGACACGTTTTTTGGTAAAAGTTGAGCTTCCTAGTGAATATTAGAGAAAAAATAATAATAAAATAACGGCAAAGCTAATTTCGACGTTTTCAGATTCGTTTTTTTTGTTTATGGCTTTTCCGTCCCATTGTGCGTAAGTACGTTTTTTTTATATTGGGGCCTTCCTTTTGTTGTTTATAATAAAATCCCCTGATACAAAAGCTTTAGTAACATGAAGAGTAAAAGATGGAAGCCTGAGAAATGATGGACTCAGAAGAAAAAGGGGAAACACAGAGATTACTGGTGGCTGAGTGGTGTGGGGGTCACGCTAGCGATCTCGTTGGAAGTTATTCTGTTTTATGTAGCGTAGAGAGACAGGAGGGTCGGAACTGTCAATATATCTCCATTAGAGAGGAGGAACTTAAGGGTGGAACGGGGGCTTAAATCCGATTTGGTGGATGGTACTGCCAGCAAGAGGGGGAAAGGATCCCGAATTAAACCCAAATTTGATTGGGAGACTGCACACCACCCTCGGGGTCGGGTGTCGGCTTGGGGTTTACAAAATAATCCTCGGCCTCGAAAGTAAACACACTCCAGTGACCCGAGCTTCAATCAAGGGACTGTCTAATCTAATATTTTCGTCAGTTTACTAAGAAGGGAAAGCCGACAAACTCAACGGACAGATAGAACGGCAAGTCACACGATTCTATAATCTCGCATTGAACTTCAAGTTCATCTTAAATCATGATTTTTCCGATGTTTTTCCTAAATGTTACGAAGGCCCAGTAATAGCATGTCCAACATCAAAATGCGGGAGTAGCCAGCAATCATTAATACAGCCTACAGTTTTTGGATGACAGCGACATAATTACAAGAAACGACGTACCTAGTTCAAGTTACGAGTACTCGAAATAGATTCAGCCGATCATTTGGATGATTCCTGCAGCCATAAGAAGCAGCAATGTACATAAAAACGCTGCAAATTCTTTCACTGGGGTTTATTATTCAATTGGCTTGCGTTCATGATTTGAATTATACTAAGCTTTGGAGTGTGCGTGTTTCACAGGTGATAGAGCGATTATTGAATTTGAGGAGGCACACAAATATGATCAACTGATCAATCCAAATAGGTATGTTGGTTGAAATTAGATTTACGTGCTCTATGCATATCTCCTGATATTCAATAATCGCTCTATCGCTTGTGAAACACGCACACTGCAAAGCTTAGTATAAATTCAAATCATAAAAGCAAGCCAATTGAATAATAAACCCCAATGAAAGAATTTGTAGCGTTTTTTATGGTTATCAGAATGCTTCAACCCGTGTATCGGCTACAAAGCCTTTTAGGAGTTCCCTCCAGTATCCACATTACTAGAACACTACGTCACTAGGTTACTGATATCAACACGAAAACAATAATAAACCAAAATAACGCGAATGTTGGCACAATAAATCGGGCCACAGATCGGGAATGGTTTGACCTACGGACCTGGGGAGGGGCTCATTCGATTCCTCGTGGAGTGTTCTTCAAAAAGAGTACAAATTTAGGCCACCTTGACTTTTTTTGAGGTTTTTAGGGATTTTACAAAACTTTGACAACCCCTAAAGGGCACTTTAAATTAAGTGAGAGAGCTGGCTCAAGAATTGGGGCGTCGCCGGACCAACACGGATTTTTCCTGAAAATTTCAGATTTTTTGCTTCAGCCGTTTGGGAGAAATCGTGCGTACGACGGACGGACGGAAATATTTTTATTGCAGACGCGGATTCTACACCCTTTGAAACGTAAACCATGAAATTTTCGGGAGGGAGAGGGGGGGGGTTAGATTTTTTTTCAAGAGCGATTACAATGGTTTATTATTGGATAATATAAACTACTGTTTCATACACTGCAGCATAACTTTTAGACGTATAATCAAAAGCATTCAATGATGAAGTCGAGGGGTAGAGAAAAAATGTACATAACACCTAATTAATAGGAAAGACAGAGGATTTTTTCCGACATCGAATTGAAACTATTGGGTAGAGCAAAAACTTAAGTTAACTGACGGCTGCAATTAATCAGTTGTCTACCCGTAACCTACAACTTACTAACGATAGTTGTTACTTGAAAGTTCAGTTCAGCTAAAATTGTAGTTAACTATGCCCAGTTCTCGAAGCAAGAATACAGACAGCTCAAAATACACCTGATTGGAACGGACTGTAACATATGGTTAGTACATATTGTGTCGGCCAAGAACACCCCAAATATAACAAACAGTACCAGAAATTTTATATATTCTCCAAAACACGTTATTTAGTCAAATCTGATGAAATTCATCAACATTCATTCCTTACGTATGTGAGGTTTTTAAGCAAATAACCACATAGCAAATTGTCCGCATAATTACAACCGAATAATCAAAACGTATTAGATTATGTTAATTAGAAAATTGCTCACAGAAACCTGTGATAATGAGGTATGGACTGGAAGCTAGGAAACCTAATTGAAAAATTTGATTGTGGGGAATTAATTTGCCTGTAGCATGCGTTGAATTTTCGGAAGTGGTCACATTATTGAACTGGAGAAATCTTTCTTGCAGTCTATTCGTGCACGAGCTCACGTGGTGTGCAACATTCAGTGCTCTGGAAAAACAAAAGATGTCAACCTGAGCCAAGCTGATTGTCTAATTGGCCTTTTCAGAACCCAACACAAGAGCTCTGGAGATATTATATGAATATCGAACCCGATTCTGAAAGGAGATACGGGGCGTCGGCGTCTCTCTATCACAAAGAGACTCTGCCGAAGGTATTAATACCTAAGGCTCTTTTCCAAGCTTCAATGCACACAAGTCTTTTTGTCGATCCTTCTTAAGGAACGGGGTACCGGTTCCACTTTTCTGAGCAGTCTTGAAGGGGGTTCTACCTTCGGACTTGAGTTTACCCATTAGAAAAATAAAGGAATTACGATGAGAGGGGTTCCGCGTAATCCCTTCCAGTTTCTTGTATGGGCAACCGCCTTGGTTTACATCACAGAATTCCGATTACTTGAGCTTTCGAATTCAGAGACAAAACCGCGAGAGCTGTATCCTTGATACCTTTGTTGTGGTTAAGCAGTTTCTTTTTTTCCCATTTATTGATTTTTTTCAGTAACTGTGGAACTCACTCCTTAGCTCCTCAAGAGAATAAAAGGAATTTTTGTTCGAGTAGCATATATATATACGAATGGAGGGCCGAAAGTACAGTTTTTCGGGTCTGAACGTCTTATTGTGATAAGCGTTAATCTAATTTGAATTACCGAAATAAATTACTGGTATAGGCTCAGTGGCTTAAAAATATATTTTAAAATCATAGGGACACGCACTGGTCGTTAGTTAGACTGCACACCACGAATTTTATCCTAAATGATATCTCAATTAGGGGATGATAGACTGAATCATTTCTTTAGGAGAGGAGAAGAAATTTCTAGTGAAAATCATAGATCGATTGCCCTTCTACTTCAATAATGAATTCGGCAAATTTGAAATGTGTGGTACAGAAGGATAAAATCTTAGGCGTTTAGTGCTTCTCCCCATTTTCAAAACGAGATTTCCCCACTTCAAACTAGAATCATGCGAGTTGAGTTTAATGGCCCGGATGGACGCTACGCTCGCATCTAGATAAACATTATAAAACAATCTTTCTCGTAAATTATAGTCTAGTTGGTCAAATAGAACGAAATCAGTGATTCAAATGAATGTTTGAATAGCAGTGTTCGTTTCCGAAGGAAAATTGATAAGTGATATTTTAAGTGGTTGAATCAGAAAACAACATGGATTATTGCAATGCCATCATAACTTGTACGTCCAAATGTATTATATTTCAGGTTGTTACTTCCGATTAGACAGGGAGAAGGGGGCAGTACGAAAGAACAGCTTGAATTAATTTGATCATTAAAAATGTCGGCTGAACCGGGTGATCCTTGAAAGCGATTCGGCGTTTACAGTATTTGACCTCCTTGAAAATCAATCCAATCCAAAGGCAATTTACCAATCCGTAAATTGAAATCATTTCGAAACTAAATCTCGATTCTTTCAAAAGTTGCAGAAAATTTTCAAGAAAAAACAAATGTTTTGAGTACAGGCAACTGTACTAAACAAAACTGTTCTCCAGCCAATTTGAGTTCAACCTCATCTGGAGCGCAACATTCAGCATTCAAAGAGAACATAAGATCTTGGTCTGGACCTAAGTGTGATTGTGTAATTGGCCTCTCCAGAGCTAGTCATTAAGATATCCAACTGCGTAATCCCTAGATGTTGCAAGATGATGCAGAACTGTCTTGCAACATGATGGCGCTGGTGAAAATAATTATAACCGCAACAGGAATTGCCAATTCAACGTCACACATAAGCTCAAAAGCTCAATTAAGTCCTCATGAAATGCGTGAAAGAATTACCGAAAACATCGTATAGACAGAGTGTTGCCGGGGGTCCATACCAGTGGGCATAGAATCTTAATATCATATCTATCTTTCTATAGTCACTATCTCTATTTTCCCAATCAGATGGGAGTTCTTAATGACATAGATGTACGTGTTTTTGTGACTCGTATTTGAGCATTTTCGTTTTGTAGTAAAACCAAGAAATTGCAACATTGTGAGTCCTCTGACCTATTTATAGAATTTGACGCTGAAGTACCTTGTCCCTTCTCACAATGGCCACACGTACATCTAACTAGGACTTCAAATAAGCTGAGTTAGGAAAACTTACTTGAGGAGCAACTTAATCAAGTTACAGTACTGACATTGTACTCAGCGCACTATAGGCTTTGACAGTTTGTGGTTTCATTGTGTAAGCACGAAAGCGGTCTAGTGAGTTTTGCAGGGGTAGGATCTATCGTTTTCCTTATTTATCCTTTGTTCGAGGTAATATTGTTCTATACTGTCAAGGAGATGGAACAAATGGCGTAGCTCATTCCCATTGTCTTTTTTTTTGAGGTCCCAGAGGGTCTGTGGTTGTCCTCGGCGAATCCGAGATCATTATTCTTTCGATGGACCCACCGTAATCGCGGCAAACCAAAGGCAGGAAAGACCCGTTTGCTGGGTTATTGACGGACGCCCGAGTTCCTTCGCGTGATTGAGCCCATTAGCGGGCGACTTGCTGGATCTTGCGAGCTAGAGTATCGTAAGCATTCAATGCTTCCACTTTATTCAAAGATGTAGTTTGGACGTGAAACTAGAGGAAGACGTGAACAACTAACAATACATTTTACCCAACAATTGCGCTGCATCACCAGATTTTTTAGTGTAGAATCATGGGTAACGGTTTTTATTTTCATTTTCAGGGGGCTGGGGGGTTCGAAAAGTTTGACTAGTAGTTAATTCTAATTTTGGTTTGATAATTTCAATAGCAAACATTTATAATAAACGTGTGATTCTAAACGAAGAAAAGCCCTCTTCAAATGATGTTGGCAAACATTTCAAAATGCGAAGAATCTAAGAAAATAATCTGAGCCTCTCATATCTTTTCTCCTTAATTACTTAACTGTAGTTATTGAAACGAGAGTAAGAGACGTTGCAAAATCACATAAATCATTACATACATAGTCGTTCAACATTAGTAGATTGCAGATAATTACATACATAGTCGTTCAACTAAATTTGAATAATTGTTGAGTAGATTGCAGATACAAATGTCACATCGACTCACGATATCATCTTTTACTGCGCGTTTTTAGAGATTTTTAAGAGCACAGCTCCCGTTCAATAAGAAATGGATGCTTTTAAGCTAAATTTGGTTTAAAAAAATCATTTTTATATTATTCGTTTTCTGTAATATTGATGACATATCTTGATTCGTAACTCAACAATTATAGAGTTTTATCATTGAAAATAATCAACCAAAAGCACAAACCATGAGCTCTAGTAGAAATTGAATATTCAAATTGTGCGGTTCTATGTACAGTTGACATGGGAATCCCAAATAGAAACCCCTGACTGATTCGCATCATAGCTTTCTTCTTTTACCTTGGTGTATGTTCTTTGTATAGGTCACTAGAATAGAAAGGAGAGGACAGCGACGGGCATTGGATTTCGAGGCACATAGATAAGTTGTGATCAAGCGCAAGAAACTGAAAGAAATCCGTACCTAGTGAAATCTTTATTCCAACGTGAGTATATTTAGGCAATTACACGGAGAGCGAGCCCGACTCTACAGCCTCCCTATCCCACCCCATTCTTCGGAGGAAAAAGAACAGAGATGAGAGATAGGTAAAAAGTAAAAAACGGCGGATTACACGAGCTGTTGAACAAAGGCGCCAAAAGGATAATCCTCGACATTTGCCCAAGTACCTACTCGGAGTATGTTTTTGCCAGAGGGCCCTTGGGGCATACGAGTGTTTGTTTTCAAGCTGAGGGGTTGGAGGAGCTCTTATACCTGAAACATTCTATTATCACGGCGCTCGCCCGTCCATCATCTCCCCGACAATAGGCGCCTCCCCTGCTCCATTATGCTTCTATTCCAAACCAACGTTTTCCCGGTCGACCTTTGCTAGGTATTTCCTTTTATGCCAATCACCGTGTTTACGTGAGTATCAATTCCTATGATGTGTGGTGAAGCAATTTCTATCTGGAAATCCTCACCGTGTTACCCATCCTATGGGGGAACAGGGCTACGTTTTTTATTAAAAACATTTTTAGGGATGATTCTGAATTCTGTCATTTGATTATCAGAAAAGGGGTCAAACTTAACAATTACTTATCTTGTAATGAGCTTATACGAAATGAAGAGAGGCCAGAGTTTGAAATGAGCTTTGAGAGGTGTTCTGATACTTTTTTGTTTTCTATTGTGCTGGTCTTTATGTTTACTGTTGAGCACTATTTACATGTTTTATGGCTGCCAGATGTTCATTTCCTCTTCTTCAAGTACTTAACAGACTCTTAATTTCTCAATTGAGTTTTACCTGGTGTAATCTGTGATGTCCATGCTAATAAATTGCCGAGGAATGGTGTGAGATTTACGCTACAGTACCCAGTATTTATCAAAACCTCGGTGAAAGAAAATAGTTGTTTGTTTGAAACCATTCCCGACAACAGAAAGATGTATAGTATACGTGTATATGTTTACACAATTAAAAATAAAACCCAGCCATAGATAATTCAAGTTCTAATTGTACGTTAGCTGTCAGTATTATCGTTATTTGAAAGGAAATTTTTACTGCGCTCATTTAAAAAATCTGTTCTCATTCACACGTGTTGAGATTTCTTTTCCACCGAATTAAGAAAGGACGAAGGTGCTCAATTCGGCTTGTATGATTTTTGTTAGTATGTATGCATGATTGGTCTTACTTAAAGCCACAATCCTTAACCGACTTTGCTCGTTGGTCTCAGATTGCTCATTGGGCTCTCCCATTGGCCCTATTAAAAAAAAACGGGAGAAAAGTTTGATATCTTGACCGCATTGATCGAAAAAGTATAGTGAAGTGGGTTTTTTCAACGTTACCACATTACAAGGTTATCTAGAGCACTTCGTATCGCAACGAGGAAGTAACGTTTCTGGACACGTAGAACTCGACGGTACCACCGAAATTTCGTGAAAGATTCTGTGGTTTCGGAAAAATCACCATGAATATTAAAACAACTAACGAAAAAGCTCATACCGGGCAATTGGCTGTTAGCGCCGCGGTGGTTCATTGGTGACTTGCCCTCGCTCAGCCAATTCTAACGCAGATCTCCTCAACTGATGAAGTTCGATTCCTAATGACTTCTGAATTCTTTCTTGCTATCACACATTTAAACACTCTTGGCAGTACCGGGGTAGGCTATATAGGTGCGGAGGCAATCATTTTGGATTTGTTGAACATTTGGAAAATATTATCAGGGACGTTTCGGCTAATGGCCTAGTGCACTTACGGGGAACTAATGGTGTAACTCATTCAATTTTTCATAAATACTTTTTTGAATTTTTCACTGATGCATGGATTGTTATCTATTTTGAATTCACCGGGATATCCAAAACTGGCAAATATTGATTCACCATATTCAATCTTTTGCATTTATTTTCTCGAGCTCTGTCTATCTTGAAAAATAGGTAATCAATGATCAGTAGATAAGTTTAAGATTGAGAGTCGAGGACACACATCCCAAGTTTTTGCCATGGGAGGCTAAGCATCTCTTTTACTTACACATGAAATACACATATATACCTAGTAATTGATATAAACTGAATAATTTTCTAGATTTGGATTTAGTTTCACGTACTCCCACGTGGTTATCATGAATTTTTGTTAATAATAAATAATAATTCATTTTACATGTATTATACGCGAGATATAATAACGTGATAATTGGTTGGCTGTTAAATGATGGTTGGTAATTAAATAGTAAAAAATTCACGCACACGAAGATGAAAGAATTTGTTGAGATTTCGAGTGAATATTCGGTAAGCGTATGCAATTCAGTAGGTATATGATGTTAACTACCGGTAGATATCGAGATTGCATGTGCGTTGAATCCCCCAAATTTAGTTGTGATTTGCCTGCTATAAAAGATCTAAAAAAACAGTTACAGCGCCATGATGAAATAGAAACTACTTCGTTCTTCACAATCGGAATG
This sequence comes from Creontiades dilutus, assembly GCA_031894815.1. Taxonomy (NCBI): domain Eukaryota; kingdom Metazoa; phylum Arthropoda; class Insecta; order Hemiptera; family Miridae; genus Creontiades; species Creontiades dilutus. Next base: position 1,356,214 of record JAVIWC010000851.1, read on the forward strand.
AAAGCAAACATTACTCTAGCGACCACCATAAGAACATTATTGAATGACCGCTGTAAGTAATCCATGATCATATTACTATACTAATACATCGGACCCGTCTAATATTTATTTAAATGAAAAAAGTGATGCGCGAGGGTGAATAGAACAGATAAAAAACGTCGTTTCTGTCCAACGTACAAAATAGTCGAAAGTGAAGAGATAGTAATCTAATGAAACCTTATATGCTCAGCGTTTGAGTCCCCCCCATTGCAACATCTGACCCGAAGGAGCTATCTGATCTTGAAGCTACAAGTACCAGATCCTACTACGACCCTACCCTCGATGTTTCACCAATTCCCACAACCGTTCGCCCCATTTCAGTAATTTATTTTTATTTATTTCATTTTCTCTTTCTCGCATTCCATCTTGAAATAAAAACGTTTTTGTGGGTTGACAAGGGGGACGGAATGCGCGGAGGGGTCAACATAAATTTCTGTTAATTAATATGAAAACAAAAGACCGTTCCTGGGACCTGAAGAGTTAAGGAGTTAAGATGTCAGACAATGTTGCTCGGTAAAAGATGTGCTGGGGCGTAAATCTTTTTTGAGCCCGGAGAATTTCTCGGACGGGTGGGGAACGAGACGGGGAATCCCCGCGAAGGGCAGCATTCTTGGGAAATTTTTATCTTCCCGAAGAATCTTATCGAGGGGGCTCCATAAATTCTTATTTCACTCACTTCACAACAAGATGAAAGAGAGAGAGGACAAGCTAGGGAAAGAGTGACAAACAGATGGATAATGGTCGATTTAGAGGGGGGGTTAATAGGAAGATTGAGGGATATTTCAGTAATAAATTTGAACCAATTTTCGGCACAGAGAACAAGTCTTTCATTTGACACATACATGAGTGAGTCATTATACAATATAAGTTCATACAGTGGAGAGAAGGACTAGAAAAAGTTACAGTGGACATATAACGGTACAAAATATTAAACTTTTCCCACGCCTTTAGCCTGGCAGATCAGACAATAAGTGTAGTATTTGAAACGCATAGAATCCAAATAGTATAGTTCTACATCTCGACGAACTTGACACATTGTACACATTAGAGTGACAGGAGCTTCGATTCCACCTACCTCCATGACTGCATTTACTAAGATTGTCAGGGTGAACCAATTTATGGAAAAACAAGTATACATAAATATTGTTTATGCGTGTGTGTGTACATGTACACCAGAAATTGTTTAATGCTACCAATGAGTTTCAGGATATCTCATCCAATGCAATAACTTGATTTTTTTTAAAAAAATTCCCAAGTTCTGAGGACACAGACCCACACCCTGAGCAAGATGAACTTTATTTGAAAGGGGAAAATTGATTAGAAGTCTTAATTTTCAAAAATTTGGTACAATAACAGTACTATATGCAAATAATTTGAATATAAATTCGCTTGCTGACGAGTTTTGGTTTATTATTTTCAATAATAAGCTAGGTAGACGACCGAGAAAACAATTTTTTTAAACCTACTTCAAAGTTTCTAGTTTACGTTCAAGTTATATTTTTCAAAAATAGCTACAAGAACTGGACTGTGTATCTGGAGATAATGTTTCCTAGGTTATCTCGGAAACACGTAGAAATCCAAATGAAATTTATTGAGATAAAATAAAAATAGTGGCAAAGAGCTTCCTCTCCTCAACTGAATTGCAGATTGGGATACGGCGTTATGGATACTATAACTGTATAGCACCAACCGTACTATTCGGGCTGTCACTAGCCACGAAGTCTAGCTCAGACCTCCAGGTGAACAATAGGAGCCGACCGTCTACCAGTTAATCTCGGTATCTTGATCGATCAACCCTGAGTGATAATATTTGAGGATTAAACTATCAAAATAAACTTCCAATAATGGATCTTTGAAACCGACCTAAAACAAAAAAATTAATTCCCCGGTAATTAATCAATTAAAATTAATCCCGGTAAGATCTTCTGAAATCTAAATTGAAAATAATTAACACTGTTCGCTATGTTTGATTCAGATAAAAATTAGTTCTGCGACTCGAATGAGACCACTCGGGTTGCTGTAGGATCATCCGTTCGCTCACTGGTTGAAAAATTAGTCAGCAGGACCTTAAAGTTTACCAGGAGGTTTGCGCTAAACCGCGAGGTTGGCGACAGCCCAACAACAGTTGACGCTATACTATTATACTATTTGTAACGTCACTTTCCAAGCCTCAATTCAGTAGGGAAGAACAAGCAGAAGCACTTTTGCCAGCATTTTTATTCTATCTCATTAAATTTCAGATGTCTGATCTGATTGTCGAGGGATCCGAGTGAGAGGGTTATACGAAACAGATATGATGGACTTTTCGAAGATTCATTATTGAAAGTTCATTTTGATAGTTTAATGATGCACGGTCGAGCTATAGGGCCTTAAAGTTTACCGGGAGGCCTGAGCAAGACTGCGTGGCTCCTGATAGCCGAAATAGAAATGTTGTTGTCATGTAAGTGTGACTCTACACCCACTGTGGGAGCTTCTCTTGAGTGGGGAATATTGTCATGTAGCCTTCTGAATACTCTCCCATATTTCAAGAAGTTTAGAAATTAATACTACTGATTCCAAGTCTTCCGAAGAAGACTTGCTCGAAGAAATTTTCAAAGATTATACGGTCCTACGGTGCGATAAAAAGAGCAACAAAGATCGTGCAACACCTTGGATATTCAGAAACATTAATAGCCCTGCACTAGCTGTCATTCCCAAACGGCTATATTCTGTTTATAACTTTCAGATTGAGGGAGAACTGGCTCAGAATTGAGATATTGTAAACCAAAGAACAGTCTGAACCAGTACTGGCAGCCTTCCAATGCTATAAACCCGTTCTCGACTACGTTGAATGACGAATCAATGCAAATGCAAGCGAACAACGGAATTCATGGGACTATTTGAAAAATTATGGTTGTTTTGATAGCCTGCACAATTAATCCTATAAACATATTCGTGAGAGGTAACTTTTATTCGAAGACTACGAAAAGCTTACTAAAAAATGTTGGATTAATTGAGCTCTATAAAATGGAGGACAGTTACTAAACTTCTCCATTGGCGCTCTACCGCAAGGATTGCTATAGTGTTTCCCACTTAGAAATAGGCGAAGGGTAAATACCCCAAAGGTAAAAACCCGGGTACTTTCCCAAATGGGTAAAAAACCGGTATTTATATGGGGGAAAACCCAAGTTATGGGTATTCTCGTTTTTTTACAGTAAATGTCACACCTTTTATTAGTTTTTACATTCTTATGAAGAAATGCAATATAAACTATACCTTCATTGTAAAAATCGTTTGCGCGCTTTGTTGTTGCCAACAACTTGTTGGCAAGGCGACGCTGGAAGCCGACAAAAGAAGTGACGGAGCCCGCATAAGGAGCTATTGACAGCTTCAAAGGCTCGGCATGCGCTGTACAGTCTCAGTACACGTTGATGAGTCAAACATTAAATCGCTTCAACACGAAAGTTTTAGAATCTATAACTGCAAAAATAGTTCGGGAAGCTTATTTAAAAATACCCCAATATTTACTCAATCGGGTATTTTCCCGAACTCACAGGGTATACTCCCATCTCTATTCCCACTAAGAACCGACCAAAAAAAATATGTAGCCGCTCACTATCGTTTTTCAAGTCAACGTGATTACTTGCTAATTAAATTTCGAATCGTCTTGTAAGCTTAACAGCTGTATGCCCGTTAGTGCTAAAAACCAGGGCTAAAAACAAGACTTCATAATTAGCTACTTATTGAGAGTGTCTCTAAAAGAATGGGTAGATTACTAAATTTTGTTTTTCGGCTATTTCCAATAATAAATAAACTATGCGACCAAATGAAATCATATACGCCAAAGTTGCTGAGTATACAAAAAAAAAAAAAAAAAAAAAAAAACTATTTGATCCCAGGAATTTCACATCACCTCCCAAACTGGGGGAGTTTCAAAGGAAATTCGGCTACTTTTGGGCGTGTCCACTCCTCCCCTCACCTAGACTTTTGTTATCAGCTGGGGACTTCATTGTTTCGACTGATTTCGCCAAATCTCATTAAATTTAAAATAATTCCCGCCTCTTCAGGTCGGCAAGTATGAATCCGTAGCCAACTTTCTTCTACTTACCAGCCGTTTTTGCTAGGTAACTTCATTACGTAAAATGACAAAAAAACTTAAGAGTTATGCTGTAAGTCGGTGTTGAAAGTTTCTGAGTCAAATGAGCTTTGTTTGACAGAATACGACTGAATAGTATTAAGGCCGCCATTAATTCCCAAAGTTTAATTGTGGTAGAGGATGCATTGCTCTTTTGGGGAAATTCGTTTCTTGTTTGTTCAAATCTGCTACTTCGGTACGAATGAAAAAGTCTGTAAGAGGACACAATTGAGGAATTATTGGGGAGAACGTTAAAAACGATAAATTGCAGCTATGTTTGCGAGCCTCCATTTCGTATTCCAGCAGTTTAGAGATGGCAGACAACAATTTATTACTTTTAGAAGAGAGTTTGGTAACTTTGTTTATTATCCTATATAAATTATAAAATCAGTTAAGTTTAAGACACAATGGATGAGTTGAGTTGAGACAGTCGAAGGAAGCAGCGAAATTAGGTAACATCCGAACGGGTGTGATGCGGTTTGCTTTGCTACACTCTGTCTCATCACATCAAGTTCAGACCCCGATTTAGGTGCGTTCATTACGAGAGGGCTTAAGGGACCATTGCTCGCCAATGAAGCAACCAACACCCTATATTTTTATTTCTCTAACTAGACCCGAAGGGAAAGCGTTGCAATCGGCCTAAAAAATGTTTCAGAAACTGACAGGATTTGGGTCATAATAAAAATCCATTTATTTCATGACAATGTACGAAAGTACTGAAGGGTGAATCGATGTACGTATTACGTGTGGATCATTTTAATAATACCGCTTTTTTGAGACGTAATCCATAATACTAACAGCGGATTTTAAATGGGTCAGTTTTCGGGATAACCAGATTACCGAACGTTTCGTTTCGAAACGAGATAACCAGTGCAGACCCGAGTGATCCTTCCAGATGCTGTCTACTTCGTATTTAAAAGTTGAACACTACCTAGTAATAAAGATGATTCGATGTACTGTAATATATATTTATTGCCTTTTGATGCTAAAGGAGATTTCTTTAAAAAACGAAATTTGCAGAAAATTTTCTTTAGTTCAGTTAAACCAGACAACGAGGCATTGTACCGCTCAATACATTATAATTATAACTGACATTCGTATAGGCGGGAACTCTTCAAAAAGGTTCGGTGTCATAGGAATCTGAGGATAAACATGAAACTAACGGATTTCAAGATTAAAATCAGTATTTGGAAGTTTTCAAGAACACGAATTTGAAGTTTATGAGTACATCCACCGGAAACCCATTTCAAGTCGTCGGTAGTTAGAGGAATGGCATGGTGGGTTCAATCATTGTCTCTGAAAATTGTTTATTATTAATTATTACTACATCTTTCGTGATTCATGTACCATTTTCTGAGCAAATGGGGCATTTGTTAGTTTCGGAGCACATGCTTTTTTTATCCCACACTCATGAACATGAAGAGCTCTCCTATTTGGAAGGCACAATACAAAGAAAATAATCACCTATCACTGTTGGGCCATTACCAAGAAATGGTTTGACCACTCGCCTGGACGGTCGTATCAAATTTGATGAAAGGAGACGGTCCAGAATAGGGGCCGGCGATTGAAGTTTTGTACATTCATCTATGATTTCACTGTAAGCAGGTGGAGAATATTCAATATCAATTTCGGGCCACGGTAGTAGCCTCATTTTCCACAAATATGCGATAGAACTATAACGGAAAAGGTTCTCAATGAGCAATGCGCGACAGGGTACGACAGGACTGGATGATATCTCCCCCTGATAGATATCATGCTAATCCACTCTCGTTAACTAGATACCCGACTTCATTAATTTTGATCGAGAACACCGCACAGCCGACGGAATTCTTTAGACCATTTTCAACTCACCAGACTTAGAAAGACGAAAAAAAAAAGTCAACGGGGTCTTCCTTTTTATTTTATTCCTGAGTTTTTTTTTCTTTGCCCGAAGAAGACAAAAGTGGGCTGAAGCTTCCCACCTGTAGAGCCAAATTCGTAGGTAAAGGAGTGAGAAAAATACAAGGGAATGAGGAACCCCCTGTACCCCTGCCATGTCCTCACGGGGCTAATAAAAAAAAACCCTAGAAGGCCAGTTGTTTCCCTTATCTGCGCGAGACAATCGCGCTGCCTTCGGAGTCCTTTTTCCCCAGCACTAGTTGGTAGATCTTTAAACCGTCTAGATAATTATTCCCAATTATACACGGGAACGCGAAGTTTTATATGCTTGGGTGTTACTGGGCGGAGGATAGGTCCAAGGATTGCTGAGAACGCAAGTTTGCAGTTATATCGACTGAAGGACATTGTTGCAGATGATGAGCAATGCATGATAATCATGGTTTCCGACTTTTAGGAAAAGTGATTGATCAGAAACTTCAGCTCATTTAGGTGATCGTTGATGGGATGGTTAAAACCATAGGAGGCACGTAATTATTTCATCTGCCCATATTATTTTCAACCAATCTATTAGTGACACTCAGTCTGAGTTGAGATATGAAACAGAGCATTGGGAAGATCCGGTAAGATACCACTTTCCCATCACTTCAGTTACCTCAAAACGAAGCTATTGGCATTTCTCCAACAAATACTACTGGAAGTTACCGTAGGACTAACCAGAATTGTGTATGGAGAAAATATCATTGTTTTCTCAAATAAATAACCAAAGAAGTTCTCCAAAATAGTCGTTTCTCTATAATATTAAAACATTATTCACTACACAATAATGATAATAATAATAATAATAATTATTATTATTATTATGGGATCTCTTAAATTAATACAACCAAAATCCGGACAAATCAGTAAAATAAGAGGCGTCTGTTGTATCAACTAAATGAAGGCAAATACAAGAAAATTTTATAAGAATTTCGGGAAACGATTTGTGAAAATACACTACTAACCCATTAAAACCAGGCTCCAACTATCATGCAACTCTGAATCTTGAAACAAGAGATCGTATTTCAAACAGTCAGTTTTTGTGACAAACAATAAATGGAACGGGCGGAAGATTTTGAGACGCCACTTTAGAAGATTTTGAAATCGGGCAAGGAGTAATAATGACAAGATAAGGTATATTACCTGTGAAAGTACACTGCCATCATACCCAACCGTTATCCTTAACAAAGGGAATTGGGAAATAAGTTTTTCTTAACTCAAAAGTTATTTGGACACCTAGTTCAATAAGCACGACAACATAATTCTTTGTCTTGCTTAACTCACGTTTTTAATGAGAGGATCCCCTGGATAACAAATTTATATAATCCCTTGACTTAGAAAAACTAGGCAGTTTCATGCACGGAACAAAAAACCACCACACAGATTCTGTATCGGGGTGTTCTGCAACAAATGTCGAGCTTTTTTCCTCCCACAGATGACTGTTGCCTCCATGAGTCCTAAATCAATACCGTAAGGGCATTCCAAACTGAAGGACGTCTTGAAACGGCTATTTTTATCTATTTATATATTTTTTTAATAACAAAACGTGGAGAAATTCCTTACAAAGAGCGAAGGACGGTGACCAAACTATTCAACGAAATCCCCATCATTTGGAATGTCCAATTGAATTCCAACCTGTGAGCTTTTCACACTCAAATTACGTCTCTTCGTCTTTAAGCTGGAATCGATACCTAATTAATATCATCTAACTAAAAGACATCAGATAAGAAAAATATGGACAACCCCCCCCCCCCAGCCCGCAATATTCATGAGCCTAAGAACTATAAACCAACAGTCAAATATATTTGGATGAAGAGGACAACATACAATTTAATGATATCTACTTAGAAGAAATAACGGATACACCAAATGCCGTTGGGTCTGTGCCTATTAGCCCAGATAAAACAGTAGAAAATCTGCTAGTGGCATTGCTAGAAGGAAAAAAAACAAATTCCGACACACAGAAGACAGGCTCGATCGCAAAGGATTTCATGATTGGGAAATTCACCGGGAAAAACTCGAATGCTCATCAATGGATCGAGGAATTCAAAAAGGAATGCGGTCGTTTCAACATCGAGGAAGATCACAAGAAAATCACTATTTTGAAACACTTTTTGGAGGGGGCAGCGCAGAATGGTAAGAAAATTGTTGGTTTAAGGAACACAAAAAACAAACAAATTTGAAGACAGTTAATAACTCGGAGTTGGAAATTGAACTTAATGAAAACTACCTAAAAAACTAGAGGTGTCACCATTAATACAAATTAAGTTGCTGTTGAATAACACTCTCACAGTTACGGGCATATATGATTCAGGGTCAAATGTATCCCTAATAAATGCCAAGTTATTGAACATACGACCGAAAAAGTATGAGAGTGAAAGGAAAATAGCAAACTTGAAAACTATTAATGGTGCGAAAAAAACAAAGGGCATGGTAACTCTAAAAATAAAAATCTACAACATAGAAAAAACTATGAATATATTCGTAGTAGATAATGAGAATTTTCATTACGATTTCCTAATAGGTTTGGACTGCATCAAAAACTTTAAATTACGGCAAAATGAAGAATTAATAATCACACAACGAAACACCACAGATGAGAGAAAAAGTATTTCAGATCCAAGCGATTTACAAAGGGAACCACAAGAAAAAACAAACGAATATAAAAAGGAAAACTCGGGAAATTCAAATAAAAATCTCAGCACCGCACATGAAACAAACATGGAAATCCCTTCGGATATCACAGAAATAGAAACTAAACAGGGAGAGAAATATGAAGTAAACTTCAATGAACATTTAGATACCGATAAATTTGAAGCGAAGGTGGACCATTTAAATCACTTTCAAAAACAAGAAATTGAGAAATTAATACAAAAATACCAATCAGTCTTTGCTAAGGATAAATACGATGTCGGAAGAGTAAAACATTATGAAGCTCATATTGATTTGATTGAAGAAAAGTACTGTTCCAAACGGCCATACAGATGTACTGATGATGACAGAAGACAAATAGAACAACAAATATCCACACTATTAGAAAAGAACATCATTGAGGAATCGTATAGCCCATTCGCAGCTCCTGTGACCCTGGCATACAAAAAAGAGGATGGAAACAAGACAAGATTGTGCATAGATTTTAGGGACTTGAATAAAATTATCGTACCTCAATCACAACCGTTCCCACTCATGGAGGATCTAATGATAAAAACCGTAAATTGTAAATACTTTACTACTTTGGATATAAATTCGGCGTTCTGGTCCATACCAATGAGAATTCGGGATAGGCACAAAACGGCTTTCGTAACCCAGCAAGGCCATTTTCAGTGGACTTGTCTCCCATTTGGCCTAAAGACGGCTCCGGCCATCTTCCAGAGAATACTGGGAAACATCTTGAGAAAATACAAGCTCTCTAATCATGCAGTAAATTTCATTGACGACATCCTGATCTTCTCACGAACTTTTGAGGAACATATAACACATTTGTCAAGATTGCTAGAAGCCCTTCAAACGGAAGGATTCAGACTAAAATTCGCAAAGTGCAATTTCGCAAATCACTACGCAAAGTATTTAGGTCACATAATCGAAAATAACTCGATAAGACCTCTCAAGGATTATCTAACAGCAGTAAAAAAATTTCCACTCCCTAAAACAAAAAAAAATGTACGTCAATTCTTGGGGAAAATAAATTTCCATCACAAGTTTCTACCCCACAATGCAATAATCCTAGACCCATTACACAATTTACTTCGAAAAGACGTAAAATTCATATGGACCACGAAATGTCAAGATGCATTCAACAAAATAAAGGAAATGCTATGTTCGGAACCGATTTTACAAATCTTTGATCCTGACCTGCCAATAAAAATTTATACGGACGCAAGCATCGAGGGACTAGGAGCAGTACTGAAACAAAAAAACAAGGAAAAAGGAGAAGATAAACCCGTTGCCTACTTTTCGAAGAAATTATCTCAGGCCCAAAAAAGAAAAAAAGCAATATACCTAGAGTGTCTAGCGATCAAAGAGGCAATAAAATATTGGCAACATTGGCTTATGGGGACAAGTTTTACTGTATACTCGGATCATAAACCGTTGGAAAACATGAATATAAAAGCCAGAACTGACGAAGAACTAGGGGATTTAATGTACTACCTGTCCCAATATGATTTCAAAATTGTGTACAACCCCGGTAAATCGAACCAGGAAGCAGATTGCTTGAGTAGAAATCCGGTTTTGGAACCAGAAGAGCATACAGACGATTTCCTAAAAGTGGTAAATTTAATAAGCCTAGCCGAAATTAAACAAGACCAACGAAATAATCCAGATATTAAAAATGAAAAACTCACATTAGAAAATGGAATCTACTATAAACAGGTAAAGAAAAAGAAAAAAATTGTAATATCGGAACAACTTTGCAAAACACTGATAAAACTTGTCCATGATAGTTACTGCCATATTGGAAACACCCAAATGAAAAGAAAGCTAATGCCATTCTACACTGCAAGAAATATCATTGGTAACATTAAACAGATCTGTGGCGAATGTGAAACCTGCATAAAAAATAAATCGCGGAGAAAACCAAAATACGGTTTAATGTCGCATTTGGGTCGTTGACCATTTCACACGATATGCGTACATCCTCACATCGAGAACCCAAAATGCGAATGATTTCATCAAGCTAGTAGAAAACGTTGCCAAAAACCACGAGATCGGCACGATATTAACGGACCAGTACCCAGGAATTAATTCGAATGAATTTAAACAATATCTACAAAAGAAAAACATAACGCTCATTTTCACTGCTGTAGATTCGCCGTTTTCAAACGGATTGAACGAAAGATTAAACCAGACTTTAGTCAACAAGATAAGGTGTGAAATAAATGGAACAATCAGAAAACAAGCTTGGACAACTATGCGCACACAAATGTGTAGATAAATACAACGAAACGGAACACACCGTAACGAAGTATGCTCCAAAATACCTACTGGAAGGAAACAATGTCGACATCCTACCGCCTGAATTGAAAACAGCAGGTACACAAAAGGACTTGGAAAAAGATAGAAGGCAAGCATTGATGCAATACAAGAACATCTCATAGATACAATAAAAAAATATTCGATCTACAAAGACAGGAATGTAAATTGGAAGTAGGAGATGAAGTCTACATTGAGAATGGAAATCGATTAAACAGAAAAAAACTGGATGAATTGAGAATAGGACCGTACAAAATATCAGGAAGATTTCGAATTCAATATACGAATTGGACACAGGACACAAAAAAACGGAATCCAATCTATATCACATCACCAAACTTCTCCATTGTTCGGCAGTGCATGAACAAGTTCGGCGTTGGCACATGAACATTACTGCGTTTGCACTTGAAATGGTTCAATCCTAGGGGGGGAGATGTAAAGAATGCGCCTTCAACCTATGCATTCTACATTCTCTCTGCAGTCACTCGATAATCCGGTGAAACATATGAACGAGAGCCGCCTGTTATCAGTGCAAATTGATAAGTAAATAAAACAAGGTGCTGTGAAATATTAAGAACTCGAGTGAAGAGAAAAACGCCAGAATAAGGGCTAAATGTTGTTTTCTCTTGTTTTACAGGTGAGTGAACATTGTAGACTATTATAATTATAGTGGATTTATAAAATGTTTCGTTACGTCTTATTGTCAATAAACTCTTGTTTTAGTTTCGTTCATCCTTCGTCTTATTATCAATAAACTCTTGTTTTACAGAGAAAAGCACTTATCGTCCTTCAATCATCCTTCGGGAAGTAAAAATCAAGGAGTAATAATGACAAGATTTATTATTTTGATCTATTTATATATTTTTTTTAATAACAAAACGTAGAGAAATTCCTTACAAAGAGCGAAGGACTCTGGCCAAACCATTCAACGGAATCCCCATCATTAGGTGAGGTCGATGTGATTCGGACAGTTTCCGATCTCAGCCTCAAGATTCTTCTTCACCCACCGGAAATTCTACCGTCTCCTTGCGTGCTTTACAGCTGGAATCGATACCTAATTAATATCATCGGCATACCACCTTCCTCCCACTCCCACCATTCCAAATCTCACCAGGACAACCCCCCCCCCCCCCAGCCCGCAATATTCATGAGCCTAAGCCACATAAATTAAACCAACAGTCAATTATAGTAATTTATTAAGTTTTTTCTGGTCAATCCTACCTCCTTCGGTGAGGAACACCAAGAGAGAAGAGGGTTACTATGGATCATTGTTTTTCAATTAAAACAAAGAAACTGAGTTTTTTATACCAGTTTTTTGTAGAAGAGACCTCAAACTTAGTCTTAGGCCTGGAAAGAGGGCCAGGTATAGAGTGTCACTACGGATTACCATCAGGACCCAGGCCCTATAAAAGTTGAGCCATTAGCGTCCTGACCCTCCTTGTTTAATGTGTCGATCTTTTACTGCTTCCGTCGCAGCTATTGGTTTCTTGGGAACCTTGTTAAATCCGTTTTTGCTTCATTTCGATGACAAAAACTTTATATCCTGGTAGACTTTGATTTCGCAACAGCCATCGAATTATTAAAAAAATAAATAAATAAATAAAAATTATGGATATATTTGTAACACTGGCACTGACAATGACACATGGACCGTGTTGGAACACGAGTTTTGAACACGAATCCAATCCAGATCAACAGAAATGTCGAGACGTCCTTCGAAATTTATGTTCTCTTCCTAGCAAATTCATTGCTAAGTATAAATCTTCATTGTTCGTGAATAGAAGTTATAGGATTTTTCAACTACTCGAAGTTATGATATACCTAAATGTTCTTCATGCTGGGATCTGTGGCCACACCCATCGCGATGTCAATTGTTGTTGTTTAGGGTCTATTAGGTGCTCCATTACAAGCTTGAAATCATTATTCATTAACGTAATATTCATGTACCAAATCAATGGATGATGAAAGAAGATAAGTGTTCGATTGGTGATACTACTGAAGTATTGTAGGTTTGCCATCCGAAGTTATTGCGTCTTGGTGAGTTACCACTTTTTAATCAAATTTTTGTGTGGTAGATACTGCATTTCATTGATACAATTAATTGTTTTTGTGTTGAAAAATTGAGTTGACATAGCAAACACAAGATTCGTTCAATCACACTCATCCTCCCAAGACGAGAGTTTCAAAATTCTAGCACAGTGTGTCCAACTCCATTCGAAGGTGTCCTAGTGGAGGAAAAAAATTACGGTGTGGAATTTTGAAGAGTATAGGTATGTGTTTTTTGCTCCACAATTTGAAAATACTAGAGAGAATAGTTAAGAGTATAGCAGAGGTTCAGTACATTTAAGTAATCGATCTGAAATATAAATCCACACCCACGGAATGGCATTAGGGGCTTGAAACTTGTCTGGCGCAAGTACCCACTTCAAACCACTTCCAAATACATTTAATCGTATTAGAGTTTATAAATTTGAGAATTTTCAACATCTCGAGGACTATTCGTCAAAATCTTTGTAAAACTCGTTCTAGTAGGGGTGTTAAAATTCACAGCGCTCCCCAAATTCCCATTTCCTAAACTACCCAATGATTCAGAAGAATCTCAATGGTAATTTTCCTTTCCAACTCGGATATCAATCTAGTAAGAATATATGAAGCTATATGAATCAGAAAAATCTGTCGGTAGAAATCATTGAAATAAATTAAAGTTTCAGAGAGAAAACAACTCCTAATACGGTTACTTAATAAATTCAATGTTCAATATTCAAGGTTGAGGAAATATGTGTTTAATGAAATTCATGAAACACACAATCTTTTATGAAATAACTTTTAAAAAATTACGTAGTCAAAATTGGACTTCGATTTATTATAATTTTAATCCGAAAATAACAATTACTGTTCAAAAAGCTAGTGGAAGTTGTGATTATGAAATTGGTTGAAAAAATTATGAGTTTCACTATAAAAAGCTATAACAGTAACAAAATACAAACACAGGAAGAAATGCTACGGATTGCTCTAGCTAAGTATGAAAATCCGAGCACGATCTTTTTTACCGTTGGGAAGAAACATTAAAGCTACATACACACATTATTAAAGCGACGGGGGGCTGTTGATGCTTGTTGAAAATCATATCAACGGTGTTTTCTGAACTCCATCCACAACCTCAGGCAATGCATGACGAATTCATTTCGATTCACACCAACGGACGGGGATGCCATTATTCTCATCATTGACAATTAATGTGCCGTTCCAAAGGGGAGATGGGATCTCTAGTTGATGAAGCTGTCACACTCTAACGCTCGGACGTGCGCTTGGCCAAATGTTCCGCAGATGTGATCCTAATAGTTTGCCCCCGGAAGAACGACCCGTGATTTATCTATAGCTCAAAAATTGCAGGAAAATGTGTCGGTCTACTAGACCGGAAAATTGGAGAAGGGTACAGAGGACTGTACAGAAAAAATATTAGAGAGAAGGAAGGAGACGGAATTCCTTCAGAATGGATTGAGTTAGAACAGCATCGTGTAATTGTGTGCAGGCGCCGGATCATCACACACCAATAGGCTACAGCTGGACCATCTACGACACCATCTACGTTTAACTGCGACTACCCATGCTATGTCCAAAAAAGATGGAACCAAAGAAAATGAAAAACAAAAATAGCTTCATGGAAGAAGTTATTGTAAGCGTATGGAAAAGGATTCAAGGCTTTTCTGAGAGCTGTGACACAACCTTCTTAACCTTAGCTAAGCTTCAAGTTTTGGTTGTGATGAATGTAGAAATAGGGATTGCTAATTTCTCTTGTGGAGAAAAAATGTAGACATTGTGATTAATCATCCTTTTATCGATAGATCTGCGACAACCAGAACGGTGATAATTTACTATGGAACGTTTAATTGACAACGAAATCACAGATATACTTCAAGTATGTGGATATTATGGGTGTTCTGAAGAAAGTAATGAAGTACTGATTTTCCAGGTTTTAAATGGTTATAACATACATTTTTGTTGGATAAGCGACGGGAATCAATGGTTCTAAAACCATCCAAATAACTATCACCGACCGTTTTAGTATTCCGACAGATACTGACTACTCCCACGTCGGGACCCTGTAAGACGCTCCACTCATTCATTCTTCGTTCTCGCTTTCAGCATCTCAAGTGCCGTCTTTGTTTCTTTGTGTTAGTTGATATTGAAATAGTTCCCGTGAATGGATGATAACAAATGATATATGGCCTCACCGAATGTGGTTTTCATGTACTACAAAAGCAGAAAGGTGGTTGATAATGGCTTTAATGTATTCCGAAGGCCTGATGATAAGCTCCTAAAAGCTTTCATATATTTATGAGGCAAATACCTCGAAGACCTTTTTTGCTCTGTAGTTTTTTTCTTCTTTTTGGGTTTTCATAAGAAGATTAATCCAATATTAGTTTGAGCTTCTCCCCGTACCGGTTCAATAATAATGATCGATTCTTAAACACGGAATTAAGTGATTCACCATACGGAACGAAGGCTATCAAAATATGATAACTTTTCAACGTTTAGTTTGGTTCCATAGGTATGTTTGAAAGAATTATTGAATGATAGATTTCATATGAGAGGATTTCTCCAATTGGGTGGGTATATTTCATAAGTGTCCAAATCCTACTAAAAACCAAAAAAGTGAAGGAGCGGATTTCAATATTCATTTACACCATTCTGAATAGGTGAGGGACGTAAAAACGTCTAGCAGGCATTTTAGCATGGTTGTATAAATTTTTTGTAGATCCGTTAAACAAAAAGGATCATTAAAAATACGAGATGGAGTAGTACTATTCACGTCCCATAAAAGAAGTCAATGGTGTAGTTTCACCTATCGAAGTGGCAAACATAGGTTCAAAAACAAAAATTTAGTATAAAATATTGATAACCATGAATACACATTCCCTGAACATGTCATCAAATGTTGATGAAATATTTATTTGCAAACCATATGGCATAAATATCATGTTTGAACATACAGTGGCAACCATCTCTCCAATGTAATAAAATTGTGGAACGATGATTCCTTAAACATAAAACAAAAAATCTTTCACTGGGGTTTGTTATCCAATTGGCTTGCGTTCATGATTTGAATTTCTACTAAGCTTTGGAGTGTCCCTGTTTCACAGGTGATAGAGCGATTATTGAATTTCAGGAGATATGCATAGAGCACGTAAATCTGTTCTCAACCAAAATACCCATTTGGATTGATCAGTTGATCATATTTGTGTGCCTCCTGAAACTCAATAATCGCTCTATCACCTGTGAAACACGCACACTCCAAAGCTTAGTAGAAATTCAAATCATGAACGGAAGCCAATTGAATAATAAACCTCAGTGAAAGAATTTGCAGCTTTTTTTTATGGTTATCAGAATTCTTCAACCCGTGTATCGGCTATAAACCCTTTTAGGAGTTCACTCCAGTATCCACATTCACTACATCACTACATCACTAGGTTACTGCAATCAAAACAAAAACAATAATAAACCAAAATAACGCAAATGTTGGTACCATAAATCGGGCCATACATCGGAAATGGTTTGAGCTACGGACCTGGGGAACGGCTCATTCGATTCCTCATGGAAAGTTCTTAAAAAAAAAGTCCAAATTTAGGGCGCCTTGACTTTTTTTTCAGGTTTTTAGGGATTTTACAAAACTTTGACAACCCTTAAAGGGCACTTTAAATTAAGTGAGAGTGCTGGCTAAAGAATTCGGGCGTTGACGGACCAGTATTAATTTTTCTCAACATTTTTTTTTTCAAGAGCGATTACAATGGTTTATTATTGAATAATCAACCAAAAATGGATAAAAATTGATGGTATTGAGCTTGTTACGGGAATATCTAGCTTGCAGAACTAATTAACATAAATCACAAAACAATTCATGTAAAATGGTACCTAGTTTTTTTTCTTGTGAAATTTATATAGAAATAATTTTCGTGTTTCTTACAGATTAGTTTTTTAGATTAGATTAGATAACGGTCAAAGATTAGGAAACCGATAGTTTCAATTATAGTCGTCAATCTTGTTAGGAGCGAAAAAAGAGAGAAGGTATGGCCCAAATTTGCAGATGGGCAAGCCTTGCTAGCATCGGGAGCATACACTGTCCGTGGTAATTTTGGTCAACAATGATTTTCAATTACTGGAACAAAGTGTACGAGGAATAATTGAGAAAACGTCTAGAGACAATTCAACAGCTAACTTCGAAAATAAATTGGTTGGTTCATTCAAAGCAGCAGCTGGAGAGACCACTAATTTGACATCCGAGGAAAGTAATCCACGGTAGCTGCATTTAATGCTCTATTGAGGGTAAAATGAGCTATTTCACTTGTGTAGCTATTTAAAATTCCATTTAACGATGTGAGCTCTAAACCATCGTTCACAAATTGGTCATCATATGGCAGCATGGAGTGGTTGAATTATGAACCGTAATTAATTCCTCGGAGTTTCAATTCACGAAGTTTTTGTGGGCAGCTTCAGAAAGAAAGTAGCGCCCTAGGGTCTTTGGAAGGAACTCTTAATGACTTCTTATTATTTGAATCGTTGCATCGGTCTACTTGCACTTGATAACTTTCTTCTCCCCTTTGTTCATTTATAAGTCTCCTTCATTATTTTTCCCTCTTTTCCCCGACGCTCTCAGAAGTCCAATCCACTTACCGGAATAAAATAAGGGATTTAGGCACAATCTGAGTTATTTGCCATCAATGAACCAAGGGATCCAGCAAAGAACTCAGCAGATAAGCTGGGGTTTGGAACAGTTGGTGTTTCTCGGTAGGTATAATACCGACTCCATCGGCCTAGGTACGTGTCGCAAAAATTTATTCCTAATTACACATATATAATTACTCTGAAAAGGGTACGTACAAGGACGTGAACATTATTGCACTATACAATTAATCGATATCGCGATTGCTGCAGTAAACTCGGCTCCTATTGCAATAACTTGAAAGGTGAGAATAGAATTAAATCGTAATGAGAAAATAAATCAGATGTGGCACTATCGATAGATACAAAATTGATTTTAAAGGGAAATTTTATTTTTAAATGAGCACGACCTACAGACGCGATACAATTTTTCCTCGCTAAACAGTCCAAACAGGGTGAACTGAAACGACCAAATAGAATGCAAAGATCCTGCTTTTATCACTAATTTATGGCGTAATAACTGCATGAATCATATTTTAAATGAAGAAGTGGGTATTATTTCAACTATTTTTTGCCAACTACAAAAACCAGCAGGAAATGGGTGGTAAACCGTCGTACTCCGTCACTCGGCAAATAATAATTCTTCATCGGCGCGACACTCCTGATATACATATTGATTTTATGAATGAGCAAACACGGATCAGTTCCTCAGGCGCATCATTCACCGCCTTTTATCCTCGGGATGCCCGTGGGCGGGCTCGCATCAACTCGGACCGAGGGACCGAAAAACCTCGCGGATTCGCCAGCCTCATCGGAACTCGCCCCAAGGCCCCAGGGACCCCATAAAAGTCGCGCAGTTGCTCCCCAATTAGAGTCACTTCAAGTGATTATAAATTAAGTGAGGATTTTTCTGGAGAGGAGGAGCGAGAGAGAGCATGCTGGTCACACCGCCTTTGATCAGCTGGCTCAAACACAATTGGAGCTCGGCCGCCAGGCACCGATCTTTGGACGACATGAAAATAAAAGAAAACACAAAAGAAAGAGGAAATCGTTAATAAAACTAAACAAACTCAACCCATATCTCAATAATTAGCTTCAAGCACTCATTTTTACAGTATTTACATTGTAGGGTTAGGATGATTTTCGTAGGACCCCTCCTCCGCAGAGCCCCAAGATGGCGGCTGCCTTTGAGGCGGCCATACGCCTCCGATAAGAATTATGAGCTCTGTCGGTTTATTAGATGATGGCGAACGGGAATTATCAAAGGGAATAATTTACTGCTTAGAGGAAAGGCACAACAAACTCAGACCGGCGGTCGGAGGAACACTGTACAACCGAGGATTGAAAAATGAGGGCAATGAAATTAATTTCATCGAATGAGCATGAGCATTGAATCAAAACTTGAAACTAAAATAGAACAAAAACGAAAAGGTCAAAAAGGTTTTAAAAAAATCCGTCAGTTTGGTATGCTTCTAAATGAGTTCAAGATTATCAACATGGTGTAGGGGAAAATTTGTCTAGTTTTCAATTTTTTCGGCAACTTTTTATTTAATTTTTCCTGAAGTTATTAACGTACAAATCTATAACAGACAATGTTTTTTCCAACAATACTCAGCAATAAATGATAACCAATCGTAACACTGACGTATCCTGTAATCTGGGTTCCGCCTAGATGGACCAAGTTTCAAGGATTGATTCTACAGCTAATTTTTAACCAAACTATTAGTTTTTTTTTTACTCAACTAAAAAATCTGCCTTTTAGGTCCGTTATTTTCAACAATGAACCTTTGTAATCGACTTCGGGGGTACACAAAATTGTAATCCCCCCTCCCCTCAAAAGTTGTAGGTTTACGTTTCAAGATTCGTAGCTTTGAAAAATTTGTCAATACCCGGTGATGAGGTTTTTCAAAAGGCAGGCGAATAGATGATCGTACAGCAACCCGAGTGGTCACATTCGATTCAGGGAACTCTCTTAAGCAGAATTCGGTTTTTTTGATAGATTAATCCTTAAATGTAATCCCTTAGGGTTAACCGATCAGGACACCGATATTACTCGCACATCCCGCATGATGGATTTTTTAGGTCGATTTCAAAGGCCCAAGGACCAAATTTTACGGCATTAGGCTCAAAAATCCAACATCGATCCGGGATGTGGCAGTAATCTCGGCATCGCCAAGTAAACCCAAGCAAGCAGCTTATGTTCAAAATTGTAATATCCACATGAATGCAATTGTATCCATTTTATTTATTGACTGAGTAAATTACCTACGCATCTATCTATATTGATCAATCAACCCTATGGGATTACATTCAAGGATTAATCTATCAAAAAAAGATTATGGTAGAATGTTTTTTCTCTGCATGCTACTTTTTTTTTGTAAACTTGATTAATTTAGAGGTTTGGATTCCAATGGCTGTATTTTTTTATGCCCTACAACTTTAAAGGGGATGACGATTGCTATATGGTGCTACATTATTCGCAAAAAACTTTGGAATCAGGCATATCAGCTGTTTGTGAGGCCGCCAGCTTGTAGTCCATCAATTTTGAGTTGGCACTTAACAATTTTCTCACTCGAATGAACTCGAACGAATTTCCTCAGTCTATTCCAAAACCATCTCCAGAAATCACCAAGAATTTTTCCGCCAGAAAGGAGAATTTGCAACGAAAAATCCTCCTTCTTTCCATTCAAATGTCGTTTCATCTCGTAATTAGTAAAGCGAAATCAAAATTGATTCAACCGTTGAAAAGCTGAGGCTCCGGGATAGTTTTTCTCGTTGAGTGCCAGACGATAGCGCTATTTATTATACGTGAAAAATCAGCCTGAATAAAGGTAATTTTCTAACAAAATTTAAAACTTCCACATTGAACTTTTTTACCGTTTGTTACTTGACTTTTGTAACCGTGAAATTTGCTCTACCGCATTTCATCCTCCCCCGAACGGATAGGGGATTTGAGATTACTTTTTGAATTAACGGAATTATGGCCGTTTTTGTGGTATAAGGTCATAATAAATAAAAGATCGAGTATCGATCCTTCAAGTTTGGTTCAAAAAAACTTCGAGTAATTTTGTATTGCCAATTAGTTGTAGAATCGATCCTTCAAGTTTGGTTCATAGGAAATCTCTTCCGAACAGACTGAATGACTGAATTGATTTCCATCAATTCATTCCGCGGATGCCCTTAATCAAACATCAATTTTTCAAGTAATGCAGTTGAAATGACATTCTCCCTCAGAAATAGAAAAAAAAGTTTTAGTTATGCAGTTTTTTTTTTTTTTTTAACCTCAAATGTGCTTGAAAACACAAATTTTTTTGCATAAAATCTCAATTTCCTCAAAAAAGTTCCCTCTAAAAAATAAAAACTAATTATACCATTGGAAAGCTGAGGCTTTTGCGCATTTTTTAGGCTTACAGGCTCAAACGTATCATTAAAAATCAAGAGAGACTAATGAGCATTAAAAAAGTGTTTTTTCAAAATTTGACAAAATTCACTTTTCAGGCTAGCTTTAAACCTTTTAGTTCCCTGAGAAAAATCACTGTTGAAGACTGAGACGGTGGGAAATTCAATGCTTTTTCCAACGGTATACTTAGAATTGCAAATACTTCGAAAACGCCGGAGTTACGGCCGTTTTAGTGACGTAAGGTTGAAAACACCTCAACCTCAATTTTAACAGAAAACGCACGTTTTTCTGCAGTTAAACACCATTTTCTTAACGAAAAATATTTTTTTAAACCGAAAGGACTACACCGTTAGAAAGCTGACATTTTGGTGCACGTTTTACCAGGTCTGCACAGTTGTGTCTCAAGTATTAATGGGGTTGCTGGGCGAGATGAAAAACAGGCGATTTCAAGATTCTGACAAAACTGCCATTTCGCGCGGCAATCGCAAATCTTCAATGCAATAAAAAAAATGTTATCTGACATCAAATAGATAGAGAATTTAACGCTCTTTCTAGCGGTGTCTTCAAATATGATCTATCTCTAAGAAGTGATCTATCTCTAATTGAAGGAGTTTTAACAGTTTTAGTGACATAATATCGACGAAACAAATTTTAAATCGCGAATAACTCGAAAACGAAGCCTCTGGAAAAAAATTGCTAGGAGGCACTTTTGGTCGGAAATGAGTTGTAGAACACGTAGGAGTTGGATTGTGCATAACTCCTGGGACACCCTGTATATCTCTATGCCTGCATCCAGCTCATTGGTATGATGATCGTACTCAGGATAAGTAATATAATCCGCTGAATATAACGAATCGAATATTTATAGTTCGACCTGTCGCATCATAATCGCATAACTCATTATTTTGGAGAACAAACTTCGGTTCAATTCATCACCGAACGCCTGACAACCAACCACGAAATCATCGAATGTTGACGGAATTTATTATCGACAACAATAGCGAGTACTTGAATTGTGCGTATTTTTCTGAAGCGGGGGCGATGATGAATGCAACGGTAAAAACATCGAAATGCCTATTCGATTCATCGTCTTACGCAAGCGACAGGAGGATAATGTGGATTCAAAACGTTAATTGTTTTCACTGACAAATGAAGTTTAAAATGTCTGTCAGATCGTGAACAAGGGGGCCCCCTGCAGCCATAGATCAATCATAGGGCCATCCCTAAGTGATTACATCAAGAGTAATAACTACCTACCTTAACACACCACTTCCGGACCAGCCGCTACCTACCTTCTCCCATACCGCTATCGCTCCCTCCGTGTCCCCAATGGCGATTTATCTGAATTATCCGACAATATTTCGTCAGGGAAAAGTATCTTCCTTCCACTTCCTTCATTCTTGAGCTGGTAACAAATCGGAGAAGAAAACCCGATAGGCTTCCCATCAAGGGGGATCGCAGGTACCACTGGTATTCAAACATTCTCAACTCCCTATATTCTGAGGCTATCATAAGTAAAATTATCTACCGCGAAATCATTGTTTTATAGACCAGGCAAAAGAATGACAATTTAATCATAAAGCTGTACCTTAGCAGAACAGTAAAAACCTTACAAGATATGAGCAACATATTCCAAAAGCACGTTATGGAAACATTAGTTTTCTCAGATTGGCAAATGCTGCATGATCTTAGAAACAATCGCAGGGTAGGTACCGACAAAATTTTGTTTTGTTGACACGAACTAAGTCACTCGCGACGAAGTTATGGAAACCCATTTCAATAAAAACGGAGTAAAATAGAACGTTGTCTATATTTTCCACGGAAATAATGAGTACACAGTGAAATCGATTTCGGCGGTTAGGTCATCATCAGTAACAAACATGAACTTATGTTCATGTTTATGTACTTTTATGAACTTACGTTCCTGATGATGACCTAACCATCGAAATCGATTCAACTGTGTGTTCATTATTTCCGTGGAAATGTAGACAACGTTCAATTTTACTCCGTGTTTATTTTTTGACAATTTAGTTCAAGGATCGCAATTTCGAACCTCATTCCTCAGATAGATAGAGAGATTTTCCATACTACACAGGAGAATCTTTGAAATAGATTAGGAAGTGGATAATATTGGCTAGATTTTTGATCACTTACCCATTAATTTACAATGCAACCAATGGGAAGAGCACATGGAGTTTAGCTAGAAGTATTTTTGCGCCGATGAATTCAAATGTGAGCTGCTGAACTAAAATTTGACTGTTGTGATATGTCAGTGGTGGTTTAGGGGTGTTTGATTCAATTAGGTATTTAAGGAAAAGTCGGCAATCAAGCTGAATAAACGATATGATTAAAAAATTTATGTTAATCCTAATTATCTATTAATTAATCCTAAACTAAAGTCTGAAGTTGAAAGTTGTGGAGGCGCACTGATCAATGGAGAGACACCTGAGGCTAAATTCTCTTAGATCTAGGTGCCGAAATACAGATCGTCTCTTCACTATTGCAGTATCTTGAACAGTCAGGTCAGCGTGAGGACAAATAAATCAAGAGGATTTTTTAGTGAAACGTTACAAAATACATTAAAAAACGGAGATTTCTCAAATTTATTACTTTCAGCATAGCATTGCGGTACTCTCGAAGTGTTTTGATTCCTTAAATAAGGATCATGTACAGGGACAAACAGCCTTCAAAGACAAACTCAGGCTGAAAAATATCACTGAAAGACTTTATTAAACTAAAAGAGTCACGCATGACTCAAACAGACACAGAATGAATGTATGGTACAAGACCTTTTTTTCTTCAAAAACAACTCCAACTCAAATTGTGCTGGGATTTAGGGAAACGTTTTCCTATTTTGATCCTCATAGCGAGGTTGTGCAAAAATAGTTGGGTCAAAGCAAAACCAAATTTCCTCTTGATCAAAATATATTACAAAAGATGATTCTGTTAAACCCACTACACATCCGTTAGTAGTATGGATTTAGGAATCCATGAGTTTACGTAAAATCAGGTCTCAGGTAGTAATGACATCATTTGATGGAGAATTCTGTTCCGAGGAAAATCCCTCATATATCAAGACCTACCAACTTGACACGAATCGGATACGCAGGCGGATGAGCCCTCGTGGATATTTACGGAGGTGCTTGGCTAATGAACACGTAGAGGGATGATTGACTGAGCCCAAGAACAATGAAACATTAACATGAATGAATAATTATCTCGCTCGCCGCATGCATATTAGATTATTGTAAACAGTAAATTATCAGCGAGTTAGTAAGAGGGTTTATTTGAATTCAAAAATGGAGGCGAAAAAATTTCTCGGTTTCACTCTGATTGCTCAATCTAAGGTAGAAAAGTTGTAGATTTGACTCACCAACATATAAAAAGTTCTAGAAACGAATTATCGTCCAGTTGGTGAATGGGAAACAATGCCAGGTTTTATGGGTGGTTAGGGACTGTCTTCACGTTTATTATAGTCACTCTCAGTGTTCAATATGTTGTAACCATTCATCTTCACAAAAGGATTCACGGATTTCACAACCAGAGTTGTAAAGAAACTAATTCATAAAAGTTAAATTTGGTTTTTTTTTACAGATACTACAGGTGCAAGAGTGTACTTTCACTTGATTAGTGTGGCGGGAATGAGCTCCTCAGAATTTTTAGTCAGTACAAAGTCATTCTCATTATCCCCAAGAGCTCGATACAAGCTACAATTAGGAAGTATTCTTAAATTGAAATGAGAATTTCAGAAATCGGTTTGATAATTTCTGAATATGGTTTGAAAAATCCTGAAATCGATTTGGGAAATTTCGGATTTGACTTGAAAGAGCTGTAGAAAAGCGTTAAAATCCAGGAATCATTTCAGAATAATTTAAAACAGTTTTCTATGAAGAAAATGTAAGAGAAATTAGAAAAATTGTTAGAGCCATTGCGAAGTTTTATTTTCTACCAGAATGCTAAAAGGGTAATTGCAATAATTTATATGTATAAAAATGCTATAATTTGTACCCTCAAAGCGTCCTGAAATGAACGAATTATATATGACTACGAACGGCAATGGAAAACGGCCTGGTTCGCTAACATCCCTGAAAATGGCTTTTTAGTGGATCTGAACAGAAACGAGCACCTTCGGGTTCTCTAAAAATATAATTATAACTTAAAGTAAAATACTTCTACTTAATGATGAGATTGCCCCAGTGTGTTTTCTATTTCAGGGGAAATTTCCAAATTTACACAGAAAAGGAAGTTCCCGTAAGTGCCAAACATACGCCAAGAAATAATAATTTGTATCCAGCAACACTCATGAATACGAATATTGACTCAAGAGAAGTTATTTTGTTTAACACAATAAATTAAAGATAAATTAATCAAATTCAAAAAAACATTAGTCATAAAGAATAAATCATTAAACCAATCATTAATATTCACTCCCCCTTAGCCTGTAGAAATGTTGTTCAAATTTTGACTGAAAACAGTATGGGATTGCGAGTGATTCAAAACTTTTTTTTTTTTCGTACAAGTGTTTTAGGTATCAGTGTGTTTTCATTGTACGGATTATACCATCTTTGATTTCAGGCGACCGGCTTCGCCTTCACTACCTCAGGTACCGCTTTGAAATAATATAATATTCACGAAATTCCGATCTAACATGCGAATCATGCGATTTCATTGAGTTGTCTTGAATGGATGATCTTTAGGAAATAATCGAAATCCCGATTGCAGAAACAGACAGACAAATTAATACACCAACTGATAGACTGAATAGTGGACCCACGCACTTGTAAGACAGTCTTTAAGTCATACCTCAATCTCATGAACTGGCAGCTTGCCAATTATCCCCAATTCAGTTCAAATAAGATGAGTTGTGTGTTATTCTAACTTCGCAGAGTTTCAGCATTCGGAAGCTTTTTCTCTTAGTTCGGGTCAGCTGAATTTTATTGACCACAGTTCTTTCCTATACAGCGTAATTGACTCTACACTGCTATTGCACCAGTACACGCTCTCTAGCAGCAATGCTGAACACTGCTTACTATTGCCTACAAAGGATGATGAATTATGATGCTTAGACGTCCTCAATTTGGATTCTTTAGCTCCTTGGCCAAATATTGTTGTTATTTTTCTAGGCGAACAAGCTAAACATAAACGAATTAATTATGCTTGAAGAACAGTACCAAGAGTTGTTGCTAGCAAACCCTCCCTTAGTGCAGAAGTTGTTTAAAGAAGAAGCTTACTCTTCAAGTAATGGGGATACAGATATACAGTGTTACATGTCGAGATGATCATGTCGGATAGGCTAATTAGCATTTTACTGGGGAAGCCTAAGGCCTTTGCCATTTCTAACAACATGCACTGTAGTTGACAGTGGACAGCTTTGAGAACCACATGCCCATATTTAGAAGGAGAGTTGAAAACCCCTTACTGAACCATGAACCGTTTTTCATAAATAATATTGAAGATATGTCGTACAATTATTGACAGTCATTTTCACTGTTGCTGTACTAGTCATTCCATGTTCAAATGCCGACATGAGCAATTAATTATTCATTATTTTTTTAATAATTTTATTTGGGTGAGAAGCCGAACAAATTCCACCGTTTTTCCCTGTTCTAATTATTTGTCATTGCAAATTCCATTGCGATGGCATCCCAATTTTTGAATAGACAATCGTCAACATTTTCCAAATCTCAGATTTGGCCAACAATCGATTCTAATAAACCTAGAAAGACCTTAACCCCAGTCATGGCAAACGTGTTTCGTGATCCCTCGTTCAAGTATTCACTAGTTATTGTGACTGTTACCTTGTGATGTCACGTACGTATTTCCTACTAGTATAAGTCATTAATGCTTTATATAATCTCACTCACCTAGTTATCAGTATTTTTGTGATTGACATTCTTGCGAATTTTGTATCTTTGTTATACAATTGATCACGAAGATTTGTGATTTAATACCTTGTGACATTTCAATAAACTGTTTGTTCTTCAAAATGTGACTGTTTTCTTTCGTTTTATTAGCAGATTATGTACCAGGAGTTGTGATTTATTAAGATTATTGCACCCTATGTAATGAGCATTGGTATCTTGGTAATGAGATACCAGAATCTCATTCACAAAATTGCCCATAATGAAATGAAATATGAATTTTTAAATTAATTTTCCCGTAATCCTGAAGATATTTGGCAACGAAAAAAGAAATATTTGAGAAGCTTCGACGACCTTCATTTTTCTGCCAAGACTAGGGTTAAATAATTATCGCGACTCTCACCCATTGTACCCCATAGTTCCTATACCCGCTATTTTAATATAAATGGATCAGAAAGCACACAAATATTTTACCAACTAACATTCATTATTGTAAGAGACAAAAAAATAAATAAATAAAAATGAATACGTTATCTTCATCCGGAAAAGTTGATATATGATAGGTGTCTGACGCCCGGATAAGTTTGCGCATCAGTCAGTCAGAATTTTACGGGTAGTTGTTTCATTGGATTTTCTGATTATGCTAACTTGAGACTTGGAACGGAATATATCTATAATATCAAGGGACGTTCTTTCAGAGGGGCTGAATCTGAATTCTGGGCAGAAGGTGTGCAATCTCAGCGTGCCTCAAATACCTCATAGACTACAAGTGGGAAATGTATTGTTGCAAAGGCAGATCCGAGATAGGAATTTTACGAGATATTATATCTAGTGGCCAGTAGATAAGATGCATCACGTCGCCGATAGATCAGCGTCATTCAAAAGACGGGAACAGCCAATTGATGGCGTGTGGGAGACCATGTGACAAGATGGAAAATTTGACTTTCAGCGATTAGCTTTAGTAGTCATTGAATAAAGGCCATCCGCCCCACCTCATTGCAGGTCATGAATCCTTCATAAGACTTCTGCATTATGAGTGGGGTACCCTTCTTACTTCATTCCTAACGCACTTCATTTTCGTAAATGTGTTTACGTTTTTGTTTGTCACCTTTTGGATTATGTAGTGCCCAAAAGAAGGATATTATGTTCAAACAGTAATACTACCAATAAAGATGTTAGAAGTTTTACGACATAATCGAAAACATACGAAACATACACGAAAGCCCAGAAACAAGGATATCCTACATGAGTGATTCAGATTTACGCTACTTTCACAAGTACTAAACTTGCAACCATATTACTTGGTTTTTAGTGTGAAATCTGAAAACTTCAATCCATTGCATGTTCCAGAAACAAAAATAGATTTATCCCTAAGAAGACGCCAACATTGCTAAAAAAGAAGACGAATAGACCATATAACTATGAAGCTGGAAAGACCGTAAGTGCATATACCTACTGTAACTATTCGAACAGGATTGTTCCAACAACGACTGAGGAACAAATATCTAGAAAGTCGTCAAAATCTGTTTGTGATCCTGCAGGATGACTGCATTAGAAGGACAAAGAGAGTAATCCCTAGCAGTGATGTCGAACATATGCTTTTCGATGCTACATATAATTATTGCTTCATCAATCGTTTCAGATCATTACGGGCAAGTTAATTAAGATATATTACGCCCCCAGTCATGTTGGGTTATTAAGTTATAGAAAGTTATTAGAAATTGGAAAATTTCGTGGAAGAGATAGTTGATTTGCCAAGACGAGGACGTATAAAGGTGGAAGGATTATATCAACAAGAGCTAAGCAACCGTAAAATCCATAACAGATAAACCCGTTAGGTTGAGAGGTAAGGAATGAGCAAGTCAGTTTCTTTTCTTTTTTTTCTTTTTCTCTCTTATTCACTCTTTCTATCCCTGTCTTCCTCTCTTTTCGAGTTGTGGCATTCGGATATTCATCAGGGGCTACATGGGGCGAAGGGACGTGGCCCCTTGCGGCGCAGGAAAGCAACCGCGGAGGCGCCACATATTTTTCCATCGTCAAAGCTACTACCAATCAGGTCCGACCATTATCCCTTATATCATTCTTAAATCTTCATTTCAGTCATCGCCCGGGTTTCAGACGGAAGGAACCGACCCACGCTGAGTTCCAAACGCCGCATGCAAAGAAGGTAGCAATGTAAAGGTCTGATCATCACTATGTAAAACCGGCTCGTTCCATGTAAGCTCAAAACGAAATTGAAGTAGGATAAACGGAAAACATCTCTGGATTGGGTGTGATGCACAACCGAACTCGTATTTATAACATAGTTGTTGTACGAGTATTTAGAATGTGTGAATTATAATGTATGCAACATAAATTGTTGCGTAACAAAGAATGTGAAATTAATCCTACTAAAATGATTCAAATGAGTAAGACCTATTGATTTTCAAATGTTTGTGAATTATAATAAAAATTATTATAGTTCCTACATTGCAAGGATTCCTCCATCATTCACGCATACGCCGTGCAGATTTGTCATGAACTAACATCCTAATTTGATAAGCACCGGTTTGCTTTCAAGTTATTATAATTTAATTATAACAGAACTCCGCGAATTCTTTGCGTACTATCCATCTTCAGTGCTCTTGAGAAGCAACTTAAGTGCCTTATCTTATACCTCGTGGGCTTAGAAAAATACCTTGGAGCAGGTTTCTGACTTCATAAAAGGGCATCAATTCACCAAATGAGGGTAACCGTTAACGGTAAACCAGGTGATCACCGTTTGCAGACAGATAGTTAGTCACCCATACATATCTTTTTCTACTAAACATAACGTATTTAGTTAACGTCACATGGAGGTTGTCTCAAAAAAATTGTCCAAGCTAATTATTCATGTTAGCTTGACTATTTGGGAACCATACTACGAGCAATACAAATTATTGAACCGAAAAGCTTCCGTTAACGTCAGAAAAGTGGTCTGGGGTGTCGGACACCCCACTGGTGTATTAACGTCAGAAAATGGTCTGGAAATTCCATCATTTCTCAATAGTGTTGGTACTACTCTCAAGTCGGGGTTTTCCAGTAAATCTTATGAGAGGCTTGGAAAAAAATGTGTATTATTCCAATCTGAGAGCGTGTTTCGGACTTACCTATACCAACTGTTTTTCGTAAATATCAACAAGCTCCTACTACCTACAACTACCAACACGACCAGGTGAAATTCAAACCACGCAAACTCCCGTAAAACAGGGCTCATGAAATATGCAGCATATTTGATTACTCGACAGCGTAAATTAATACGGTTCAACGAAATTGAATATTAATTTATGTCAACAGGGCTTCCCCTGAGTGATTATCTAGGTAATTGTGATCGTAAGATATTCAAATATTATGTATAACAAATAGAAGAGGTAAAAGAACGACCGGAATTGATGTGAGGAGATTGAAGACAGGTTGTCATCAAGTTGAAATTATGGCCAAAACTAACAATTAAGGCCCCGAGACTCCCCAGGAATGAATTCCTCGTCA
This sequence comes from Creontiades dilutus, assembly GCA_031894815.1. Taxonomy (NCBI): domain Eukaryota; kingdom Metazoa; phylum Arthropoda; class Insecta; order Hemiptera; family Miridae; genus Creontiades; species Creontiades dilutus. The sequence goes on from JAVIWC010000851.1 coordinate 1,386,680, forward strand.
TCCTCCCGAAAAAAACTCTTTCTGATGAAATATTGCGAGAAGATTGACTTTTATCGAATAAATACAAGTTTGAGGCTAATCACGATTTTAGGTGCCTCCACCATTAAGGAGCTTCTCTTATCAACTCTCATCCACTATTGTTCAACATATCCATGTTTTTGAGATGAGATTTTCATGAGATCAAATTTTAATTGTCAATAATCTTGCTACCGAGTCAACCTATAACAGGTAGAACCAGTGTGATCACTTTCGGTAGGGGTATACTAAGTATAAGTTTCATTGCTCCCGCGAACAAGCAAAACTATTGTGTCATGTGTTATTATTGTGTCATTAGTAAACTTTGCATCCTATTTCAATGACATGAACACAGGGCTTGTAGGAATGAAAGGTTCGTTAAGAGTATAGCCCTGATTTTTACCACTGCCAGTACCTACCACAATACCCACAATAGAAATGCGAACGTAAAATTCTCATATGGAGTATATTAGTGTGGTAGACAGTTCAAGTTCTTCCAGTGGAATCTCTTTCCGAAGCAAGCAGCGCAAGTCTTAATCCAGTAAAAGAGTTTCAATCCTCTACAGAAAACAGGAGAGGGTTTGAGAATAATCAACGTTTGAATATTTGGTAATAGGCCATGAAGTTAAAATAGTGGAACAGAGGATCGACGCCATGAATGTAGGTGTGGAAAATTGGGATTCTTCGGCGTCTAAATCACCAATCTGTTTATTTCCGCTAATACTTATGTCCAGTAGCCTATTATCGCGTTGACACACTCCAACAGTCGAGACCACAGAACAGTAACTTTTAACATTCGTTATGGTAATCTGTGGACTATTCGATTTTATAAATCCGAAGACATGGTTGCCACTGCGGCTTAAGACGTCATAAGCCACGGCCGCAACTTCGCATCTCCGGAAGTGAAGCTTCTCATCGACAAAACGGGACTTTTTCCGGGAAACGATGACGTCAACGCTCCTAATTCGCCTCTAGCTTGCAACTAAAAATACATACATTAAAAACCGTTTACATCCCCCATTGAGTTATAGTTGTTCATCAATGCCTAATATTGAACGCTTTCATCACATGCTGCTTGAGCGAAATTGCGCATACGTCACGAAATCCTGGTGTATTAACTAATTGATTAATACAAAATTTGGATAACAAATCACATTTTGGCAGGAGATTCGTCTGTAATGTGGAAATCACTTTCAATGAAACTCAAAAGGTATATTTGGAGGAGAGCACTTAAAAAACCATCTTTGCAAGAAAATCCTGACTAAGAATTTTTTTTCCAATGAATTATGGTGTAACACAAATGAGGACTACATCTTTAAATTTGACGAGTAGAATTTTACTAAACCTACATAACATTAATAAAGTGATCATTCAGAAGATTTGACAGGATTCATTCTTCAGATTGATTTTTCATCTATTAAACCAGCTTAGAAACTAGTATAACATTAGGGAGATGGGATATATAACGCTCTTTCCAACGACAATCAAATTCGAATTTTCTCAGGTAATTAAGGGAGTTACGGCCGTTTGTGTGAGTTAAGGTCAAAATCTTGGGAGTGGGGGAAAAAAACTTTTGCTGCAAATCAGTTGTAGAATCGATCCCTGGCCTGTTGCCAAGGTTAACACCCTGTACACTAGTCATCCTATACAACGCACATCTAGTACTAATAGATAATATTTTCATGTTCTCTTATATTTTTATCGGTGTTAGTCCAATCTCATCTGCTATACTTGTTGACATAATAGCACTATTTTCGTAAACATTAGTAGCTACATGTTACACAAAATATCACGCTCTTCAAAGTAAGGGCGAACCTGGAATATGGAGCTTGTAGCATAAAAGTGACAATTCTTCAAACCTGGGCCGTTTCTCAGCGAATAAAGAACGAGGGGACCTGAGGATGGGCCCTCTGCACATCCCGCTGCGGCCAAGCCCATTAATTCCATGGTGACAGTTGTTTGGGCTAAAGGTTGACAACGGGCAAGCTACATATCTCCATCTCCGGAAGTCTTTCATAATCATTTTTTACGCATTGTTTTCAGTTCGAGACCGTTCTTCTTTTTTTCTCAACCGATCAAGGGGGAAATAATTGTCAGTTGAGTCGCGCAGTTTATAAATGGATGCAAATATATAATTTTTTGCGTCGTGTCAGTCTTGTTTTTCTTGCTTCTTCCACCCGAACTTTATACGTTTCCCAACCATTTAATTGAGGGCCGTCCACCCAAATTGAATTCGAAACAAGGAAGAGTTTCTGCACGTCATCGAGGGAAGGTTTTTTTTTTAAGTGATACAATGATGAATCAACACATTCATAAAATGGAAACAGTAAAAAAACCGCAACAAATTAACATAGTAAGGTTTATGACGCCTTTATTAGGAGTCACTTGAATATAACAACACACACTGTTTATGACAAAAGAGTTGTAAAAACTCAATTTCATCATTTCGATTCATAATTACACAAAGAATCGAAATGACTTTTAGGGAAAAACCGCAACTAGTCACATAGACGAACGAAGAGCACGGATTTGTCGGGAATTTTTGCCATAATAGTGCATACAATTTTTGCCACCTACTATATTCTGGTCTCATGTTTCTTGTAGGAGGTGAGGAGATCGTATCGTGTTATTCTCGGGTTCCCGCTGTTTAATACTTTAAACTCATTCGTCGAACACGATTTTCTATTTCTTTTTATAGGTCTTCACGTAAATTGTCTAAGACATTGGCTCAGAAACTTGGTAGAATCGTAAAACGTCTTGTAGTCGGTGCTACGACTTTCGTCTTAGATGTGATTAACACACAGTTTAGAAAGAAGTATCCTTTCAAAACCAAACTCATATAGGTCCGCGCAAGTGTATAAACTCGCACGGACTAATTATTTCGATGGTGCCCGATGCTCAAGTGTAAGAAGTCGTTACAACCTAATTAGCTACAAACGATCATTAACACGATCAATATTTTCCAGCAATTGATTTGCCACATTTACCATTCACTCTTCATTTAATAAAGATAAAGATGGAGAGAAAATAACACTAGAAATAAAAATGTGGCCCCTTAATTCGACTATTGGTGAAATTTTATGATAATTTCCATTTATACCTGTAATCCTGTAATAAAAACGTTTTCGAAAATTAACATGCACTTTATATTTAATGCAGTTGATTTATACTAATTATCTGGTACATGTGCTGAGCCCAATGATAGCCTTTCAGTTCTAAACGTTATGAACGTTGAATCATGAATATATTCCACCACATCAGCTTTACAACAGATCGTCTTCAGATAGCTTTCGCTAAGGAACAGTGGTGCAAAAGGCCTAAAAAGCGACAACAACCCCTTTTCAGAGTTCTCCGGGGAATACAATCCGAGCCCGACGACAGTTATTGCCTTACTGCAATCCAATTTCCAAGCACTATTCTCAACAAGTTTCGGCGTATGTCATATATATTTACATACATATATATTTCCAGACAGCAACAGGTAGGAATTTCGTTCTAACGCCAAAATACTGGGTAACTTTGTTGGCGAACACCCGAGAATCAGGGGTCTAAATTTACAATATATTGCTCAAAAAAATTCTCAAAATCGGATTTTTTTTACACAGAGCATTATTTTGAACTATTATCCAGCGTTGAGGCGATTAGGGCTGGGACCAGACCTCTACGTAAACTTGTAAGCGCGAAATCTCTATATTTAGGGGAAAAACACTGATAAACTAAATGGATTCTAACTGGTTTGAATTGTAAAGCGTGCCCTGGATATTTTTGTGTTCTCATGGCTAACCGCTTCCCTACTACTCATGACATGTTCCGCCCATGTGAAGAGAAAAAAACCCTGCTGCATTTTGCGGTATAATTTGATGGAACGACAGAAAAAAGTCGATAAATTAGAGCCGTTGGTTTAATACGGAAAAATGTTCATTCCGTTGTTTTCTGGCAGCACAGTTGCCCGAGGAATATTTGTTTTAGCCAACACTTCGAGAAAAGAAAAAAGTAAGTTATCCACAAATTGTTCTCACGTTAGAAATAGTATGAAATGTTTTGTGTCGAAGGGGGGAGTTTAAATTGGCAAGGAGAACTTAAAAGTCAAATGCATGTACCTTCAACTTCGAACAATAAATTCATAGATAGACATTTTCCCCCTAAAATCCATACCAGCTCGAGATTCTGCGTTGAAATAAATTACTGAAACAGAATTGAGAAGAGCGAATTTAGAGTTTTTGAAGAACGTCAGTTCTTGACGCCTTGACACCATTGTGCCAGGATTCGTGGGGCGGATTAGCTAGAATCCTGCTTTTAGTGGGTTGCTGTGGTCCGACATGCTGTGGTAGGTATTTCTCTGATAACGGTAGCTACGATTTCAATTTTAAGAGCTTGATGTATTTTGCTGATGAGTACGAACCATTCTACTCCTCCAGGAGCTGGATAATTATATGAAGCGGAGTAACCGAATCTTAGCTTGCTTAAATCCCTACTGAACAATACATGAATCCATCGAATAAGTATCGAGTCTTTACTCTGCCCCTTATTTTTCCAACTAGTTTGGCGTGGATTTCTCATGTTAGCTTGGGATCCAGGTAGACTCCAAGGTATCTGGTTGACGTGTAGGAATTTGGGCACACCGGAAGATGATGTTGCCCGAGGGTTATTCAAGGAGAAGAGTGAAGAAGATGGCTGCTGATATCTGAGGGTTTATTGAAATTTGTCAGTCGTCACACCAATCAGCGATCTGATCAAGGTGCATTTGTAGCTCTTCTGTCACGATATTACTCACTTTTCCATCATTCACAATTGCATTATCATCAGCCAAACCGACCGTGAGAATCCCACCAGTCAGTAGGGAATCGCGTATGTAAAGGAAATGCCCCCAGACGCTTTCCTGTGGGACCCCAATGCATACGCATTTTGAGGCTGGTATGGCGAAATCGCGTTTCACGGTATAAGTACTTTTTCAAAGGTAGAACTGAATTAATCGGTATACATAATATCTAGCAGGAACGTTTTTATTTAGGAAAGAAGTCCATCGTGGAGACATTTATCAAAAGCTTTTTTTGGATCCAGATAGACACCCAACCAAACCTGCTTCTTCCCGTACGTCTTTAGTATTGCGTTACCGACTCTACGCATTTGTATGTGGCAGGAGTTTCCACGATGAAACCCAAATTGTGAATCTGAGAAGAGAGAAGCTGAGAATTCCAATATATGGGGAAGCAATAGTATCTAAAAGATCTCTCAAAGGCCCAGAGGCTTTCCCTATTGGACGTAGGCGAAAGTTGGAGCAGCTCTTCTAATCTCACAGATTTGAGTGCTTTATGTGCGAGGGTAATTTCATCATTGGGAGAGAACTGCTCATACGGCATTTCACAAAAAATGTCTGCTCTCTCTGTTGGGGTTAAGAACTAAGCCTTTTTCATTTAAAGGCTTTATTATAGTACCCCAGGTTTTGGGTAACTTTGTTAATTTCTTCCTAAGTTTGCCAGCGAAATAATAACAGCCGCATAATAGGAAGTTGGTTGGGCTTGAAAATTTACGGTTTCGGGTTGATTGAGCGGATGATGGGATTCAAGCAGCAATATTAATAGCACTGGAACAGGATCTTACAGCAATGTCTATATTTTTACCAGCTTTCAGTGGAAGAGATGGATCTGCTAGTTTGGGCAATGCGATTCATGTTTGATCCAGCCAACCAGACGATTCACCAGAGTGGGCGATTTTAACGGCCGATTGATGGGTGTTTCTAGAGGATTTTTAAATGTACTATTTCCACGTTCGCTTCAATGAAGTGATCGATGACGTCTGACATTGGAGATGAATCGGGCGAAGGGTAGAAGAAGGCCTCCTCGTATGAAGTTGGTTTTGATATCCCAGATAACCGAAATCAACGGAGTTTAGTCGGTTTTGGGGAACCAATCCTTAGCATAGATAGGATAGAATGGTTACATTCGATCAGCGCGATTCGAAAGTTTTGTCCTTTATAGGAATCAGTTGAATGATGACTCTTTCCATTAATATTGTATCACCTCGCATCATTTAGACTTGCAAGTTGATGTTAAATCACTCTAGAGCGGCGATATGTTCGAATTTGAAAAGGAAAAAATGAAATTTAATCCATTTCATTTCGACATTCGAAAGTGATACCTTATCACATAAAAATATTATTTATATTGGTCTTCCTACATGTATAATTCATCAGAACCGTTGGGCATTTATCGGATAAATTTAGATTCCATGTTGATAAAGCAACATTCGATTTACGAAGAAAGATTTTTTTAAAAGTATTGAGCCTTGAAGAGGTAATTCCTTTAGTTTTACAGTCGTAAATAACGGACACAAGAGCCGATAAATACAATAAAAAGAACAACAAAACGTAAATACTCACGTGCAAGATTCACAGTTTATTCTACTCACCTGAAACAAAAAAATAGATTCGTTACTTCACTGAGTATAATATATCAAAATACAAGGAAATAATCAATCAGATATCTATTACCGTTGTTCAAATAGCTTGTCTCCGAATTATGTACTAGAAAGTCGAGAATAACGTGATTTCTTGGTGAATAAAAACTGCGAATTAGTTTTGTCTGAAACAGACCTAAACGTGCTCGGTTATCCCATGGAATCCGATTTCTAACAACTATCAGAACGCTTATTGTTATATACATGAATGCAAGTTGTATATGTCATAATGACCTAGCATTTAGATTGGTCCGACGCATTTTTAAGGGAACATCCAAAAAAAGTGTTCCCTTCATGTACGTCTTCAATTCCCCCCTTACAATAGAGCTTTGATTTGGTGTTACGAATGATGTCAGAATCATGAGACAAGTAGAAAAACTCTGTTGGGAGAACAGACAAAAAGATCTTAACGTCAAAATCATGTTTTATTGAATGATATGAAATCGAAATGGTATAGATATTAGCAAGAAGAATGATATTCCTGATAAGACCTCGATTGAGTAAATATTTAAATGGATAATTAACAAGGTAATGAGTACAATGTGTGAATGACACTTGGCGGAGAGGATGGTTTAAGAGGAGAAAGCGTGGGCAGGTCGCTGAGCCCCGAATGAAAAATGTTGAGGGTTGGGTTTACCGAGGTTTAAGGAATCGGAGGAGATCCATCATAGGAGTCTCGTCCATTGAAGGAGGCAAAAGCCGGCGCATCAATGAACACGGAAACTGATGAGTCAGTCGGAAATCTCAGTCAGCCTTCACGTCCCAAGCAGTCAGGTCCCTCAACCTAGTTGGTTTTTTCTCTATGTAAACAACGGAATCTATCTTATCAGCAACGCACAACGTCATTAGTCCCAAATATTCTTGATAGGAGGGCAAACACTCTTCGCACAAGATGATGATTAGAGCACGTAGTGTGACCATAAATTCATTCGCGCAATCCTCGTAAAATCCCTAATCCCAGACGAATGTATGAGGTACCATGAATGGAAGGAAGACAATTTCAACATCTAATACGATCATATAAACTACGCTGTAACGTACATATATGTAAATCGTACCTACTTTGATTCTGATTTTGAGAATTAGGAGGATTTCGTACAACAATATGAAGAAACACATAAACACAAGAACGATACATGGGGGCATTACTGACAAAGAAAACTAAGAACCAATCGATGCCTTTCAATGAAGTATACACTCTCGTTTCACAGATTAGGAATCATAGAGGGAAAGAAGGAGAGTTACGTAAAACACAAACAAGAGGAACATACATGAAAATGGGTTCTAGAATTATCACAATTTGCAGTTGATTATGTCCTAACAAATGAGTTGCTGAGCGCGTCAAGGCTCTGGAATGCAGGGAGAAATATGTTATTTGATGTGAGGTATGAAGTCCCAAAGAAGTCTACTATTCTTTTTTAGTATATATAAACACTAAATAAACTTAATTTGAGACACTTAGTTTTTATATAAAAGCTGAGGGGGAACAAGAACATGGATTAGTCCACAGAATATAATAATAGCAACATGAATTTCTACACTTTGGAGAGCTTGTGCGGTCAATTTGTCTTAATTTAGAATGCCGATGAGCAGAGCGAAATAAATCATAATCGTGAGGGGAAACGTCGCGGATTGCCGAAAGAAAACCGTGGACCCAAAATAAATATACGCGAGAAGAAAAAAAGTTTTCGTAAGATGTTAACAGTCTGAAGGAAGGAATCGGCAGGACGAGCGAACGCATGAGATGGGGGAAGAGGCTGAGAGGAAGAACAACCGCCCATAGGTACGACCAAAGGAATGTCGTCGAAGAAATGGCTTTCGAGGTAGGAGTCTCGGGTTTCTTTCTACTGCAAGCTGAAAATCTGCACGGAATTCAAAAACCAAACAAATACCAACCTCTCACCTTTCCAACGGAGAACCGCGCTCTGTCACTTCGTGTAAACATGTTCCCGGCAGCTCGCTTTTTATTGAATACGTTTTTTAGTAGAGTTCGGTTGACGCGCGAGTGAACGAGGTGCCATGAAGAATCGGTCGTCAAATTTTATGTTGATGGCGTTTTTTGATGAATCGCAGTTGCCAGGAAAGACCGTTGGGTTTGCGCTTTCACGGTTAGGAACTTCATCAACCGGCCAGCAGAAGTAGCATTCGACACAAAATTGTTTGAATCTCAAATTAACAATCAATTGGTAAGATATGGAATAGGAATTAGAAGGGAGTTGAAACTGCAATTTCTCAATACGCATAAATTCTAATACCGGGACCACCTGTTCAACTACCTCCAATAAAATTCGACTTATCTACGGTTACCTGGGGAGACTAAGAGACCGAGTGGAGTTTCTGGTATACTAGGCCCCTCAAGGAAACTAATTAATTTGCACTATTATTACTAACACTCAATTGGACAAATTCTGAGAATGAATGAATCTTATTACATCCTATCGTGTTTGGTGAAATCTTACTTTAAAAAGAACCAAAGCAATATTTGGGGAATTTCAAATTTAGTTTGCGCATTCGAGGAGGGGCTTTCTTTATTCCGAAAATATTGAAATTCATGAAGAACCATTCGGACTCCAAACCCACAATTTAAAGTAGTTTATATAAACTAGATGGAAACTGTAGAATTTGTACTATTTACCAGAATTATATGTGTTGTAACGTTGGGTCTGGAAATAATGAAACTCATGGAGGCCGACCCCTGAGAAATTCAATGAAACGGGATCAAAAGCCATAAAATAATACTGGTCAAAGACGTCATTGCCAGGAGCAGTTGCGAAGTTTCACACGAGAATAAGGACAATAGGAATCCTTTGAAATAAAAATATCATTGAAATAGGAAGAAAACTGTAGAAGCCATGGTTGGGGCAAACGATTCCTACAACAGTACATTCATGAATCTAATACACCTACTTGTATCACTTTTTTATGAAACGGGATTCCATTCTGATTATTTGAACACCTACTGCAATCTTTCAGATTGTACTAATTCTATTATTGTATACATTTTCAGCATCCGGTGGCGTTACAGGCAGTAGGGTCCCGCTGTTACAAGACAAAGGTACTAGCCAGAAAATTTTCACTTATGCATTTCGAATATCCTCTATGGAATGTCAGATGTGAGAAACAAGTGAAAAGTGGTTTTAGGGACCATTTTTCTCCTTAAACGGTAGAAGGACAATAAAACTGTAATCCCATTATTAGGGTGGTTTGTATGGTCTGTTGTAGGTTACAGTGATCCAATTAGAGGAGAATAGGTGCAACAGGTATTCGTACGACTTGTCGATTTGAACGGGAAGAGTTTGGAACAGTTGTGGAATCCGAAGAGCAAAGGGAAGGCACTATTAACGCTGGACTTGTGAGAGGAACCCGGCCCAGTCCAGAGAGAGAGATGAGAGAGGTTGATGGATACCCCGTGCCTCAGGCGCTATGTAATAGATTCTCCGTCTTCACATTACCTACTTGATACTCCAACATTATGCTAATGACCCCGAGATAAATATACCTACAACACACCCAAAAACTAACAGACACACTCACTTACACATAAATATCTCTCAGTTACCACGAGGCCAGAGCATCCTCCTCTCGCCGGCGCCAATGAATTTATATTTCATTCCCTTATGTCAACAGTACTACTATCACACAATAAATTACCTTTGTTACCGAATCGAAACCAAAAAGCGTACCGCTCTTCAAACATACACCTCCCCATCCCTCCTGCGACCAGTTTATGACCGCCCCCTGGGCCATGGACCGCACCATCAAAACCAATCGTTATTATAAAACTGGCCACATTTTCAATTAATCTCCTGTAGCGAGGAGATCGCTCCTAAACACACAGCATCGACCTTTTTTTTAATTTTATTTATTTTTTTCTGGTGTCTCCCGTTTATTTTATTCGTTCATTATATGGCGAAAGACAAGAGAGAGAACACGGCCCTAGTCTCTCCGCTTCGAAAACGCACCAAATTAATTGAGGCTCGAAAACATGACTGGAGGAAGAGGTTTCGGGACTCGGCAATCGTTAACCTGTGGAAAAAGCAATTCTGATGAATCATCTTAAAACCCTCTAACATTCGGTATTAAGGGTGATTTTATTTGGCATCGTCATTCCCGAAGGTAAGCTGTGTGTGCCACACTGAGATTGTGAAGAAGTGAATGGATGGTACGAAGATACTGGAGACTGGTTTGAGTTTAGCATCTTTCGTTTTAATAATAAAGTCCGGAGTATTGTTTCCTTGTGTTTACAAAAAGTTGAGTTGCATTTAAATAATGATGATGAAGTAGAGAAGTTGGACGAGAAGATTGTTTCAAGCTAGAAGGGGTCCACGTATGTGATTGTACAAAGGCGAAAATGATGAAATTCAGACGAGAATCTGACAACAGTACCATCAAAACGTAAGAAAAGTAGGAATAATATTATATAGTTGAGGTGGCGCACATTCCAACCTTCAAAGAAAGGGGATCAAGCGACGGTTTCTTTCTGTCCAACTATTGTCTGTAACTTTCTGTCTTTTGGTCTATGAAATGAAAATTACAACTAACCTCAAACAACAAGGCAAGGAACATGCATTGTATGATACGGAGGTGATGGTAGACAAGTTGCCCTTTCCAAAGGCTGAGGCAATAAGCAGCCAACATCCAGAGGCAACCTAAGCCAAATAGCTGGGGCTACAGGACTTTACATTATTCGTCACTATTGGAAATGGTGGAATGAACGATAGTGAAAACAACATACATAATTAATCAAAATACGAGGCATCCCCAGAAAGTAAGAGCACTGGATTTTTCAGTAAAAAAAAAAAAATAATAAAAATAAAAATGTAGGTATTTGAAAAAAAATGTACAGGGTTACGTTTGCTAGTATGGAAGTTATTTTTCCACATAATCGCCTTCCCGTTCTATGCAGGCTTTTAATGCCCTCTTCGAAAAAATCTCCCGCCAACCACTTCTGCCAATTCAGGACCTCTTCTTTAACTTCCTGATCAGTTGAAAATCTTTCTCCACACATGTGGGTCCTTGGAGAGGTGAACAGATGAAAATCTGAAGGGACTAAGTCGGAGGAGTTTGCAGGGTGGTTCAAAACGTCCCAACAGAATGAGTCCAAAAGCGTTTTGGTAGCATTCGCCGTGTGCGGGCGGACGATGTCGTGCAACAAGCACACTCCTTTCGTCAGCATTTCTCTCCAATTGTTTTGAATCGCCCTCCTTAACATTTTTAGGGTTGTGCAGTATCGCTCTGCATTGAGGCAGAAATTCCACGAGAATGATCCCTTTTCGGTCCCAAAACATCGTGGCCATTTTTTTGCCAGAAATTGAGGTTTTGAATTTCTTTGCAGAGGTGAAATTAGTGTGCCGCCATTGTGATGACTGTATTCTCGACTGTAAACAGCCTTTACCCACGAAAAAATTCCAGTTGCCGTTTTTCCTCCCGCGGTCAGACACCTGATGACTGAGCGCACCTCACAATTGGCAGGATTTGTGATGGACATCGTTCACACAAACTGACACCACGAAGCAAGTTTTCATACTAGAGAGGTCCCCTGGCGCTCATTGTGTTCAGGGAACCCCCCCTATCACTCAGTATGTCCAACCTTGTAAAAAAAGTCCCACTGTTCGTGAGGACCACAGTACTTTCTGGACGTACCTCGTATAATGAAATTCTTGATATTCATAGGTTTCCACTTACGTTATGTATTTGGAATTAAACGAATAAGACTAATGATTATGCATGATCACAGAATACGATTGAATGTGTACGATGTCTTTAAAGTCTTAAAAAGTTAATATCATGAAAATCTCAACAACAAAAAATATCTTTTCACATGAGGCTCAGATCTGCTCGAATGATTACTTTCTCAACAATCTAAAGGGTTTAGGGCCAATTTAACTATACATTTACTTGAATTAAAATATTACATATTCATTAATTTAAATAATAAACAAACAGCTACCGACTGCAACAAGAGGAAGGTTGAAAAGTGACTTATTATTAATAAAACATACGATATCAACTATGAGTCAGCAGATGATTGTTGTTCGGGATTGGTTTCTATTGTGAGTTAACAAGAATGATTGAGGATAGAGTATTAAGTTCTCTAGGAAATAAATTTCAGGGGTTCTTCATGCCGAATGCAGCAATAAGTTTTTCAGTTTCGAAAGATCAGCAATAGAGAGATTAGCTCCAATTTTTATCTTTGAAAAAATAAATAATAAATAAAATAGAAAAAAAGGGTTTTATACTTCCACAACTATTGGTCCTACTGCAAAATTCAAAAACCATTGAAAAATCCGTGCAATTTTGACGAATCAAACATATTAATCATTTTCCTATCGCATTTTTTTAATGACTATTTTCGAGAACATCAGCTTTAAACATTTCTGAATTTAGAAAATTTTGTATCAAATTTTGTACCGAAAAAAGAATATATTACACTCAAACGTGTTTCGGTTACAAAAAACTGTTTTCAATAAGCATTCAAAAGGTATAATCGATTCAATTTTTACTCCTGTGATTTTACTGAAGTTGAGTTTAAAGGTTAAAAAACCATGGATTCATCCAAGAAAGAGCCCTCGATGAAATTTATAATAGGTTCTCAGTTTGACTCCAAATCCACCTATTGTGATATTTAAACTTGAGCAAAAATTGGACCAACTAAATTTAATAACTAATCGTTAGAACAACAATATTAGCGATATTTTTTACTGTCAACAGCCGGCTGTTAGAAGGCTGATAGATTGAAATTATGCTACTATCCAAACTTTTCATTCATAGCTGTTCAGGTGGATAAAGGAAATAAAACATGGCGTTTCAAATAATTTTAACAATCCTACTCATTTAGTATTACTCTGGCGTGAAATTTTCAAGAGAAGAAAACTCAAATATTGTTCAAATTTACTTGTTCTGGGACTATAAAATATATAATACAACAGGGATTTTTGTACTAAAGGTCTGTTCTCCTATTCGTTCGGCACAGTGAACATTGTCCTTCAGTGCTGGCATCTATAGAATTCAAACCTTGGTCTACAAGGACAGAAGGAAACACTAATGTCGAAGAAATTCGCTAGATCCTTTCGATTTCATGAAGTTCCGAGGTACATTCAATAACCAAATAAAGCCGAAGCCCTACAATACAGGAGAGGAGCGCCATCGGCCCAGACTTGTAAAGTGCACTTCCTGAAATAAACGGCCGTCTCATATGTAAATAACGCGGACGACGATTACCTTTCTTTGCCCCCTTAACGGACAGGCAGTATTCAATTACCTCTGCAGTCTCATTAACAAACGTTGTAATTTGTCAAGTGCCTTCACCACGAGAGGTTGGAAATGATTACCCACCGATGATTACACCCCGACCGGTCTTTTTCCACGTTAACCGGCGATCAGCCTTCCCTTAACTCACGATAAGCCTTCGGCCCTCTTCCCTGCCTGCTTTCTGACTCATTCGGGTTTCGGGATTAATATCCTCCCCCACCCCTTCGTCCATCGCAGTTCTCTTTAAATAATTCATTAGATTCGGCCCTTGAGTCGCTGGTTGCTTGTAGTGAGCGTACGATCAACAAACTGTTAAACCACGAGTAAGAGAATCAATATTTTCTGCGGTACCCTGCACTCCACATTCAGCTCAAAACTTATTTGCAAATAACTACATTTCAAGATGAAACTAGTATACAAGTCCAATAAGGATATGAGCGAAGTAATATCCAATCCGTGTGTTTCGCCCCGTTGAGAATATTTTACGTCTTAGGTTAAGATAATGACCACATTATGGTTCCACTCTTCTACGGAGCACGTAAACTACTAAATAAAAACGCTTTAAACAAGGTTCACTATTTTTGTTTTAGATAGCCCTTCTAGAATAACGCTTACTATGGTATATCCAACGTTATGTAAACCCAGCGCCTCCATACCTTGTACTTGTACCTTGCTTGCCTTCGAAATAGCTCTATTTATAGTTCAACACCGAAGAGCGATTGGAAAAAATGGCTGCAAGGATCCCTCAGCTGATTATCAACCAGTTTTCATCAACCGACAGTAAGGATGACTTGGTCATACATAAACCTCCGTAAACACCAACACTCAACTGGTGCCCCAGTACCTAACAAAAGCTGATATATAAATACCTACAATAGTGGAATATGCTGTACATCAAAACAAGGAATGATAACTGCGAATCTATGTAGTATTGTAGTTCCTTAATCATCTCTGTATTGGTGTGAACACTTGCGAAATATTTTTCACTTCAATATTTATAACTTTTTATTTTATTTTAGGGGAGCAATTGACAAGGGATTCAAGTTTTCGGTTGGCTAACCCAATGAGGGCTGATCTACTCCCCTCCCACGCAATCACAGCTACTTTCTTGGTAATAAGATTTTTATGTTACAGTTTATTATTCTGTAGAGAAGTCTTGAACCAATCTGGACAAAAACCCAAATGAATCATACTGACACACATCTTTACGAATCAGAGACAAAACTGTAATTTTAGAGACAGAACAGTGAACCTGCTGTGAAATCCTAGAAAAGCTACATTCATTAAAGAGAGGTTTAATAAGCTGTTTGCTTTCTAATTGGAATTATACCTAATCCGATAAGTCCAATGGCCAGTGAGTTAACCAGATTTTCGAGGTTTTCGATTTGTTTTTGTTCTTTTTATCCATCCACTTCAATCCCAATTGGATAGTCAAGTTGGACGTTCACGTTACCAAATGTGAAAATGCTCCCAGTACTTTGAATATGATGTTTACCCTTACACCCACATTATAGGAAACTGTTATCTTTCTATATGAAGGTTTCCTAAAAAATCTTGGATCTGTGGGAAGGCTGGCAAATTATCGCGTTTCGACAACAACTTGAATTGAACAACCGATTTGAAACAAAAACTCTGTGCACAATGACACCACCTAGAAAGAATACGTTTTCGTTTTGCTGAGTAATTGAGGAGAAGATCGTCATATTCCCATAACAGAAGCTGTGAGGGTGAAGATGTAGATGTAGATGCAGAAGCTTCCTCTTTTTTATGTTTATTTTTTTTCCTTCAAGGAACTTGCGGGTACGAATTGCAAAGTGTGGATGATGTATCGCAGGAAAAGGGAGCCAAACCGTTAATTGGCACCTCACTGGAAACGCAGAAAGAAAGAAAGAAAAAAAGGTTGAAAAAAAGAAAACAAACGAAGGATTAGAACCGGGCACATGCTGGATAAACAAAACAGTCCCGAGGAAGTTGGGAATTGTAACGTGGGACGAAGATGGTTCTTCTTAATTCCATTTACTATGGTCCTGGCTCCGCCCCTTCCTGTCAATGCCAATTACCCCTAGACTATTCCATAGCTCATCCGCGTCCGAGAAATAAAACAAGGCCGACAACAACCTCTCAACCCTACAATTAGGCATAATGTTCACCACTCCTAAGTGTCCTGACTCCTAGGTTGATCGACATGTTTCTCTTGTTAATCGGTCTTAACTAGCACGAGCTGCACCCTGCGGGTGGTCTCTCGGCCAAACTCAGCACACCTTACACTCCTCCCCTTCCTTATTTCCTTAATCCTTTTTTCTGGCTGTTTCTTGCGCACACCGTTTCCATTTTGCTTAGCTAACATAATCTACACACATTCATACACTAACTCTTGCGCCAATGAGCTACTTTGAACCCCGTGTCATTGGGTAGCACGTCACGGTGGATTTTGATGAAATTTGCGTTATTCGTTAATCATCTCTCCCTCTCTTTCTCTCTCCCTCTCTCTCTCAAAATTTTTTGGTTTAGATTTTAACATGAATAGTAGTCGAAGTACCCACCCGGCCTCCAACCGCCGGTTTTTTCCCAAACTGGTGACTGATACATCACATAAAACAACATAACAACAGCAACATTAATACATAACAGAAAAAAGGGAAAGACGGCTGAGGGATATGTTACCGATGGGAAGAGGTTGAAAAATAATTCTCACTCAAACTCGTTTTTCGGCTTTCAAGCCAAACAGAGCGATTAAAGCAACCACTAGCAACCAGGATTAGACCGCACTCTTACCATGATTTGAATGTAACATACGGAAATATTTACATATCTGACACCAATCGTATATGGGATCATTGCATTGAGATACGGATCACCACTAAGATCCCCTAAATGTTTGAAATAAATGGTAATGTGGAACAAAAGTAATGTTGATATAGCTACAGATTAACATCTTAACCGGTAAATTTCACTCATTAAAGTTCTTTCAGGAAATTTTGTTTCAGTTGTCAACTGCAAGTTTCACATCAACATCCTGACATGCCATGTTGCATAGATCAGCGTCCTGAAAGGCTGGATGTTGTATAAACAGAATGGAAGATATCGTATATTTGTCTTCATTCATAGTCATGTGAATTTTAACAAAATATTCGAAAACGGTAAGAGAACACGTTTATTGACCAACCTCTAAAATCAAATCTTCCCTTTGAGCTTCCCTTCATTATGCATTCAAACAGGTGGTATTCTAAATATTGTGTATGCATTTGCCATTCTCAATTAGGAATTCAAAGTGTTGATAGATTGAGGTTTCTAGATATGTTAGTTTATTATTTTTAGATCGGATTCATACCCACGTTGTGGAGGGATTCTAGAACGCTGGAGGACAGACGACCCATTTTGGTTGTTGTCGAAGTACAAATGCGGCACCTTTACTTTCGTGCAGAATATTAACGAGCCTAGATAGAAAAATTTGGAGGTCAGAAGAGGCAATCTCAGTTTTTTAATGACAGACTCCAATCTATTTGTCCAACCAATCTATAAATCATTAGAAATGTTGATTTAGGATATTTTGCTTCCGAGTCTATCTAGGGGTAGCGGAAGCTTTGTTTTCACTTTCGGGAGATGAAGCATTTTTTCTCCGAAATCAAAATTTCCGCTCGCTCTTTGAGTTTTAGACCATTCTGAGCAACTTTCAATTCGCGTGGGTATATGAGTCCGTGTGTACACAGATCTTTGTATCAAGCTTAATTCTTACGGCTTTCGAAATATAATATGAACGGATAGGAAACGTAAAATCCAGCAAGCATAATTTTCCAAGGTGATAGTTGTCCGATCGATCTCAAATTTTCAGTGTACATCATTTTCAGGGAAGATCGGTCAAATTATTTCATATCAATTTGAACTCTCTAGTATCAATTAGAAGCTACTGGACATGAACGAAGGTGAAATCCTCATAACAAGCGTAATTCCTGCTGTTTTCATCTGATTTCGGTTGAAATTTTCATGGAATGTGCGGGTTATATTGTAAATGACAAAAACATAATAAATCAACCAATGATATTGGGAATTTGGTAAGTTCAAACATCACGTAGCTTCAACCAACTAGTTCTCTTCTGACTTACGACGAATTTCTTCGACTTTTTTGGGTCAAATTTCAGATCTTCTGGATGATCTGTTCACAAAACAGAGCAGTACCCTTCTAGAAAATGTTCTCCTGACCGAGTATACACCCTTTCACTTTACCCACCCCAATGTTGAGGGAAAAACTAACACAGAGAGACTAACACGTAATAATTACGTGTTATTAGAACATTTAGTTCGGTCTAGTTTGTACCAATTTAACTGACCGATGCTGGCAAAAATGCAAAGGTGGACGTTGGATGAAGAAAGAAAGAGAGCGGGCGTGAGCACCACACAAGATGCCCACACATCTCGACCTACCTAATGTCAAGCGCATCCCAAACCAGAGGCCTGGGTTAATGAATTTGATTCGACGCCTCGGTGGTTAGATAGGTATGTGAGAGGACTTATTAGATGGAGGGGGATGGGGTATAGCGGATGGGTGGGTGTACCGAGGCAGGCGAGGGTGGCCTCATAAAAAAGAAAAAACCAACCTCGAAAACGATGAGTAAAATATAGAGTAAGGGGCTCAGATTGATGTCTACGGGAAGATTAACCCTCAGGAGAGCATAAGTCATGCAAAATAACATTTAAAAATCAATTACCCAAAACCAACATGAAGGGATAATTATATAGTTTCTATTCCCAACTGACTCCTGCCTGTCAACAAGGATTCATGCTTCAGGTGTTGTCCATTCGTTTCTTTTCCATCATAAATATCAACATCTCCGCTGCAGCTCTGTCTTGGCCCGTTTTTTTATCCTTCTTTTTCAAATGTTTACTTCGTACATCGAGGTATCCTTCGCTCATTCAGCCCCCCCCCCCCCACCACGTCCGATCAAGTTCAATAATGTCGGATTCCCACCACCAGCATGATTAACTAAGAAAACAATGTTTGATAGCCACTAATCCTACAGACATCGATATTAAAAATCACATGAATCGTTATGATTCACACAACTTCCTAACGTTCACACAATGTGCCTGGGTATACTCCCACTCACTCCACTACATGTTCATTGAACATTGATGAGATTTTCAAAGATAATTTATTTCAGGGTTTTTTTTTTCATTACCAAAATTTGCTATGGTAATACATTACATGTAAGATTTGAAGCGGCGTATATCTATACCAGCCGTAATCGTATTCACGATCATGATTAGAATTGTACTTTGTTTTTTACGCAATCACAATCATAATGGTGCTTTATTTTTACGTGATTACGGTCATAAAAGTCCTTTGATTTTTACACGAATACAATTGTAATCGAAATAAGATTACGGTTATAATCGTACTCGTAGTTGTGAGTACAACTGTATTCGCAAACTCTCAGGTGATTTTCATTATAATTGTAGTTTTGGCCAAGTTTTTGTCATACACAAACAATCGTAATCATGTAAAAATTAAATGATGATTATAATCGTAATTACGACTACGATTATACCCAACTCTCCCTATACTAATGATATTCACTTACACACGACAATGAATGGGGGGCATGGAATTGATTTTTGAATAAGACAGTCTAATCTATCGATAGACCCAACCATTTTTTTCTATGCAATCTTTCAAGAAAAGTAAACTTTAAATTAAAAAAAAAAACCTTCAAAATTTAAGTTGTAATAGAACTATTTGTTATAATGAACAGTTATCTTCGAAAGGGATATCAAGGATCGCACAACCTTGAATGACTCGAGTAAATGAACGAGAGAGCACCTGGATTGTCCGTTGCTTTTTCCATCGCAATTCATTCAAATGTAGGTTTGCGGGTTTGTCACGTTTTTCGTAAGCATTAAAATTTCTCGAACTCCAACTATTATTAATAATTATTGTGAATTAAAAAAGAGGAAGCCATACTGCCCACCCACTTGGCAGACGTTTTTCATTTGTTTACATCCCGGTTTGACCTGGATGCCTCATAATTTCTGTGATATTGTCTTGAAACTCGGGCCGGTGCCCGGTCTCGTAGGGTCCTTGTCAAACTATTTATGCAAATCAGATAACTCTGACCACTAAAAGCTTTTTATAATAGACCCCATGGTCTTCTCACTCATTTCAAACCCAACCAAAAGAAAAGTTAACGGCCACAAATTCCAGTTTGTCTGGTCCTCCCTTACGCCGCAGTCGAGCTCTTTTAGAAACAATCGGATGGTATTTATGTTGTGATTTTATCATGTACCAACACGTTCCATGTCAAGAGTGATGATAATTTTATTTGAGTTGAGGAGATTTTTTACTAGCTTACAGCCAAGAGTTACCTTTCAAGAGAACAAATTATTGAAACGTTCGAATTACAATTCAACTTTAAAATCTTTGCTTTAACGTGCCAAACAGATGATTATAAATAAATAAATGTACAACATTGCCGGACAATTCATTTTCCTGACTTTAGCCACCTGAATTCCCAGTAAAATCGATCAAACCCAAGATTTCAAAATAAAATTTGACCAATCCATGGATTCCAATCAAATTTGTAAAAGGCTGAGCTAGATAATTCCTCAAAATTCAAGAGAAATCCCGTAACTTTGGGAGACTTTACGTTTCCACAAGCGCGAAAGCTTTTAATGGACCGAAAGAGTAATGCGAACATTTGAGTTACACCATGAAACCCTTACATACCAGATTTTCTGTATTGCCTAGTTATCACATTCCTAGAGGCAACTGATTTTCCGAAAACAATGCCATTCATTTGAGATTATCAGTTCGAAACAATAATTTAATTTCCTTTGTGGACATATAAATACATCGGAAAAAATGATTAGGACCAATTTAGCTAAGATCTAATCGATAATGCGAATAATCGAAAATAGTTCCTTACGAAATGGATACAAACTTAAGTGTCCCCTGAAGATTATTTTTATGCTTAAGACTTCTTCCGATTTGCTGAAGGATATTCTTAATTTTACACAACTGGTTTCGCCTTCATCAGGTATACTGGTAGGTAGACATGAGTTTATTACTTTACTCCTCTCGTTCACATTAAGATTGGCTAATTTCTCTGCGTAAGGGTACATACCAACTCCTTACACGTGCAATTCTGGTTACTATCACATGTAGCATCTTTTTTTTCGGGGTAATATAATATACTTGATTCGTTCTGTATTCGTAATAGAACTAAATAAAAGAAATGTTGAACTTGATGCAAGTAACACTGCGTTTAGCCATAAAAAACCTGATGAGATCAATGACAGGGGAAAATTTTTTAAAATAAAGAAATTCCTTCACTGAATCGGAAGAATACTTGATAACTTTCACATTCAATCCCTGGCACATATAAATTAACATGACTAATCTCATGGATTCAACAAAATACCTCAATGTTATCGGTCAGAATGACCTAAGATGAACACAGAAATTTACCGAATTTTTCGACGTTTGAAAATTTGAAGTCAATAATGACATTAGAATACAAATGAAATCATCCGAAATCCGCAAGACCTATGGCGAATCCATCCGAATCAGACTAAGATGATCTTGATATTCCATAACGTTGCCGCATGCTTACTTCAATTCGCATTAATATGGATTACCGAAACTGCAATGCTATAACGATTTTTTTCATCGGCAAAAAATGAATCTTAAGAACTGATCTTTCCACACAGCTTTTAGAAAAAGTAAATAGCGAAAGCGGAATTTTTATAAGGTTGCAGGAAGTTACAGGAAATAGCGCACAGGCTTGTAGTGAGTTAGATTGACAAATAGACAGATCTACATCAAGCCAATTACATAATTTCCCTTTATGCCTACAGGTGTCAGGAAATTAAAAATGGTACATAATGCTGATCGTCCGTCATCTGATAACACATGAATACTTACTCTGGTTTTCAACTGTTGTAAATTATAAATGAAAACCAGAACAGGTATATATAGCAGGATGAATGAGTTTGTGGAGGGTAGCGGCGTATAGCTAGTAAACGAGGAGCCAGAGGTCCTATAGAAATGCTAATAGGGTGAAGAGGAAAGGTAAACTATCTTTGATAAGTTAATAACACGTTGAGACCACAGTTAGTGAGGCAACACTGAAATTGGCGCCTTGGTCTACATGGGAGGGCCAACAAATTGGAGTCGGTAAGAATTAAAACACATGTCCCGGAGATCGGGAAGGGGGGAAGGCTCGGATCTAATAGCAGGTTCGCGGCTATGTAATCATGGGCTCCTGATTAAAACTGATTAATGAGAAAAAGGACTAAATAGTGGCATTTGTGGGGCTTAGGCACTGATGTATTGGATGGGCCCCCTCGCATAAACATAACCTGTAATCAAACTCGAGAAATACTGAAGACAAACAATATTTGTGGCCAATGATGATACATCAGGATGCACCGAGCCCGCGTTGTCATCGATGCCTACCAGCGTTAATCAAGCGAAGAAATCTCGCAAATCATCATACCAACAACCTGAAAGGTCCTATTTTCTTTCAAATACGTAATGAATGAGTAAAAAACGCAGCAAATTCTTTCACTGGAGTTTATTATTCAATGATTCATGATTTGAATTTCTACTGAGCTTTGGAGTGTGCGTGTTTCACAGGTGATAGAGCGATTATTGAATTTCAGGAGACATACATAGAGCACTTGAATCTGTTCTCAACCAAAAAACCTATTTGGATTGATCAGTTGATCTTATTTGTGTGCCTCCTGAAATTCAATAATCGCTCTATCACCTGCGAAACACGCACACTCCAAAGCTTAGTAGAAATTCAAATCATGAACGCAATCATTGAATAATAAAGCCCAGTGAAAGAATTTGCAGCGTTTTTTACAAGAGCGATTACAATGGAAAAATATTCTATTTGAAAATTTTAAATTTCGTAAGACGAAGCATGCATATCAGAATGCTTCAACCCATGTATCGGCTATAAACCCTTTTAGGAGTTCACTCCAGTTTCCACATTCACTACATCACTAGGTTACTGCGATCAAAACAAAAAAAAACTCTTGTGTTTGTTTTGATCGCAGTATCCTAGTGATGTAGTGAATGCGGATGCAAATGTTGGCACCATGAACTGGGCCATACATCGGGAATGGTTTGAGCTACGGACCTGGGGAAGGACTCATTCGATTCCTCATGGAAAGTTCTTCAAAAAAAGTCCGAATTTAGGCCGCCTTGACTTATTTTGAGGTTTTTAGGGATTTTACAAAGCTTTGATAACCCTGAAAGGGCGCTTTAAATTGAATGAGAGTGCTGGCTAAAGAATTGGGGCGTTGTCGGACCAATATTCATTTTTCCTGAAAATTTCAGATTTCTTGCTCCAGCCGTTTGGGAGAAATCGTGCCTACGGCGTACGGCGGACGGGCGGAAAAATTTGTATTGCAGATTTGGATTCTACACCCTTTGAAACCTAAACCATGAAATTTTCAGGGGGGTTTAAATTTTTTTTTTTTTTTTTTTTCAAGAGCGATTAAAATGGTTTATTATTGAATAATGAACCAAAATTGAGTAAGTATTTGATGTAACAATATTAAACAATAAATCGACCAATAAGTCAATTTTGAGGCTAACAGAATTGACCTAAAGTTATAACATAATGTGAGATATACAATAATATCCCGCTTAATGTACATTCGAACTATATACATTTCGGTTAACATACAGTCTTACTATTGAAAATTTTGTCCGCGTAATGAATTTTGGATAATGTACAAAGTTAGGGCGAACATATTTTTCAGGATTTTGAATTTGTCGCGTGGAAGAAGATGGTTCTTGGGCAGATTTCGGCGCATGCGTACCAACACTGCCGCAAACCCACGCCAACATGCCTTTGTCTCAGTTCCAGTGAACCCATCGTTTCGTACCTGGGCCTTGCCCGTATATAAATCGCTTTAAATTAAAGTGATCTTTGTTATTATCTCTCTTAAACTCCAAAAAAGTGCCTAAAGAGGGGAAAGCGCGTAATGTCCTCTCAATTGAAAAAACGAAAGAAATGATAAGTAATATAGATGATGGATGGTGGAACAAACATTGAAATGGTGGTTGTGGAAACGATAGAACGGATTATTCGCAATTTCCGTTATTTCTCATGAGCAGTGAGGGGCTCTGGGAGGCACTCCCCCCAGCAAAGAAGGGGTCCTCCCCTTGGAAATTTTGGAAAATTACCTGTCAAAAACGACAATCTAAGGTGTTTTTGACGTCTGAAATTGACAAACCCCGCCTTACGGTTGAAAATCGTTTGCTACTGTAGCCGTCGTTGTGACTTTGAACCAAAATTCCATGGGCGCCACCGAGAAGTCACCCGAGCCCCCAAAGGTTGCCAGACTCGCTGGAAGTTGCGTGTTTGAGCACCAGTCTTAAAGCGATTTGATTGGTCGATGTTTTGGAGGGAGTAAGATGAGGGGGCCCTCTGCGATGGATAAGGGGATGGGGGTGCATGAGATGCGCAGAATGACAGCGCTTCCACACAAGCGCTAATGTCGCCAATGAGGCGGTAATTGTGCCAACTGCGAGCATGAACAATTCTTTTTTATAAAGAGGAAATTGTATATTTAACATTAGTATTAACTAATTCTTTAAATTTAATAAATCGTCTGGTCATCGCCGAATCCAGAGATGACCACAGGCTTCGCCACTGCTCATGGGATTATTAGGTCCGCAGTACCGACATTCTTCAGGAACGGATTATGTACATTAAGCTGACCACTTCTGTACTAAGTAAAAGGACGTTCAAATTCACATTAGTGTTGACGTTCTTGTTTTCTGTCAAAGTTAGAGCTATGAGGGAGAGCGAACTGACGATCTTGAAGCGGCCCGAGTGGATGCGATCGATTGAAGGGATGTCTAGCAATAACGAACATGAAAACATCAACATTATTTCAAAAGTTTTCGATATTTTTTTTTTTTTTTTTTTTTTTTTTTTTTTTTTTCTTTTTTTTTAAATTTCAGCCGATTGATTTCACGCTTTAGGATTGACAGAAACTGGTGACTACAACTCTGTCCCAACTGGATCCCATTTGTAACTTATTATCAAAGTTTCATTAACTTTGATCCAGCTGTTTCCTAGAAAAGCTCTGGACGGCGGACTTTATTCGAATTTCCTAGAAACGTAAAAACTAATTTGAAAAGCTTTCAATTTTTTCAAGGTCGATCGCAAAGTTTCACTGTTGAAATTAGTAAAACAAACCAAAAAATATTTGTTTAAATGTAAACTAAACTATTGTGCGGTGTCAAACATATATTGACACAAAAAAAGCTCCAATTGAAGAAAAAAATTCTTAACTGTGGTGTACTAAAACTGAGTTTGTTGTACTCGCTTCACAGCATAGAAAAACCTAGAAATTTGTTGCAATGAATTTTCATTTTGCAGAGATCTACTCATAGGCTATAAACACATAAACTAAGGACGGAATCCCAACGACATTGGCAATAAAAATAATTTACTAACGACAGCTTATTCCAGTGATAACAATTCATACATTTTTAACGAAGGAATTTTGATTCAGCACCATTTCATAAAACCATGGTATCGACACCAAAACAACCGAATCTTACATTTGTACTGTCGATTAAGATCAACAGTTTTCAACAGGGAATTAAACGATTAAAACGCTATAAAAAGACCTACATCTAGAAAGTTTGAAAGAAGATTTTTATTGATGTCCATTTAACGTCGTAAGTCAATTTAAGGGTATAATATAGACGTCAGACATGATGAGGAACCATCGATAACTTAGCAGTTCACGTGAATCGCAAATTTTGTCACACAGTATTTTCTGGACTAACATTCACCTGATTACTAATTGTACAATATGTAACTAGCAATATACATTTTACCAAATACGTGACTGACACAGGGTGTATTGCCATAGCTGTTCTCCCGTTTAAAAACATTAATCTATATCTTTGGTTTATTATTTTTAATAAAAAGGTTTTGTAATTGTATAGAAAAAAAAGAGTTGTTTTTTTATGTTCCAAGATGCCCAGATTCCAAATCCGAAATGTCTTTCCGCTGTACGGGACATAACAGGAATGAGAATTGATGTAAAAAATCCGTTCTTTAGTAAATGGACTCCACTTGGGGTGTAATCAGTTCCAACTTTTAGCCAGTCTGATCGCTTCACGTGAATAGATGCTAATGGCAAATGCGTTTTTTGAGGTTTTTACTGTCATAGGCAAGTCGGCTATCATTTTCTAGTAATTTTGGAAAATGAAGTGACTTGGGATAGGTATCAGCTGTAGGTATTACTTTTATGATGTTATTATTATTTTGTTTCAATTTTTGCTTCCGAGTCTACCAAGTTAGCGGAAGCATTGTTTTCACTTTCGGAATGTGAAAATTTTTTGTCTCCAAAATCGAAAATTCCACTCGCATTTTGTGTTTTAGACCTTTCTGAACAATTTTGGTTCCGTGTCTGTCTGTCAGCAAATCCTTGTTACGGGCAAAACTACACGAAGTTATAGTCCGATTTTGATGAAATTTTCAGGGATTGTGCGGTTTTATGTGTAGATGGCCCCATGTGAGTTTCATGACCTCCGGATTAATAGTAGCCTCTGCGCATGCGCAAACGTGAAATCCTTGTTACACGCATAACTCCGGGCGTTCTTGACAAATTTCGATGAAATTTTCAGGGATTGTTCGGTTTGATGTGTAGATGGTCCCCTATAAGTTTCATGACCCCCGGATCAATTGTAGTCTCTGCGCATGCGCAAACGTGAAATCCTTGTTACGCGCATAACCCTGGGAGTTCTTGACCAATTTCGATGAAATTTTCAGGGATTGTTCGGTTTGATGTGTAGATGGTCCCCTATGAGTTTCATGACCCCCGGATCAATAGTTGCCTCTGCGCATGCGCAAGATATATACAGCCACTGTGCGGAGGGATGACGGCAGTTGGGTACTTTGCAACGACGCTGCAGTCAAAACAACATTATTTGATCCGTCATTGAACGATGCTTATATTTTATTTTTAGAAATGTCATAATAATTATTTATCACTTCAGTCATCTATCCATTCAGTGTCAATGTCAATTTTTATTATTAGGTATATTTTATAGTTTGTTCAATAGTTGAACATGCCTACCTTTATCAGTCATGCTATGGATACGAGGAAGCTATGTGCCACACCCACTTGGCAGTCGTTTTTAATTTATTATTATTTTCTCGTGGACTTTTATTTAACTTGAGAATGTATTTTCAAGTCCCGTTCATCGCCTCCGAGCCACAGAAATTCCCAGACTAATTAGATTTCTAAAGGCTACCAAGATTTTTTATAGAACAATTTAGTAGACTGAATTTGCTGGTTTTTAATTTCGAACATTTGCAGATTTTCTAATGAAGTTGATGGTTTGGTACAAAAAAGTGAGTTTTACAGGAAATTCTATGCTGGTTTCAAAACCGCGGTAAATATTATAGATAGTGCGAGTCTTAGTAGAAGAAAGGCGGTTTTCAAAAACCCTGCAAATTATTACGCAAAAGGTTTGTCATCGTAAATCATTGGTATATGTTTATTAAATGTAGTCTCTAGTACATTGTTCAAAATCGGTGCCTATTGCTTTAAAGCTTATAATTGTATTCTAGTTGTAAAAAATACAATCCTCTACCATTTCATATTTTAGCACCACAGACCGATTAGGAAAAAAAGCATGTTCCATGTTTCTTGGATTCTTGTCGTAGACTCAGAAGCAAAAGGGGAGCTGCCCTCTGGAAAGGCGTGAAGTGAATGGTTTTTTTTTTGTAACGTGATTTTTTTACTCATCCATTAAGTTTGGTCAAGCAGTTTCGAAAAACAACTCAGGACGTTGCACAGTGATTGCAAACGTCGATTAACCGGTCAAAAGCCAATATTTCCACCGTACCTTCATCACTGTTGTCCTTACGGAATGTTTATTCCGATTTTCAGCCACTTGTGAAATACAAATTTTTTTCCTCTTCTGCGAAACTATTGTTATAGGAAACGTTATGCTGATTCCATGAATGCACCTTATATCAGTAAGTGCTGGATTATAATTTTCACTACCCCCCCCCCCCCCCCCAAACACGTGTTCTTGGTTTTTGAAACTTTAACCCCTTAGGAAAACGAATATTTTCTGAATTTTCGACTTGAAAAATGTTACGGCCATTGCAAAAGCAATTATCCAACAGTTGTTTGACGAGTTGAAAAGTCAACGTAAGTAAAATTACCGTAATCATACACTGAAAAAGAAGCAATTGAGGGAATCATTGATTTTTTCGAGACTCGAATTTACTTTTAAAATATGGGTACTGAGTTTTACGTAAGAAATATAACACTTTAATAAGGAACTATTTACTCAACTAATTTTTTTAGATCGACAACAGATGATATCATTACGACATTTCAGGAGTGTTATCAATAGGAAAGGGTTGAGCTAAGATAGACCCACACTAAGTTACTATTGAAGAAATTGTGGAAACCCATGACAAGAAAAACACAGTTTTTAGAAAGAATAGAGTACATTCCTACAAAATTAAAGAGGTATAAACGCTGAATCAATTTTGAAAAGTCACCATCAGTTACAGGACAATAACTATTGTAATAAAAAATCCTTATGAAATTTCCATTTTCCGTTTTCGATTTCGAATTGAAATGGATTTAACGTTTATAACTATTTGATTGTTGAAATAGACTACTTTTTTCTTTTTTTTCCAAAAAACTCTGTTTTCCCGGAGACTGACGTTTGAGAGTCAAACAAACGTCCTGGATAAGAGTAGCAGCGTCCTGCTATTTTGTTTTCTTCTCGCCTTTTGGATCCTTCCAAACCCAAATGTGAAGAAATGACAGGATTGGATAAAGTTTAATTCTCTAACTCTGTAGGTTGAATACGGGTTTTCCCCTGATTAGTCGTTATATTCAATAAAACAATTGTTAAGTGGCACAGTAATTACAAAGAAATGCGTCAATTAGATTTACTTTCTGCCATGATTGGTAAAATCCACCAAAATATTGCAAAATTGTACAAAAGTTAGTGAATTTTTGCTACAACACTTGTTTGATTCCTTCAATTGACCTCCAACCACTGAGTATTCACACTTCAGTAGAGTACAAGTTTAAATATATAATTTTTTCTCTAATTAAGACCTTGAAGAAATTATGTTTTGAGCAGTTTTTGAAGGTTTGAACCACTCGGTGACGCGGTGGATTTTTTCGATTGTCTTTGGATTCTACGCATTGAAATAGAGAACAGAAAATTTAGAGGGGGTTAAAGATTTTTCTTTGTCGTTTACAAAGGTTCATTATTGATAATGGCAAACAAAAAATCAACATGATTGACAAACGAATGCGTGCCTGGTGGTGCCGAAGTGCATGACCAACTCGTGGGATGCACTATTTCTTTCAAGCTCCCCCATTCAAATGTATAAAATATACATTTTACCCAACATTAACGGAGACGAGTCCAGTAAAAGTTAGATAATACTTCTCGAAATATACAATATTGCTGAAAACGAGCGCTTCATACCTGATACTTGATACTTTCTTCATTTTCACGTTATTCATGTTAGTCCAATTGGTATTAATAATTTCATTTATTCAAGATTTATGATAAACGAATGCAAACCCTATGACTTATACTTTCCTAATAACAAATGATAACCAATTCCAGCATTAATTTAATCCTGGCTAGATTAATTAGGGAATTTTCCTAGAAAACGCAGCAATTGCATTGGCTCCTAAGTTTTAAAATGTTCAAGTTGTTCAGTTTACTAATGTTGATTTATTTAACTGTTATGGTAGGTTTATACTGTTGGTTTATCACGCTCCTCCTATTCTGCTGTTTATTTCGGTGTCAATGATATGCTCTCAACAAAAGATGATGATATTGATCGACTAGTATAGAAGAAATTGCGGGACGACGAACATAAGTGCTTAAATGAAGTAGAAGACTGTTCAGGATCCGGGGAATCGACTGCTGAGATGAATTCTTCCAAGAAAGAAGATTCATTATCAGTTCACTTAGCAGTTGATGAGGGTAATGGACCGAATGATTCAAAACTTTCCTTTTGAGGGAGTCGAGATGGAGGCTGATCGGTGGTCCTTTATTCTTAAGTGTAGCAATCCCAAGAAGTTGAAGGTTAAAGGAAACGTTTACACATATATCGTTGGATTAATTCTCACCCGATTTGGTATCATGGCATTAATTGAAATATCACGTATCAAAATCAGCATAACAAGCAACTCCTTTAAATTTGGAATTTTTTGTGTTATTGGTTGTTGGAATGTCCTTGTAAGAGGAGCAAACGGATGATCGTACAGCAACACAAGTGGTCCCATTCAATTCATGGAACTAATTTCTTACAAAATCAAACTAAAAAACTACCCTTTTATACTGAAAGTTTTTGAGATTTCGATTTTCGTAATACTTCAACTCCTACATGCACCATGCAACTTCCTACAACTCGGTGAATATTATACATACACTGTTAATAGGCTCAAGGATTAATATTGAAGGAACATGTACTATTTTGATGTGTTTTGTCACAGCAGAACCTAGTGATGATCGCGTGAATCACCAATCTAAGACGATATACATTTGTTCATAAAAACTTTAAGATAAACATAAAATGTTGACTTTCAAGCGATTAGAAGATCTTTCTGAGAAGTGATTTGATTTCATCTTCTCGCTATCAAGAGTAAAATCCAGACTAATAAGATAGAATCTTTTTCAAGTACGTAAATAATATTTTCACTAAGTATTATTAATTTTGGAAGTAATTGAATATATTTAATTACGTGGCTTCAAGAAGTAGCAAAAATGGAAAGACAGTTGAAGAGATGGAGGAGACAGAGGAGAGAATGCAAATCAATTTCAAGTGTCCAATGAAAGCCAAACTGATTTGTTTCGAGGGCTCCAAGGAAAGAGCCACATACATTAATATTGTTCTCACTCCCAAGGAAATTCACGGATCACTTCATACCAGTGGGAAAGTCAATACCAGTAACCCAACCACTGAACCTCTAATATCAACCTTTTGAAAATAAAGAGGACTTTTTGGAACTATTCACAGTGTCCATTAGAATGGGGCTGAACACAATAGATCCAATAAACATGAAAGCCTTCAAAACCCAAGATGAACCGATTCTAACTGAAAGAATTGAGTAGATAATAAAGTTATTTTATGGAAAATGGGGGGGGGGGGGGGTGTTGTTATGAATTAATAACTTTAGGGGATCAGTTAATCACATATATGGCCGTTTTGCAGGAAAGTGGACAATTCATATCATCAAGCAAATAATATGTTTTGAGAAAATTATTGAGACATGTCCATAGCGTGGTAAAGTCAACTTCAAGTATCCATATTTTCTACTACCACAGTACTTCCTGATGGCTTTTATTGACCAACCACATTCTTCACTATCCCATTCCCTAATCCAAAAAGAGAGCGAGGAAAAGAATCCAAATGTTTACTAGACTCATAAGAGTTGTCCCCAGGAAATTGTAATTTGTGGGAGCCCATTTCAATATCCAACCTTTTAGTTGGATAATAGACGCTGTGCTTTGGTGGATGCATTCTGTGATGGATGAGCTATTCAGTTTACTTTCGTGATAATTAGGTTCCAAGGAGCAAAATGTTGATAAGGAGAAGTCCTTATAAATTCCCAGCCAACCCCTGAAATGTAAGTTACTGTCGAGCTTTTATTTTAATCACAATTTTTGTGACTTCTTTATCCACTGCTCAGGGATCTTCAAGCTATTCCTTGTTTTAGTTTCTCTAAAACTCGGATCAAGTTAACCTATTGTCAAGTTGTTCCAGTTTATTACTGTCAACTTATTCTATGGTTAAGATACGTTTATATTGTTTGTTATCTCCTCCTTCTCTCCAGATTATTTGCCTACCGATGATAGTTCTCATCAAAAGAAGATGATATTGATCGACTGGTACTGAAGAAATTGCGGGACAACGAACGCATGTGCTCAAATGAAGAAGGAGACAGTTCAGAGAAGGAGAACGTAAGAAGAACACGAAAGACCAATACTCTCAGGGCCAAAGATACCTGTTGCACTACTGGGATATCAACTATCAAACATCTGGTTGAAAGTTGGTATAATCCATTGGTGTACACGTTAGTGAATTCACAATATACTTCGCAGTAGAATAGATTATTAAGTACATATTAAACACCACTGGATTTTTTTTTAAATTTATTTCGCTCTACATTCCTTTCAGAACCAGGGCCTTCTCAACAATTGTCTGCCATTCCTGTCTATTTTGTGCTAGATTTCTCCATCTGCGTATATTGAGCTGAACCAGGTCTTTTTCAAAATCCTCTAGCCAGCGTAGGCGAGGTCTTCCTCTTTCTTCTTCCTAATAGCACTCCGTAAAGGGCTTTTCAAGGGTACCTTTCACCTGGTATTCTTTCCACGAGGCCTAGCCATCTTAAACGAGAACGTCTGATGAACGCCACTAAATCTGGCTCACCATGCAGACGTCTCAGTTCTTCATTGGATCGGATCCTCCAAACTCCATTCTAACAGATGGCACCAACAATGTTGGCCAGAATCTTTCGTTCCCAGCAATTTAGGAGTCTTTCACTTGCTGCGGTCTGGGTCCATATCTCACAGCCATACATAATTACAGGGCAACTAATTGTTTTGCAGGCTGTGAGTTTAGCTCTTTGTGATAGCCCTCGAAATTTCAGAACTTTCTGAATTGACCAGAAACACCTATTGCCAGCTGCAATCCGCGCTTTTATCTCTGTGGTCTCATCATTGTCTTCTGTTACTATAGCACCCAAATACTAAAAATCGTGACACACAGGAAACTCCTTGTCTGGTATTTTGAGTGTGTTCTGTGTCAATGGAGGTTTTCTCGAGGTCCTCATATACATGGTTTTCTCTTCAATAATTTTCAGACCTCTAGTGTTGGCAGCCTGTTCGAAGCTGGTGCTGTTTGAGCAATGATATCAACGTCATCGGCATAAGCAAAACACTGGGTTAACCTATTAAAAATAGTTCCTCCTGGATTTGTTTGTATGGCTCTGGCAGCACTTTCCAGGGAAAAATTGAAGATAGTTGTTGCCAGAAGGTCTCCTTTGCACAGGCCTCTTTTTACGGGGAAACCTTCTGCAAAGGATCCCATCACCTTTACTATGCTTGATGCATCCTTCATTGTCATTTTAATCATGCCTTACCAGCTAGTTTACAACTTCTGCCACTAATAGTGCTAATGGTGTACTGTGGTAACTTGTTCCCCCAAACGTCTCGGTCCACCTAAATTCAATTTTAAATATTTCCATTCAATTCTCAATGCATCTACATATAAAATGGTAAAGTTTCTAAGAGACAGAAACTGTCTCTTGTTCTGCTCTCCTCAACTCCATTAAGCCCATTTTTACGAGCCTCTCTCTCCCGAATAGTCTATGGTCTAAGAGTCTTTGGTTAATGTTGAAAAATAATTTGCTTACCTCAGGATCCAGCCGCTTTAATTCTTAATCATACTCGTCTACTTCAAAGTACAGCTCACTCGATGTGATAGAAACCATACCAGGAGCAACAATTCCAGGGGCAATGAGTTTTGCCTTGGTACTCATATTAACTGGCCCTGTAACGGAAGGCATACTCAGTATAGAGATTTACAAGGAACAGACAAATTATAATGGACTGTATTATGACAGAATTTGATTAAGAATAAACTAGGACAAACACCTTTATACAAGCTTTGCATATTTGAGGTTGGCCAAGTAGATTCAGTTTCAGACCCTTTATACAACCTTCAATCAAGAACATCAATATGATCAATATCATCCACTCATAGTTTCATAAAGAAATTTCCAAGTCTTATTAAGTGATTTTCTTTTTTAATGGGTATTTCTCGCAATAGCCTTTGTAAAATAATAAGAGTGTGATTTTCGAAATGAAAAATCCCAATTCCCAACAGCATTTATAGGGTTAACCTTCTACTCTTCTGGGGTAGTGTAGCCAGACTTTCTGCCTTTCTTGTAAATTTGAAAG
The DNA here is from genome assembly GCA_031894815.1 of Creontiades dilutus. Lineage (NCBI taxonomy): Eukaryota > Metazoa > Arthropoda > Insecta > Hemiptera > Miridae > Creontiades > Creontiades dilutus. The sequence continues at coordinate 1,420,404 of JAVIWC010000851.1, forward strand.
CATGGATTTGGAGTTATACCGATTCATAAGCATTCTTAGACTATGGGTATTTTGTTAATTTAAAAAACCACAATCCCTTAACATTATAGTATTTGTACAATTCAATGCACAAGCCTCATTAGGTGTGATTCTAACTTGGGTTAGGAGGGAGTTGATTCTTTGTTTAGATCATGTTGTTTGGAAATACTTTTTACCACCATTCGAACTTTGATTTGATTTATAAAGTCTCGGGGGTCCACCCTATCATGACGTCCTCGCATATTATAAAAATTTTGTTATTTTTGAATTGGAAGAATAACACTTGTTTCAGAGAAAAAGGCGGTTCCATCAGTAGGTACCTTTATCATGCAAAAGAATTAAATTTTTCAAGAGAGTGATTTGAGGTGAAGGGACCCTAGCAACTGTAACTATCCCTTCTGTCTGCAATTTCTAAATGAGAACTCAAAATTTGCATTCAATTTTATATTGTCAGAGTGAAACTTTTTTTTTTCAATCCTTTTAGATAGCATTGCTCGGTAAATCATAATTAATTAAATTCTCAGGATACTGAAGTGTGATTTTAGTAAACAATTAAGCCATGTTGCTTTTTCGTCCATGCGTGTACCCTCAACCAACAGATACCAATGGTTTTGTTGGTATCTCAATCATTCAATGTTTCTAGCTCTCTGAAATAACGAAAAACTATCTATGTATGTAACATACTCGTAATGTTACTTAGCCTTCGGAGTTATATGCAAAATATTTAGGATTATCAGCATATCCTTATTGTTTCTATTCTTGAAATAGTAGAATTTTAAGCAGCAATGAAAGTAACAGAATAAACTTGAACATCAAACAATTCATACCAGTCAAGTCTACATCCAGATCCCGATCATCTGTCATGAGATCACCATCATCCAATAGATCTGTGGATTGAACTTGTTGGGAATATGATGCAGCAAGCTGAGCATGAAACTCATTCCGTGCCTGAAATTTAAATTCAGTAAATTAAAGACCAATTTGTTTGTTGTTGACTAAGAGAGTAAAATTCTTGGAAATTGAATAATCAAATTTTAAAAATTTGACCTTGTCATTGAACAACAAACATTTATGACAGCAATACGAACCTATTTCATGAGATTAATAACTTTGCCCTTCTCTGGGACATGCATGCAAAACTAATGAACATGGACAAACTCAATTTGGTTCAATTATTTTAAATAAAAGAGCAACTGAGTTCCATTCGCTCCCTATAAGAGGATAGGATAAGAGGTAAACATCTTGGTTAAGATCTTGAAATAAACATACTTGTAGAATAGCGTCATCTGGTGCACCATGCTCAATTGCAGCTTTCAGGGTAGCCTGAGGGTGACTTGAACCACGAGGGTTGTGTACTAGTCTCTTTCGCCTACGAGCATCATCCTCCCAAGCATCAAGCTTCCAGAATTCTGTAAGTCTGTGATTGAAAATAATACCTTTCATGATTTGAGTTGCTTTAACTAGAACGTTTAAAGAAACATGTCTAATAAACAAAATAAATCAAACTGTACGTACAATTATAACCAATGATTCTGTATTAAGCATGATGTTGCACATAAGACAACTTAGGAGATGATAGACTAGCAAGAAGGAAGAAAGATGTCAACCCAGAATCAAGTCTCCCAACACACACCAATAAGTGAATCGTATAATTTATTATTGTCCCTCCCAGTCCGTATGGATGTGACCATGAAAGCTTTTTAAAATTATTATCGAGAAAAAATGGTATGTACCTACTAGGAACAGATTGATAAGTTGTAAAGAGTGATTCTCACGATCAATTTTATCTTTGACTGTTACCCCTTGAAAATGAGTCTCACTAAAAGTCCATGAAGTGCACACGAGCGAAAGAGGTTAAATGGCAACATTGTTGCATTGCTCAGGGCTGAATGTCTGTCCATGGTGCTAATCGATTCTTGTGTCACTTACAATTAGCATCAGCATACTAATAATGTAAGGGACTCCAAGATGATTTTAAACATGGAGGTACTACTGTGGACTTCATATGTAATTCAGATATAATGTGATGGAGTATCATGATGAAATTCACATGTGACATTAATGGTTAACTATAAAAGTTAGGATAGCTAGAAAAGTTAACTAATTTTTTTTTTTAATTAAAACTTCGTTTTGAACTTTTCCATCACCTAAGTTTTCTGAACTTTTTTAGGATCGAAAATAGTGTGTGATAGCCCCCTCCCCACGACAATGCCCTTGAATGGAAATCTAAAGAAAACAATAAAGAGTGCTTGTTTAAATAGCCAAGTTTGAAGAAAAAATGCACTGCCTGACATTTAGAGTAAGATGGTACTAACTTTGTAGCTGCAGGATCAACGTAGCCCCAAGCGCCATGTTTGTTGGATAAGATATTGCAAATTTTCTCCAATAACCGACCGGCAATGACATTATCTCTGCGTCGGGCTGCAGTAATAAGATGATCACACATACGTTCTTCTTCCCTTCTATCAAGTAACGTTTGAGCACATTGTGACTGAAAAAAAGGTTAACCTATTAAAATAACAATGTAATTGAGCATTTCTGTTATAAGGGGGAAGATTATAAAATTAGATTGAAGTTCAATGAGTACCTTATTGAATGAAGTTATGAATACAATAAAAATGTTTAGAAAGTGACAACAAAACGTAGCACATTTCATTATAATGCGATCTAACGTAAATATTCTGCTGCACAGCATTTTTCACAAACCACTTCAACTTGATGTTATATTTTTAACATTGGTAAAACTGCATCACCTGTGCTACAACATCAGCATTGTTGTCATAAGTTTCACAATAACGGTATATTACATACTTTTGACATTCCTCAAAACTTCCCACATCACCTGGAGTACATCATTTTGACAAAGTAACAACATCGTTAATACGTTATATAGAGTTTTAACGTCTATGCAATTTTAGAATACGAGGCTGACACGTAATATGAAATCACGACCTCATCACTGCATCTGAACTATGTAGGACGAGCCAGCAAAATTGGAACAACGTCATTAGAACATCATACGGTATACTTATAGGCTTGTGGTGTCCGTTGTACTACAAATTAGGGCATATGTAATCAAGTGCGACCAATTTTGTCACATGGGCAGTCACAAAAAGAAGTATATTAGGGGAAGGAAGTAGTGATCAGTGGGTACCCTTTTTAACATAATACGGAGGGTTAGATGAAAAACAACCCAACCTGATTCATATGGAGTCATTTTTCGATTAACACAGTTATAATACAAGGAAACAAGATAAACATAGTTATTTTGCACAAGGTATAATTTAATTATTACTATGTACACACTTACTTCGAAATCAGCATGTTTCAAAACATCATCAGCACGCATTCTATTCAAAATGAATTCCGCTTCATTTGCAACACGAACAATATGATCTTTCATAGCATGAGAAAGTAACCTACAACACGTAACATGTAAATGTACCAAACAAAATATCAAGGCAACTTCCTAGATACAATTTATCACACATAAGCCAGTCAATACCAAACCGCAACTTCGGTTCAATCAAATCAATGAAGCATGGATGTAAATTTTAAAAAATTTAAAGTAATACTATGTACATTTTGGAAGACTATGGATGACTCCTAAGTTATGTAATTTTTTTTTACAACCTCGATAAGATTGCAAATGACGAAGGAGTAATTGAATTCAGCTGAACAAGTCTCAATAATCCGAATATATTACAAAGTGAAGTTCCATAAAATGTCAATAAGAAAAACGGAATTTAGTGGTCAGTGGGACTGTGAAATGAACTCGCTTTGTTTGGCAAATAAAGTTATAATGTTCCAGTTAATAAAAGTTTTTCTCATCTATAAATACATTACACTTCTATTTCTCTCTTTGGTGTTGGTTCTATCTTAAAGCACTATTTCAATAGTGGGATGCATCAGCATTCTTCAAATACTCATAAAATCCCTAATTAGTTAGATGATTAAGGGTTCAAAGTACCTTCCTTCGTTGATGAGTTCAATGAAGGCTAACCCAGCATGCTTCTGTAACGAATTTTGCCACTCTTGTGAGCAGAGTAACATCACTAACTCCACAACAGAATGGCTGTTTTTAAAGGTGATAAGACCTAAAACAAACAAGGAAAGCATAAGCTAATATCCAATAAAAGATTACTGCATGAGTACTTGGAAATATCGCCCGTTCATATATTCGTATTATAAAATTATCCTTCCAACAAAGTTCCAACGTATACACCCAGATCGTGGAAAACTAAATAACTGAGAACGGGATGATTGATGCGCTTTAAATAACACTTCCACTCACATATAAATAGTGGAAGGCACCTTTTACTATTAATAACTCACCTTTTCCTTCCATAAGTAGTTCTTGACCATGAGATCCGACCAGCGTTTTTGAAAGGAATGGAGCAAAATCTACCATGATCTCTCGGAGAAGTGGGCAAACTGAGCCCAAAGCTGTTTCCAATTTCTGAGTCAACGATGCTTCTCTTGAAGGGGTGGGAGTTGGTGTCGTAGTAGCAGAAGGTAAGGGAAGGTTTTTCAGCGCAATGTCATCTGGGTGAGGGCTCTGGTGCGACATATCTCCTGAACCAGGGACAACAACCACACTTATGTCAGAATGAGGCTTCTCCCCTCTTGGAATGTTTCCTTCACTATCACGTATCATACCTATAATAAAAATATGAACGAACCTTGATATTTATAACTACTGTTAATACATAATACATTCACAAGTGAAGGCAGAAAGTCTAAGCGAGTGCTGGACCAAGAAACCACAGGCTGCTTTACTATCACTGATTTTGGCCAATGTAACTTGAAAAGTGGATGGATACACTTAAATTTATCAAGGAATAACCACACCTTCTCAACTATGAAAAAAGGCCACCACATTATCGAAAATGGTGCGTTATCATGTTTCTTTTGTTATTGGTTATAGAATGTTCATCGTTTTCTAATATCTTGGAAAAACCTATGGTATCTACTTCATAAGTTGTAACCACAATGTGTAAGGCTATCTGTACCTATGCTCGTTAATGTAGTCCCAGACATCAATTATAAAGCTGGATTGTGTGATGGATATGGTTAGTTGGCCCCTTCCCGATTTTAGAATCTGACGCCTTAGAGGATGAATCAGACGTTTTCAAGCGTCTGGGTCATCCTCTGAGCGTGGTGGAGCATTATCAATGCATCCAGCTCATTGGAAGGGGCAACTATACCATTCCATCACCTCAGAATTGCAATACGCTCTTCTTTGAGTTTTAAAAAGAGCTTTCTTCAGTTACTGGGTTAGTTTGTGATCCAGTTAGATCTTGAAGTTTTCTATGAATAGTATTTGTTCTAGGAGAAGTTTCACTGAGTTATAAAACTGAGGATATTCAGCATGAAATCTCAATTGTATAACCAATTCCGTACAAAATAACAGATTACTTGTATCGATAATTCCTAATTGCTCACTACGAGAATTGGGCAAAAATGACGCCACCCTCACAATACAAAAATTAAAAACAAAACTTTTACGGCCAGTCTATTGAAATAGAGCCTTGATTATGATGAAGCACGCTGATTTAGTGATTGCTGTACAATGAGAACTGATATTACCCAATTTATCCTTACCTCTCATCTGCATGTTGTGCATGTTCTTATGCTCAGTCTCTTCATTTAAATTTACATCAGTCCAGTTTTCCTCATTCGTCGTAATGTTCGATAATTTGTTATCATCATGAATCGTATCCACAGTTGTGTTACTGTCTGCGTCACTTGCTGCCAAGGAAGTTACTGATATCACTTCATCAACTGATCCAATACTCTGCAAATGGAATCATCTCATTAGCTTACATACACAGCAAACGGATTTTCACTCCTATTTCACCATTAACAAATAAGTTCCAGTCATGCTGCATGATCGTATGAGTGAATTTCCAAAAATTATTGGATAACAATCATGTTGGATTGAGTTGAAATTTGAGCACTTTAGTTTGCAACAAATAGGTACTAACTATCAATGTTATTGTGGAAAAACTTTCTCTAAATATTTGTATTTTCCTAAGTCAGCAATCATGATGATTGTTATCCGTATATTGAACCGATTCTACTGCTAGATCGTAGTAGCAAATGTCTACAGTTGTTGTCAAGAGATGCATGACACGACCTTTAGATGATATTTCGTTTAAATAGGGGAGAGTAAAAGGGCAAGACTAAATAATTAAACAACTAAGAAGACATTAGTGGCTTTGAGCCTCCAGCTCTCAGCAGATGTTTGTTCTAAGGGGTCCAGTTAATCAAATATAAACCATGAAATAATCAGAGAGACCTTGGACAGACAGACCATTTTTTATACCCGACTTCTTTGGGCATGAATTGAAAATATGGAGCAGGGGTAACCTTTAAATAAATTAATTTACAATGCGGCACATCAGAATAGGAGACTAAATACTTTTATGGAAATAATTTTCGAAGAAGATTCCAGCACGGATATTAGAAGAGACCTCTTCTAATATCCGTGGATTCCAGTAATTCATCCAGATGTTCCATTCCTTCAATTAGGCATAATCTAATACCTATCATTTCTCATTAAAGTTATACTGTAGCGCCATTTTTTCCCTTTTAGTGATTGGCTCTGAAGATTTTCATAACCCACAATTTATCACAATAGTGTACAATTATTTAGTACATTTGTTACAATGTCGATCTTACAATCTTTGAAAGGGGTGTACGCAGGAGATGATTAAACAGTGTCGGTTGTCAATATACTTTATTCAACTCTCAAACTCCTACCTAAGGAAAAGACGGTAGAGAAAATCTCTTTCTGAATTGTCGGTTCGGGTGAGACAAAGAATATGTTTTAAAATTGGCTCATCAAACATCGTCAAACACCCCACCTCTTCATTGTGTCCACACAAACACTTGGGAAAACAAATTGCGAGGGCACAACAAACTAATAACGAAGAAAATCACCAAACGATAAAACAAAAAATAAACAATGTTCTCAACTTTCTGATTTAAATTGCGAAAAGAAAAAATTATGGGTGACGGATTTTCGCGAGATATGGGGCTACTCTGGACTGGAGGAGAGGAAGGCGACGCTACTTTGATCTAGTGGATCGCTTTGGAACTCCCATTCCCCCAGTGCTTGAAGCTCCCAATGAATCACATATTCGCTGTTAAATTTAATACAATTTTGAGAGTGACAAATATATTTATTAATTTTTTCAACAATTATATATTGACTTTCAAAGACCCTTCAACAGGTTCTGAGTTTCAAGAAGGCGATTCTGCTTCAACAACCCCTGCTTTGGTTATCTTTGGCTACGAACTTCACAAATCTTCTGTTCACATAGATTGATTGGCATTAAATTTTATTCTAAAATGGTTTACACCTGTTTTACCTAGTTACTTAATTTCTTGTATTTCAAAACATACATGATATTCAGAACACAGCCCATTTCTGGGCAACTATTAGATCAACCTGCTGGAATCAAAGGTTGAATGGAAACGCTGATTTCATACCTAAATAAATTTAACTAACCCAAATCATTCTCAAACATCAATAATTACAACCCAAAAACAGTTACTCTTGTGAATAACTCATAGCCACTGAAATGATTAGTCTTGAAAATAATACATATAGGTATATAAGAGCATGCTAAATGCTACTCAACCATATGAAAGGAATACCAAAATTCTAAGATTAATGGGAACCTAAAGTTAAAAAAAACAAAGAGAAGGAGAAATTCATTCACAAAGGACTTGTAACAAAACGAGGAGGAAGGGTAGGGGAGATGCAAGAGGATATTTAAATACAATAACTGAAAGAAGCAAATATGCTAATATTTTGTAACCTGAAAGCATGAACTAAAGTGTCAAAACATGGATGCCAATAAACGAACATGTTATGGCTAAATTAAATATAAATATAAGCGAAAGAAAAGTATTTGATCAAATATGATTACATAAACCAAAAAGGTAAAACTTCTACTGCCTAATAGGCTTAGGAGAATTGATATCTTATCATCTGGTAGCTGTGGGAAATTTGTCAGATGTGAGAAGCATTCGCAGAAAGTAAACAAAAAGAAATTGGATAGGGGGCAGTCAATGATATTATGCAACAATTGCAAGTCAGCATTCCGCCATAAGAACCCTTTTAACAGCCACAAAAATCATCATTCATTTTCGTTGGGGAATTCGAAAACTAGCAGCTATCTTTGTCACATCTACTTCTATCGAGCAAATACCTTGTTGGAAATGTTGATTTGATGATGCCTTCCAATAAATCTCTGGTCCTCAATATCAAAAGTATGGTGTGAATAAGGGGAACGCTAAATTGTAAACAACAGTGTTAAAAATAATTCATCTACCATTAGAAGGCCTTCCCCAAAAATGAAAAAGCAAACAATTAATAACAACAAGAGAGGAAGGGACTAAATAGTAGAGTCGGTAAGTAGATCAACTAGGAAGCTCACCTTCACAGACGTGGGGACTGTAGCATCATGCTGAGTACCAGTGAGAATGGCTGGATTATTTTCGTCAACAACAATAACATCACATTCTCCCTCTGAAAAACGATAAACTTCGATACAATCAAAAAGAAAAATCGAAATAGTTTGTTTGTAATAGTGCTGTCTCAACATCCCCCCCCCCCTTCTTTTTATTGTAAAACTCAATCGAATGTACCAAATGGTAAGTACCTACCTGAAGTGATTTGAAAGCAAGCCCAACGGAAAATTTCAAGAGGGTTACATTAAAATTTAGTGACGCTCATTGAGGCTTAACTCAATGGGCATTATCAATGTATTTATTTTTTTCATTTTGCTTTCTACCTGGATTTTGCTATCTATTTATTTCACTCTTTGAAACTCCAAATAAATTATTTGATACTAACAGAGAAAATATTTACCTACTAATCGAATCTTATTTTACCAAGAAAACACGTAATCACTGTGAATCACAGTTATTGGATTAAAACCCGTTTTAATATGAGGAAAATTATATAAGTATCCATTTTGCTATAGAACTTCGTAGACATCTTATTTGTGTAGGAATATTGCTGAGTTTGAATTTGCTCACCAAAAATTGACTCAATATTTATCAATATAGAATCCCGAAGTACAGTTCATTCCAAAAACTGCTTCAAGTTGTGGTTACATGCCCAAATTAACAAATAAATTAGTAGAGTCAACAGTTTTAGCATGCAGATCCAACTAAAGTCTAGAAGTATTCATACATTGACCGCACTGGTTCATGAATCACGTAATGCACTTAGTATGTTCAGTATTTTTATATGTGAAATCTTACAAGATATCATGAATGAAGATAACTTTCATGCTCACTAAGCAAATTAAAAACCAGAGGTTTGGCTCAAGAATAATATCAAGCTACAGATTATAACAAAATACAATTTTGTTTGTCCTTGGTAAAATTATTTCAACATGAGAGTCTAATACGAGTATGGAAGGGATAAAATATCGAAAAACTCTCTTTTCTCACTTGCCCTGATAATACACTCCTATCGATTATTCTTTTCTTTTCTTTCGTTAATAATGTAAGTAATTGTTTATATTTTCAAGATAGAATATAATGCGGTAAGACTTTTATTGAATCAATCGAGAGCAAAACTTTCACCTCGTCAGGTCCTCTACGAAGAGGACCACCAATCTCTCCCAAATAATAACTGGAAACATGTCTAAGGGCCGATTTGTCAATCGCATTTGATTGCCTGATTGAAGTTAGACTCAGTGATTACGATAGTATAAGATCACCAGACTTCGATCAGGCTAGCAAATGAAATTCATAAACCGGCCCTGAGAATAACATAACCAAGTCATCAATTTAATTCAAACTCGATTCGATCATGTACGTAGAAATGCCATGTAACTCTCTTCAAATCTAAATAATACTACAAGAAGTTGAATTTCAACTATAGACATGATTACTTGAACTTTTCAACCTCATTTATGAGTTCATACATTTTTCGTTGTGAGAGCAGATCCTTCCTTTAGATAACCAGACGTAAAAGTAGAAATATTAGAAAACTAGTAGAAATTGAATTCAATATTACCAGCAAAACTCACCCATAAACTGGTGAAAAGTAGAGGGGGTGGTCGTAAATAAACTTCCCTTAATTTGAGAAGAGGAATACGATCCCATTCTGATTAGATTTAATTTGATAGCTTGGAATGGAGCTAGCTAGGGCTGAATATGTCTCCCCAACTAATGTTTTCTCAACCAACCTGTACTGAATTTTGAGAAATTCACACTGACCCAGAACTCTCACTTTTAAACTCAGGAAATCAATGTTTGTTCGACCATAAACAATTTTTTTAGACAAGAGAAAACAAATATGCCAAAAATATCATTTCAAATGTATCCAATTTTTGAGGAAAATCTTGGAAATAACTCGGAATTACTCCTTTCAATTAGATCCTTTTTCTATCAATATTGTTTGACGAATTGTGATGGATTGGGTAGATTCCCATTGCCATTTCTTGAAAGTGCTATATATGAGGGTATCCTCTAGCGTTACAAGCTAGTCTCCTCAACCCCTGGAATGGGCAACTTACACCATTACGCCCAAACTCTTGTTATAAAATAAGAACATCACTTGAAGAATAAAAATTCACAAAAAATCTGAAGATAAATATGAACCCAGTAACGATTAATTGTTGGTTAGATGAGGGTAGGAATTGTTCACTACAAATTTTAAAAATCTTCATCAACATTTTCAAACCCCTGTTTACAATAATGTATTACATGCACCTATCCGGGAACAGCATTTTTCCTAAACAGTCAAATATATAGAACGAACTGGTAGTAACATGAAACGTGATACATCTTAAAATAATCATTACGTAAGTCGCTGTTAATTACATAGCTCCGGACATTAGAAACATTGGACAGTGGATCATATTAGTCAGAATGCATTTTCAGAACAATAGATGTAACTGAATTTTGATGAGCGCTGTTTGATACGAAGGCCTCAAATTTTTGAAATTGTCCACTTGTGAGATTTGGGGAGAGGAAGTGATTAAGTGCATCATTGAGAGTTTGACCAAATTAACTCTGAATCATCCCACATGAATATGTTAAAGTGGAACCACAAAAGGAAAATAGATTTCACTTCATGATTAATGGCGCTGAGTATCACACCTAACAAAATGCTTCAACTCCACAAAACATATCCACTTCGCTTGTAAGCACTGTACTATTGATCTGAACATTTCAACTAACCAATTGTATCTGAGCGAATTGGATAAAGTAGAGTGATCAGGAGAAAAGGGAGTTTCTACTTCAATTATACAGCAGCAAATGGTAGCTAAAGGTACATTATTGGTAACCTTTAGATTACCTAGTGAAACGTACATTCAAACCAAGAACATTAGGAGGGAGATGTCTATCCAGTAAGTTTGGAGTTCGGTCAACATACGTCTGAACAAGAATGCATCCCATGAAATTAAAATTCTTGCTACAGAAAATAAGTCCAAAAACCTCCGAAGGATAGACCTTCTGAAATGCAATTCTGTGTAGTACAGGCTTGTTACAGGTGTTTGGGTCCCTCAACCCAACGTATGACCTGCAATGAACAATGAATTCAAGTGCTTCGCCTATTAGCCATTATTATTTAGCCATTTCATGCTTGGTTTGCCTTTTTCTTTCATCAGCAGTAAAACACAAATAAAAAACTGATGAAATAATGGAAATTCGTCGAACATACAAGAGAATGGTGAAGACTAAGGAGGGAACATAATTTGAAATAAGGAGGAATGGAACAGTGCATCTTTGACTCCATCTACACTCGTTTCACCCATTCCAAACATTTGTTATGGCAAAACTGTGGTGCGATATTGGAAAAATTGATTCAACCCCCAAAAATCATATCTGTAGACTAAAAGGAGGAATAAAAATGACCAAATCGTTAAATTCAAAGTTCATAAGTTCAAATTATTTGTATTATTATGTGTGTATGTCAATCCAGATTTCCCATGGAATTGAGAAAGAATCGTTATTTTGCTAAAAAGTCAAGCATTCCAGAAGAGAGGATGAGTTCGTTGGAATGAATCTAAACCAACTGCTCAAATAGAAACAAAAAAAGTGGAATTTAGATTTTCTAGTAGAATGTTATGTAGAAGTTTGTTGGCTATTAATTTGACGATAATTTTTGTGTTTGAATTATAAGGGGACACCAGTAAACGTTGAGAACAATACCTTCTATTTTTCATTGCCCTTCAAAAGGAATAATTTTGCTTTTCCCCCACTGTTCTCTATAGTTCTGATAATGATCCCTGACGTGTTGTTTCATTTATTTGTTGAAATAAGATTTACCAATATTCTTAATAAATATGTTTTTGGGATTTAATTTTTCAGTGGGAGACAAACGTTCTGAGGGAATGAAGAAGTTCAAGATCATTCTCGAACATAACAGTAAATCACAGAGAATCTAAATGAACAGAAGTCTGAATGTGAAGGGTACCAAAGGAAAGCAGGCCTATGTGTTAGATTTGGTTATAAGTGGGTGAGTGAAACCAATAACATCTTGAACTTTCATGTACTGGATGCACCTATTATATTTCTGTACTCACTGATTGTAGGATGTAATGGAGATAGAGGCTGTACTTAATATATATCATAGACTATTTCATGATGTCATGGGATTGATATTAATTTGTACAAACCTTATAAAAGACTAGAAACTACAGTGGCATGGAAAGGGCAAGGCATGAGAATACTGGCCAATTCTCCAAAATATGCACTGTAAGGAATAAAGGTCAAAGTAAGGGTGGAGTTGAGGACGTGGACATCTCCATGCTAGGTGAAGGGTTTTATTACAAACAAGGTCTTGCTGAGGATTTGAGAAAAGGGAATTTTGGGATCCTTCATCAATAACGAGGAGTACTTGAGGTTCTGAAACTCACTTCAAATCGTTTTTATACTCGCAAGCTAATAGAGAAATCCTGATTCAATGGAAATAACGAATACTTGCTCCATTTCCAATATTACCAAATGACGTGACTGACTCAACACAAATAATTTTTTCTCCTCATGAAAGTTAGCAAGGTGTCCAGAACATGAGTGCCTACATGTTTTCCACATTTTCTTTGTAAGAAGATTTATTTAAGCTATGTTCAGATCCGCCTTTGGAACTGAGACAGGCTTGATGTTGTTTGAATATGGATACTCTACAATTAAAGCCCTTACAAGTAGTAATGACACGATGGCTTTTTGTGTTTTCAATAAAATAACTACGGATAATTCACGCAAAACCAAAGTAGGTCGTTGAAACATTATTTTAATCACTAATTTCAAATAACAAGTTGAAGCAAGTAATTCTCATTTTTTTTAATAGTGCGAGTTATACAGAGCTTCACTTGAGAGAATGAACAAACCAGAGTAGTATTTAAGAAACGATGGTATTTTATACTTTTGAATGGTTCACTGATATAACGAAGAAATTCAATTATTATTCAACAACAATGGCGGCGCAAAACGCTAACAAATAACTAAACTTGTACAGGTCAACACATACTCGTGAATCGAATGAATGTGTTACAAGTTTGTATTGATCTGCTGCAAGTTCAGATAAAGTAATAGCGGTTTTTTGTAGTAAAAGAGTTATAAACACATACTCTAATGAACATGGATCTTGAACTGTAGAAATAGTTGTCAGCATAAAATGGTTAACAGATGGTATGATGGCATGAAATGGATGAAAAAATTGTATTTATGTTTTCGAATCTCCCAATAAGTAGGTAGTTGTCGCACAAACTTTGTGGATAGTCAGGAAAGGACGGTTTTATGATCTCACATAAATTTCAATAAGATCATATCACTAGTGACTGCCGTGAATGGGAGTAAGTGAAGTTCTTTTAGTAAATCTAATTAAACAATATACATCAGATTTTGATGGCATTTTCAACGACTGTGCAGGTTGGGTCCTTCATGAGTTTCATCGCCTACAAACCAACAGTTCAAGTTAAAAAAAGAGTGAAAAAAAAATCGAAGAACCTTATAATGGCACATTACCCCTTTGGGATCATGTGCATCTTTGCAATGCATATAGCACAAACTAATGAGTCTCGTTCACCTAATATATGGACAACCACGACATATCTCCTTAGAACATAGATTGAGAGCCAGGATGGTCTACCATTCAGAACTGTAAGAAGTTGAAAATAAATCAAACATAAATTGTTAATGCTCACCAAGCTTTCATTTTCCCGGTATCATAACTTTAGAGCAAGTAATTTTGCAGTTTGGTTTACACATTATTTAGGTACCTATTGTTGATGAAGATGTTTCAGAATGGAGTCTTGGAATTCCAACTCCATCAAAACATTGATTACATCACCTATATCTCATTAAACAAGATTTATTGCATAGTAGACCCCCTTGATGCAGGAAGTGTGTTTTATATTTATACTGAGACAAAAGGGTCACTGAGGCTATGGGAGCCTTAAAATCATTTACATTGGAAACCAGGTCTGGTCTCATGGAACCTATACGGGCAGAAGGCAAGCATAGCTACATGGATTTTGCACATCAATTTGAGCACAACTTCTATCAATCACAAACATGCGATGACATCCATGCAAATGATTTTTTGGGAGAGACGTCTGAAAATATGAAACCATGCTGAGTTTACACAGTTGACACTAGTATTTAACAAGCTGGAGAAGCTCGAATGTTAACTTGGCCATTGCAAGATTGTGCTATTAGTGCAACCTGTAATGTTTAAGGAAAACAGCATAATTGCGAATTGACGCAAACTGAAAAATTATTGGACACATTTTAGCTCAGAACATAGATACTTCTAGTATTTATATTCAGTAACTCAGAAGGCTCTGTGGGTTCGAAACCGAGCATAGAGTCAAAACGCTCGCTCAAAATGCGGGCACAAACGTGTCGCTTGAAATTATTACTTTCAAGGAATCGAACACTTTCAAGTTGAAAAGGAAACGAATGCTAATACTTCTTTTGCTTCATCGTCTTAAATAGTAATTGAACATGTTCATTCAAACATGGGACGGTACTAACGAACAATCAACCTAGAGTTTGAATGAAATTCTGGGTCGTTTACAGGTGTACTTTCAGTGTCTCCAGATGTGAAATCAATTATGCCTGGATTCCAGAGGCAACAGCTAAAATAATTCTATCAATTCACGTAATTCAGATTTTTTACATTCAGAAACAAATGGAAGCATATTTGATAAATAATTTTAGAATTTTGAATAATCTATTCAGTGTGGTGGTGTAAAGCTTTCTTTCCCCATTTCCTATTCTCATTTAATTATCATCATTATTTGCAATTATATTTTTAGATACCCTCCAATATGGTAGGTATTCATCAAATTAGATGAAGACCAAACAAATTGTTAGATGTACTAAATACATACCAACATCAAAATCATCATCAGAGCTTCTTTACGGCAGTTGTTGGTTTAATTTTCATTTTTGAGCATTGATAAGTTAATAACACAAAAGTTTGACCTATCCCTCGATAAGTTGACCAGAAGTTTGATAAAAACTGTTAAGGTCATATAGGGGCACAGAGTATATTTATGATCACCTGTGCCAATCAAAGTTATAATATTCTCGTGAAATTTAAATGGCCACCAAGGTGTTCCCCAAACATGTTACATGATCGACTGCCCACCCAGACACAAATTCACAAAGCATTGTGACAACAATCAGTTTCGGGAAGTGAGGCGTTGGGCTCTTTCCACCCCTACACAAACGTCTTGCCAACAAAATGTTCTTCCCTGCGTTCTTCACTTTCAGGCTAAGTGCCAGCCAAAATTATTAAACTACATAAAGGCATTCTACACGTTGGAGGTACTGGCAGCCCTATGATTATGATTCAATTTTGTTATTTGATGACAATTAGAAAACAGGTAAAACCAATAGTAGGAATGAAAATAATAGGGATTTCTAAACCAACGATAAACCATTCACTAGTTATTTTATGGTAAATATCTATTGGTTTTTCTCAGAAAATTTTGAAAACTCATATAAACGGCTCCATTGCAGGGGTCTATACTGTGAGTAGTATCACAGAGGAGGAAGAGTGGGTTAACTTAGTATCAATATATTTCCTAATTTTGTCCACATTCTTAAATAAAACTCTACTAGGACCACTCTATGAGTGGTTCAAAGTTATTTCATGATTGGTATACAATAGAGATTGTTCAGAAGTTCATTGATGTACCAATGTTTTTTAACAAAAACTAAAACCATTTTAAAAATCGGTATTCTTCACAGAACACATTTTTGGGATAGGAACAGTTTTTTTTTTCTCCAAGAAACACATTTGTTAGTAATTTATCAACACACCAAATAGAAGAACTAGAAATAAAGAACAAAAGTTTAATACATATATTTTGTAAAACCTTACGCACCAGAGTCTATGTGATTCCTTGGGGCCTGTGTAACAATGATTGCTACTTATTAGAATGTTTGGATCACCATTTTTCTATGCAATATGCAGCTAAACAGAAAAGTAAACAAGTCCTTTTTACTCACAATTGAGAGCATTCAGGATGGTGGAGGATGTAATAAAACACTTTCAACGCGGATTATGTCATATGACATCATTGGCTCTTCTAGCTGTTCCAAACTTTGAAAATCCCGCCTGAGAACCTGGCTACATCTAGAAACGTCGTGAGGTGGTGGAGTTCCCCATGTACAATGTAGAATGCGCCGTTTTCACCTCATGTGTTAATTTTATTTTATAAAAGACTGATAAATAACAGCCTTTATTTCCAACAATTTACCTAATTCTGCCTTCTTTACCAAAAATATCAGTTCAACTGTTTTTAGTGGTTGTTTTATTTAAGGAGATTTTTTATATACACATTTTTTAAACTCGACCAATTTATGTGTTGTACAAAGAACTCATCCTTTCTTACCAAAAGTTAATTTCTTCTACAAAATCAACTGAAAACCAATGATATGAGTATGTGAAATCCAACAGTTCTATTCTAATCTTAGTGGCGAATGAGTTTTTAGTTAGAAAACTATGAGTAGGTTGTAAGTTTTAAAAAAAAATTCTCAAGGTGTGGAAATTTAAAAAACGAAAATATGTACAGTATATATCTTGACACCTTTCAGCATTGTCAAGCGTTTAGCAAAATAATTCAATTTGATTACTTCAATGAAAAAATAATAATTAAACAAAACAAACATGCAGGGATTAAGTTAAGTAGGGATAATTTTATTTTTGAATTGTTCGTATTCTTGAAAATGCAAGACATGATAGACAGGCATTTCAACATTCAAACAGTCGCACTAGGAAGATGATAGTTACAGTATAGAAAAACCGATAAACACGATTAGACACTTTTGGTTTGTCACCATGACTTGAAAAAACTTGGAATCATATGCACTAACAATATTTGGTAGGTAATGGCATCGTATTTCCACCAGTTCTCCACCAGATATTCTCTAATAACACAAAGATAAGAAGTTTAACAAACAAACTAATCAGCTATACAGCAAACCATAATTTGAAGAAAAAAATGAAAAATAAAATGTAGTGCAAACTTTTGAATGATACTTCGAAGGAAACAATAGCAAGGCATAGATAGAACGACAAAAACAAACCAAGACATATCATAAGCATACACAATTTTGATTGTGTACCTTGACGAGGTAGAATTGGGTATCTTAGTACTTTAGAATGGTTGATATTGTTGTTATTATTGTTGTTTCCACCGTAGTTATTATTGTTGTTTCTAAGTAAAGGCGCATTGGGATGAGAATTGGGTAAGAACTGGGGGTACACATGATGAGACCACTGAGGAAAAAGAGGTCTTGGTCCACTGCAATCTGTATAACACGTAGCAACTTAACCAGTTTTCATCGTTCATTTACAAAAAATAAGTTCACATTACATTGGCAAAAAAAAAAAAAAAAAAAAAAAAAAAAAAATGAAAAACTCTGGAGCAAAAAGTAAGAGGGCTAAACAAGAACATATTTTGTTATTCAGGAAAGTTTCAACAATAGGAAGGGTACCCTAGACTGTCTATAGTCATTGGCACCAACATGAAAAACCTTCTCTTCACTTGGGAACCATTTAAATTATGTATTAGATGTTAGAAATTATTATTGAGGCATGCAAATGGAAAACGTCAGTGCCAAAAAAGAAAATTCAACGTTAGTTGGCATCAACAAGTAGAACATTAAAAAACTATTTTTGCACTTACAACGTTGTTTATTCACATGCCTCAATTGGAACCAAGAAAATTCACGTGGGGGTTTGGTTTCATTACGGGCATTAAATTATGCAGTATAGTGGAGGAATGAGGTTTGGTCCCGAGCAATCCATCAACTCATCCTACTCATTATGTCACAATTCAGTCTGAAATAATTTATAAGTAAGTTTAATGTGAGGAATTTAAAGTAAATAACACAAAGACAAGAAATCCTTATTATGAGGGTTGTTTCCTCAGTATCAGCTATAGAAAAAGTTAAATATGCAATAGAATATCTAAAACATTTACCTCTAGCAACATGTGATAATTCGTTAAGACTCACATACTACCCAAGTTGCTTCAAGTTTTTTTAAGATTCTCTTTGCTTATTTTTTCAATTACTCAATTCTCTATCTGACTGCACTAATGTTGATCTTACTCGTCAGTTATTTTTTAGCTGGCAATTTTAAACCTAAAAATTGGGAATGTGTTAAATGGTAACTCTCGTTCCTTAAAAATGGAATATTCCAATGAAATTCGACTTTTTTATCCAGGGGTTTGCATTAGTGGTATTCATCCATATTCAGGTGTATGAAAAAAATATATAAATCCAAATTCGATAATTGGAACCACCCAACTATAACTGGGTGTGAACAACATTTTGCTATGGATGAACAGTGAAGTGTGATGTGCAGATAGATGAACTGTTAAGTAGATTTAAGCTATCTAGAGAATAGATAGCATTTGCTGGTCATATTTATAATAGCAACACTACAAAGAGATGTTCGTCATGGTCATCCTATAAATTGATTCCATTAGGCACACACAAGAATTGTTTGTGAGAGAGAGACTTTAATGAACATTGTGTTATTAATTAGATTTAGTTCATAAATGAAGGTAGTTGACTGGTACCACTCTATAACAAGTTATATTCAAAGGAATAACTAATTTCATAATAAATGCTTCAGAAAGTACTAGGTTGTTAAAAACAAATTTGCAAGTTTTGATAATGGGTAATGCTCATCCTTTTCAATTTTCAATACCTCATTTATCATTAGATTTTTATTTTATTTTTCAATTATACGTTTCCCCTCAATTTCTCTGATTAGTATAAGATAAAATTGTACTCCAGAATCTTTCTTTAAAGAAAGCAATTGTAATCTGCAAACGAAGTGTATTAAGTGGATCATTTCATTCTTATAGTGACATAAGAAACATAATGGTGTGCAACTTATTACCATATACAAAAATATTAAAGGTGCGAAATGATAGGCAACTACCAGAGCAGACATTTTCAATACAGAACTTGAAGTGTGACGGAAGAGTATGGTAAGCTTGATAAATCAAAGGCTCGACTAAGATTCTCTAAATGATGAGTTCTATATTGGGCTACGAAACTATAACAATCCCTTTATATAAATTAGAACTGCTCGATTAATTGATCATTCAGAGCTCAACATTGCCTGGTGTTGGGTCACTCGAAGCAGCTAAGATGGAAGAGGATTTTGTTGTTTTCAACAAATAGACGACGAATGGGTCTCAAGAATGGAATCCTTCCAGAAAATTTTTTTTCTAAAACAATTTTTCTGTTATAATGAAAGAATCAACCATTTTCAGCCTAGGGTTTTTTTAAAGCAATCTTTATGAAATGTGAGCCCATTTTTGTGCCAAACAAGACCAGTGTGTATGTGTGTGTGTGTGTGTGTGTGTCCTGTGTTGCTACTTTTCATTCATCTATTTTTATAGGAATCCTTGATTTTTCATTTTCCCAAGACCTGGGATAATTTGTAGTGTCACACACACATTTACATATGTAAGTAGCAAAACCGTAGGGAAAGCGTACAATACAAAACTTTCCAAATAGTATTTGGGGAAATTTTAGTGTTTGAAACCCATCCCAAAATTTCTGATCTTTCTTTGTAAAACTAGAATAAATTATGAAACGGTAAGTTTAAAAAAATAAAATGAGGCTGTAAAAACCAGTATTTAATCGTTTGATTCATTAGCTCTTGACTATAAATCTGATAGCCGTTTTTACTACTGACACCACAACAACTACTGTTCTAGAATAACTGTTGGGTTTTCAATAATTCGTTCCACCACCAAAATAGATTGCCCATTATGTAATAATAAAAAGAATATTACATTTATGTTGACTTTACATCAAATACTGAAAAGCGATGTGATGGGACTATCCTAATTTTATCACCCAAGGTCATGAAAATTCGAATTATGGAATGTGTCATTTTATCAATTGAAATCAATAATTTTAATGGAAAAGATAACAAACTCATGAAAAAACAGAGCACAGGGGACTGCTTAGTAAATGAGTAATAGAGTAGACTATAAATAATTTAGATAGGAATATCCAAGGAATCACCTCACATTATCGATTTCTGGAAAGTTCTCCCCCAAAACAATTGTTGGTCTTACTTTTTTTTCTTTAATAGCTTAACAAGTTTAAAGAATTTTTCAAGGCCCACAAGTTTCTTGTTCAAGATAGGGGAAGGTCATACTAGGCAAGTGAGGTGAGGAAGAGGGTGAATAAAAATCATTGCGCTGCAAGTAGCACCACTACCCATTTCATGCACAGGGAGCTCCCTCTCAAGTTTTCTCGAATATGCCAAGTATGGGCAATTTACCCTATTCATTTGAGGAATAGTCAATCACACATCTCTCAGAGACACCAGTGGAATCAGAGTAACTGGAATCAATTGGTAATGAGGTATGAACCAACTAGATTAACCAACCCTTCTTAAAAGGGAAGCATCAAATGAAAAGATTACTAAAAAATAACAAGAAAATTGCCTTATTAGACCTAGCAAGAAATGAAGCAAATAAAATGTGACCAAGAAAAACAGAAGACCTTCATGAAAGGAAACAGAAGAAGTTGAAGAGAAGATTGATAGAAGTTAGGAAAAACCAGAATAATACAACAACAAAAAACTAGATAAATGCTTATTGCAATATTAAATAAAACGGTGAATATTCCAATAAATTTCGATCTCCCATAAATTCCACCTATAAGTCTCATCTACCATCCAAGTTGCAAACCATATCCTGAAGTCTGGGTATCCTCCTAGAACTTCACCATCGTTCCAAGGCCTCGGGTGGAACTGTATTTATGCAGGTAGTCAAATTCTATGATATTTTCAAGGTTGTAAATCTCATTTGAACTGTCTTATACAGACCAGTAAAACCAGTTCTCGCAATTGCACTCAATGAACAAAGTTTACAATCAATGAGTATTCATCATCTATGTGACACATTTCTTCACAACTCTTGTTAACTGACAAACTAGGGAAAATCACCAACTCAGAAGTTCCCAGGACGTTCATCGACATTCTTTCCACTTTTAGGGCACCCTCTGAAGCAAGGCGCCATCAATAGAGCTACGCCTGTTACGATTGTTCCAGGGGAGGGGGAGACAACGCAAACAAGTGAAAACATATTGGTAATTAATGCATGCATTCATTACAGGGACTTTATGTCCGGTTTTTATATGATAACCCTTATAAACACAATACGTATATAATGATAATTATTTTAAAAAAATAGGCCACATACTCAATCGAATTATAAAGCACGAATATTAGCTGGGAATTGTATTAGGTATGAGGATTGCTTGAATAAATAGGTCACCTCCCCCCTCACCCATCGAAAATTCAAAATTTTGCGTGACAAAGATTAATCACTATTAACCCTTCCACTCACCATTTAACTTAATTGAGTTAGAAAGATCTGGAATATGTTTCAAAACAAAAAGAATCAGGAAAATTGGCAGCAGTCTTTTATCCCCTCCATTCAAACTCCCACCAGAAAATTCACAATTTCTTTGTTAAAAATTCAATTTTTTGTTGTTGTCTGACACAAAGAGACTAAAATTACGTTTAGATAAAAAAAAGTTTTTAAATCAATAAAATTTGATGAAAATGGAGAAGAAATAACGAATTATTACTATTAATCACTCCATTCACCCCTTACATAATGAATAAAAAGGTAGGTAGAACATTGTCTATATTTCCACGAAAATGATGAGTTACACACAGTTAAATCGATTTCGACGGTTAGATCATCATCAGTAACAAAAAGGAACTGAAGGTAAATCACAAAAAGCACATCTTATATAGACCCAGGTGAAAGGAGATTGAATCCTATTGTCTCGAGGAAGTGAAAGGGACAGGGAGGACCAACCAATGCCACTCAAGGCTTAAAAAGTGAAAGGGGCACAAGAGGGGGGGTTCGTTCCCCCTTGTTACACCTATGGTATACCAAAACTATGGAATAATTTTAAAAACATTTGAAACGTTCAAGTTTGAGGGGGGTTGTAGTGGGAAATCGTTAAAACGCTACTTTCATCTGTTTTTAGGAGGAAGCAAAACTCCATCAGTAGAAGGAAACCAATTAGAATTTATCCAAGTTGGTTAAGGGATGTGGGACACACGAGAAGAAAAAAACTTATTACACATCCGTTTCAGACCATTCTAAGACAGAATCTTAGAAACAAAATTATAGGTCTATGCCTGTCTGTGAGATAAATATTGTTGATGTTGCCCCGGTTGCAACTCTTATCTGATTTTCATGATTCTTTCTTTGTACGATCCCAATTTCACTCTAGCTATGCTAGAAATTTCAAAAATTCCGATTTTCAACACAGGAGAAAGGAATTGTAGGGCATAACGCAGATAAAAACGTGTTTTTGGGAGACATTTTGTTGAGGCTATTCAAGTTACAATTCTGTATCAATGTCCAGGATTCTTGAATTGTTTCGATCCAAATTCTGGTGCAGTTGTAAAAAGAACCTCGGAAAAGTTGGTTTTACTTATAGGAAGGGGAATGGAGGGAGTAATGGCAAATCCCATCAATCGCTGATCAACCAATTCACATCATTCTTTTTTTTTCAGTTAAGATTGTGGTCTAGTATCAAAACATATTTCAGTTAATACAATTCATTTAAGCGCTGCTCATACAGCATATACTGTTGATTTTCTGGCACCTTTTCTGTTCAATTAGAAAGAACTTTGGTCTACTCTTGAAACATATTTTAGATCTTTAAAATTTAATTTTGGAAGGGAGTGGATGGAGAGGATAATAGTGATAACTCGTTATATCTTATTTTTTTTTTTTTCGATATGAATTTCAATCTAATAAAAGTGTTTTGTGCCTGGTAAACCTCAGGAATTTATAATTTGATATAAGGAAGGGGGATGGATGGCCAATCTATTCAATCATGTACTTGGATTCCAAGCCAATTTTCTGTTTCTTTTTTGTACTACTAAGAATTTGGTCTAGTTTAGCAAAATATTTATAATTGTTTATGGTTGTGTTTGTAAGTGTGATTATATAAAAACCAGACAAAACTGTAATACATGGATTACTTACCCATATGTTTTTCCAAATTTACACCCTGTAGGAAGTTTCCCTTTAATCAATGATATTATATTGGAACGAGACACAAAGATTTTCACCGATTTTACACAGCTTCTTAGAGCTCAAGCTTTTCTACAAATTCTGCAGATACCCCTTTTTTGTTTGTATGACTTATCATAGGCGATCAATGTTAATAATCCAACGTTTATTTCAGTCGGTATTCAAACTAATACCGACAATTTATTAGGTATAAAAAATATTCAATGTTAAGAACAATGTTGAACATTCCACTTCTGTAAGGACAGTCCTTATGTTGGATATTGTTTATAGCCACCAAGAGTTTGGTGGATGAACCATTTATGAACTATTGACTAATGAAAAAAAATAAAAAATATTCTCGAAATATCTACACGTCTTCATTTACAAATCAATGCTTATTTGCTCATAGAGAATGATTGCTTCATAGTTCTTCAAGTTTATAGTTTTCTGGTTGTAAAACCAATGTTTTCACCGATGGTCAATTATATCATTATCCAAAGTAAACTTTATTGATTGACCAAAAAAAAAATCCTCCTAGCCTTCCCCTTCAAACAAATATGTTGGTTTAAACCGGGCAGGATTCATAAAATTAAACAATTTACAGAAACTAAAATAAATCTGTTTGTCTGCTGCACATTGGTGAAAAGTAAAGAATAAATAAACTTTCTCTTTCAAGATTTATATGGTCCCAATTATTAATCAGATCAAACGATAACTGATGGTCAACTTCTGGAAATCATCCAATCAGAGTTTGAAAGTTGGTGACCAAGATATATGTATATTTTTTATTTATTTATTTTTGAGGGGAAAATAGAGGAGAAAACTGTTAATAACTGCCCAAAACTTTTGTTTGTATATAGTGAGAATGTTATGCACTTAAATATCAGAATGTATCGTATAGTATTACACTATTAGTAATAAAGACGACTAATCAGTACAAAATAAATTAAGAACATGTACCTATCACGGGATATTCAAAATTTTCCTAGTTGAAAACGTACTAATAATCAGGAGAAATATCGCCCTAAAATGGTGGATCTGATGCTTTGAAAACCTCTCATTATCGCGTTCTAGCAATTGAAGATTCCAAGTAGTTTAAAGTTACTAACCATCTCTGGACGTCCTTAATCATATTTACCCACTTTCTACTGAATCCAAAAAGACATTGACCGCTTCCGAACCTAACCCGTTTAATGTGCGAGCGTGTAAAAAAATTAGAGGTGATCACTGAGATTAGAATCAACAGGAGCACAAAACGAAGCTATTGCATACCATCACTTATCTGACTGAACCATGGTGGTCTTACTAAAGATGATTTCCACACCTAATGTATAGATTTTCAGTAATAACATGTTGTTATCAAATTGTAATTGCCTCAGCTTATGCTGTTAGCACTAGTGTTGTGAGACTGACCAGAGTAGACTCTAGATGCTCAACGGTCTGCACTGGGCCATGAAAAACACATCTTGTAATCGAGCGATCTTCTCTTTGAAAATAGGTACATAAGTACTTGCTTCTCAAAGAAAAGGAGTATTGAAGTAGAAAATTAGCATTAGGCATAATCCATTCTTCAATATCGACAACTGTTCTTCTCCAATCAATAGTACATGAAGCCAATGGAAAAATAAATTTCGAATTCGTTCTCATTTTGGTTTTTGTGAGAACTTGTATCGATTTTTCAATTTCATCACGTTCAAGTTACTTGTTTTTAAGCTTCTGGATAAAATACTTTGGGAATAATAGCTATGAAGATTTTCGTTACTGGCTTCCCAATCACCAAATTGAAAACTGTAAGATGGCTGTACAACTGAAAACTCTTGATGGTTAGAGAGGGGTCCCATGCCCTATGGACTTCTGAAGCCCATTCTATCCACTGGGAGGAAAGGGGAGATTCAGAGCATTGTAGAGTTCTTCATCATACAATGATCCAAACAGTTCAGGAGCAAACAAGCTGGGTTATGGAATGGTTGGCTGCTCTGCAAATGCATCGAGAGCAATTTGTAAGCCCTTGCAGGTTTCAGTGGGTAAGTTGACATCATCAACAAATGTCAATGCTCCCACTACTTGTCTTCAGGAACTATATCAAAAACTATTTCGGCTTGGGGACACTCCAAGACAAAATCCACTATCATAAAAAAAACCAGCAATCCATGGTGTACTGTATGCCCCATTGTCTCCCTCATTGTCTCGAATATGGTCACACCTTCATGGTACAACATATAGAAAGAATTTAACTAAACCAATGCTTGGGCCCTGACCAAGTAAAATAGAAAAAAATCAATTTATTCACAGCATCTAACACAAACATGTTTCTCACTGTACCCTCCAGGATGAAGTCCTGCATGAAATTCGAACACCTGATAATTTTGAAAGCAGTAACTTGAAGATTACACCCATGTTTGATTCTTATTTTTTCAAGTATTAATTTGGGTTGGGTCCAACTGATGATGTTCAGAAATACAAGCATCTCAACGCAATGTATGCCAAGGTAACAGTTCCAATAAATTTGGTCCAGTCTAAGATGAGCAATAACCGTTTTGGGCTTAATGACTAGGAGGGATAAATGAAAATGGATAAAGACATGAGTTTGCATCATTAAAATACCTATACTCGAAAATTTAAATCAGAAAACAGACCTTGGGTGGATTCAGAACCTTCTAAAACCCAGGAACTGTTTTCAAGAATCATTATATGATAACTAT
Organism: Creontiades dilutus; assembly: GCA_031894815.1. Classification (NCBI taxonomy): domain Eukaryota; kingdom Metazoa; phylum Arthropoda; class Insecta; order Hemiptera; family Miridae; genus Creontiades; species Creontiades dilutus. Next base: position 1,446,703 of record JAVIWC010000851.1, read on the forward strand.
AACGAGATCTTGTTCAAATTATTATTCTAATCAACTTTTATTTTGACCATTTTAATTTGTTTGTTGACTTCATTCTTCTGTGCCTCTTTTAAAATAATTATGATTGCACTATGTTACCAGAACATCTGTAAGCTACATAATAATAGGACTTATTTTGATAGTTATTGATATTTGCCACTCTACAAGAACAAAGGAAAAATTTCTTGGTAATTGATTATTAGTAATTAGAACAATAATTTTGCTCAACTTTCATCACATTGTCTGGCAAAAAGCAAGCTTCTTTTTCAGATATTGATAAGTTCTATTTTTGAACTCAATGCACCCAATTGAAGAATTACAAATATTAAAAAATAATAAGTACTTAATTTATTCACAATTTCCCGTTAGTTATCAGTTATCAATGTTTCTTATCAGTTATGAAAATATAATTTAAATGAATAATTCTAACGGTTGATAACTGATTAACTATTCAAGATTAAGATAATTGACATAGTAGAGGATATGAGATCTGGTTTTTCTTTGAATTGAAGTACTGCTTTTGTGAAAAGTAAGGACTTGCTGTATATTTTATAGTTGCTGTAAATTCCAGAGTTTGCTCTTTTGAAAATGGGGATGAAGTGTGAAGTAGTGAATTCCAGAGATAATACATACCAGGTGGGCTGTCTGATGAATGCTGATTTGCAAGATTAGTTGGAGGAGTTGGTACTCTTGCAACTGGGGGCTCCAAAATATCGCGGTATTTACTAACCATGAGCACAGATATGAAGTACACTACAGCTAACGAAAGGAATTGAGCTTGTTTTGTTTCTTCCTGAAAAAGAGAAAACAGTTACATAATAAATATTTTGAAACCAGTTGAATATCAGAACGAACCAGATCACAATGGTTAAAAATGTTCTCATCAATTTCCACAATGCTCCAAATAATTACAAAACTGTTTTCGATCCATTTACATTAGTCTATGAGCTAACTGTTTGAATGATTTCTATCTTGGAATAATGATGAAGCAATCAGCATCAGCCTAACTATTATTTGAGTTAACAAGATGCAAGCTACTAGTGCCCTGATAGCTTCCAAATGGCCTATATCTCCTAACAACAAGGCAATGACAAATGTGGGCAACTAGGTCAGACAGTTCATATATGGAGGTAGCTACTTCAAGTACATGAATAGTCACTTCAGTTGGGCAGAACCCATAAAACACCTCTCAATGACAGCTTCTTTCCAAGAAACACTGATTAATCCTTTCATGGTCTTCCAAAGTCTGTATACACACAGGGATAAACCACCCCATAGAACAAAGTTTATTTATGCAAGCCTCAATCAAATGCCCCATTAGACCTGCAGTTACATTTCTGCCGTCTCCTGTGATTTAAAGCCAATTTTGATATTTGTGTAACTACAGAAATATACGAAAACAGAAGCGAAACTTAGTCCTCAGCTGAACAGGTTTGTATTTCCAGCTTGGTACAGGTTTATATTGTGATGGAAAAAAATCAGGGAAAGCTGTGAAGTGGCTTTTTGACTGGTTGGCAAGGGTTTTTCAAGTGAGTGCTGAATCATGAAAGGGTTACAAAGTTGCAACATGTAAACAGTTTTATGGTGAAACCGAGTTAATATCCACCAACAAATATACTCCGTTCAACTCAACAAATTAACTAAAACTTGAATAGTGAGTAGTAATACATACCACATCTCTATATATTACTGCTCTCAGTCTATTCACATCCATATCTTGAAGAAGTTTTTCTGGATCTTTGACTGGATTTCCTTGACTAGATAGTGTTTCTCCAGCAATCTGAAAACAGAATAGTATCTACTGATGACCATTCACTCTATTAAGAACAATGATAGAAAAGAGACACTCAACAAGATTTGAAGAGGAGATTTCGTGGTGTAAAATAGTACTGGCTTTCTAAACGTAGTATTGATTATAAAGTTCTGTAATAGATTGTATGAATGTAGACGATATTCAATGTATAGATTCCCAAAAAAAAAAAAAAAAAAAAAAAAATCCAAACACGTTTATTCCTCCAATTTTTAGCTATTTCTGGTCAGACCAAAATATCAAAGTAAAATAAGAATTGAATTGAAGTTTGAAAAAAGGTCTAAGTTAGTCGCACCTTTGGAGATGATTGTCCTCCACGTATTAGGGACTGGAGATGATTAGGTTTATTGTTATAGTTCACCATACTTGAACTGTAAGGTCTATTCCGTTCTTTACACTCTAAGCAGTTTCTAACAGCACATGTGCACACCTAAAAAAAGGAGGGGATTATCAATAGGATAATTCATTAAACACAATGAAACTATCATAATTAAACAACACTATAATAATTTTAAATTCCTGAAGTGTCCAACGTTGTGAGAAAATACTTGGAATTTGTCAAAAAATGGGATGGCAAATGTATCTTAATCTTAAGCAATCTACGAGAATCATTGCTACACCTGTTAACACAGCAGATTTAGAAATATTAGAGAGTAATGCGTGCATTACATGACACGGTTGAGAATTCTCGCTTGAGCAGTGATGAAAGGATTGGCTGCTACTCCGTCAATCCCCCCTCCTATCATCAAAAGCGTAATTTCCGAGGTTTGTTGCACAACTAAACTAAAATTGGGATCTAACGAAATAAAAATCATGAAAATTGGTTGAGAATCAGAACATCTTGTGTCAACAAGATTTTTCGTATTGTTCGATTTGTGACCAATGGATTAATTATTAAAAGCATAAACCAAGCAAAGAATAGACAAATTAGATACGTAACGTTAAAAACGTCAACTTACCAATCTAAGACATTGCCTGAGAATTCCTCCACTGGACATACTTTTTTCAGCTTCCAACTCCCCAAAATTCAGAGAACTTGCAAACACTAACACATCAGCAAGGTTAACTAATCTCTGGAGAAAAGAAACCGCCACTTCAATGGGCATTCCTTGTGTTGGTTCCATTACATCGAGTTCACTCTGAAATTGCCATTTTTGGTTTATTATCGAAAATATTGTAGAAGGAAAAAAGTACAACATGCTGCAGTTGATAACAAACGTGGGTTCCATATATACTACATTCTGTTACACCAATATAATCAAAATGAGATTTCAAACTGGAAAGTTCATATTCAAGAAACAGAACCCACAATCATTCAACATTCCAACACCCTTTACGGTCTTACTTTTTAAAATATCTTAGTTGCCACTTGGAATGTGAGCCTACAGTATTCTACTGAAGACTAATTTGAGTTAATAAGCAAACCAAACTTAAGCATTCAATCTAGGCTATCAGTGTAACAAGCAGTTTTCACAACCATTTTGGTCATTCATTTATTCTTTTCTAATTTTTATCCAACGGACTGGGAGCACTAGGTTGGTATAATTACTGTTGTACGGGCTATACCATCGATTCCCCTTACCTCATGGTTGCATTGTGAAAGTAAAGATCATAGCTCATGAGTTTAAATTATTAAGATATCAAGAGACTGTGAGTAACTCAGAATTTTCACACCAAAACCCATTGCATCAAATAAATGAGGAAACAGTGATAGTTTCATTGAAAGAACTTGGAGTTGAATACTAGTTAAAGAAAACTAATTACTCGATTAGGTAGTGACTATCAGGAAACATATTGAAATCTTACAACTAACAAGCTAAGTAGGGAATATGAAACAATAAAAACAAGATCTATTGTGAAAACTTTCATTAATACTTTAGAGCAAGCTAAAGCAAGAATTATAACTTACATTTGGGGATGTTGCTGATGCAAGTAAAGGAAGAAGGCCTCCACAAGCGATTATCAAATTATCTGCCAGTTGTGAAATCAAATGTACAGTATTTACAACAAATATTGCATTCTCACTGCTATTTACAAAATCTAGGACGGACTTGGTAGAATGACTGCAAAAGCATAAAATAATTATTACTTAAGTCATAGGAAATTTTAAACTGAATCATACGAGATTGACAATGATACAACACATGTTTTGTACCTTTTCCAAACTTGAATGTCGGTTTCAATTGAAAAAAGAACATCTGACAGCAACCGCTGATGAATGTATGACCATTTGAATTCAGGGATTCTAAATGGAGGCCTTGAAGGACCTGGGCTAAACATTGGCCTCCCATTTGCATCTTGAGGAACTTTTCTTTTATTTGTTTCTGGAATGAAATCATTGTGAAATAAATCAGAATGGCATATAACAGTAAACTAGAGAGTGATTTTTAGTTGTTCCCAACCCTTCAACAATTCATAATTACCTTCACTACTCAGTTATGCCTTCACCTTTTTCTTAAGCATCAGTATAGAAACTGTTGTTATATAATCGTGACATCACGTTTTGCCCTTGACAATTCTTCACTTAGAATAGTACTCTCCAGGTTAAAAAAACATTATATTCTCTTGATGTTATAAACAAGAAGTTTTCGAAAAATTATGGAAGCGTAATTATTCTGATTGAGGCCATTATACAAACGCTGCAAATTATTATGCAAAGGTTTATCATGTCTGTATTAGATAGCCGTTCTACGTAGATCAATTGTCCACGTTTATTATACATAGTCTGTGGTACATCATCTAAACTTGTAATAAGATCGTCGCTATTTGTAATTGTACTGTTGATGCCTTTAAAAGAGCTTAATATATAATTCAGCAACGTATCGATTAGGAAAGAAATTAGCAGCAGTTCCATTGTTCATCATTGCGCTATGATAGATTAAATAACATATCAAACCCATGAGGAGATAACCCTTCTTGAAGAGTCACTGATCTTACATTTCTCACACACTTGTGAACAAATGTCATGTTTGTGGCGCAACAAATTTGTTTCTTCTGATTGTTAATAATTTAGACATCAATAGTTGGCTGTACAGTTAAAGCTCAAATGACAACCACCAAGTAATAAATATTCTGAAATCTGTTGGAAATTGAGTCTTCCTGCCTTTTCTTGTTGGCAACGTAAATTAATTTTGTGTTCTATGACATGACTTCTTCAAAAAGAGACTGAGCTGTAATAAGTATTCTCAGTGTACAGAAAATAAAACCCTTAAACTTTTGAACCCAAACAAAAATTAGACAGGTTTTGTCAAAAATTGATTCAAGGGAAAGAAATTGATTAATTGCCATCCCACGTTGTCCCATATGACTTGTTTACAGTTCTAGAAAAATAAAATATCATACTACTTGAAACCTATAACGGGATAGTTCCATTTCTCCAGTAGCAAAAGGTTTTCGCTTAGAATTATTTTGGAAAAGATCCTGAGAGTTGGCTGGAGAGTGCTTCACAAGTTTGTCGCTTGCCTGTTATTGTTTCCCGCCCCTTCTTTGAATTGAAGTGAATACATAGGATTATCCTTCAACAGTTTTACAATCATAGATTTACCTTGAAAATGGCCTGGCTCAACTTGAGTTGACATAGAATTGCTCTGTGGCTTCTTTTGTGGCGATGATTGACCTGAAATACGAAACGAAATGTTTGACAATGAAATATTTTCAAGACCATTGGAAAAACATTAAAGGTTCATGATATGTGAAAAAAATAAATATACTTGCCTAACTGTTCAACTTGTTTAACAGCTTCTTCGGTAGGTGGTGGAAGATTACCATTGGTGATTATGTCCATAATAACTGAACCATGATGCATCATGTTAGGATCGTCTGAACCAATAATGGCAATGTCGTCCTTTGGTTGTTCACCATTATCATCTTCCATTTGAACATCAGCTTCGTCATCAATTTTAGGGGCCTCTTCTTCAACTGGGGTAGGACTTACGGAGTTTATTCTGAGATCACTGATTTCTATTGGTAACTCTGTACGATCACAATCAACATTTTCAAGATTAGTAATATTTTGAATTGGAAGATCCAACGACTCAATGACTTCATCTTCTCTTCCCAATCCACTTTCTAATATTTCAGAGCTTAAGGGCTCCTGGTAATCAGCTGCAGGATGGTCATCATCAGCTGCTGGACAGTCTTCATCGTTGCTCACATGGTTATCTATGGGTTCAATCTTTTCAGGTAAGGCAGTTATTGCTTCTTCACTATCTACCAACATGGACGGATTAGAGGAGTCACTAAATTCAACAAAAGGGTAACTTTCATTCTGAACTACTTCAGATATAATTGAGCAATTTTCAATATGGTTTACCACCTCAGTAAGGATATTCTCCATAGTTTTACTAATTTCATACATCTCATCACTATTTGGAAGTTGGACGGATTCATCTTCATTGCACTCTGGGCTGTGTAATTCATCTTTTCTAGCATCATCCATTCCTGTTGGGGTGAGGTAAACTTCCGAATTGTCACTATCTCCAACTTTACTAAACTCACTGTAGTTTTCTGCATTGGATATACTGTCAGCATCGACTTTTAGAATTGCATCACTGGAGCCATCTTTTGGACTGATTTCTGTGGAATCAAGGGACCCTTCTACTTGAGATTCAGCGAATGTCTCATTTGACTCAATATCCAAATTAAATTCTCGGTTGGAGTCCTCTACAACAGAATTTTCAGTTTGAAGAGTGGTAGGCAAATCAATTTCAACAGTATCATGTAACGCCATGGTAGTAGCTCTTGGGGAATCATCGGGATGTAAGAGACCATTTTCTGGTTTAGCTTCCCAAACTTTCTCTTTCAGCCGCACCTCTTCTCTTTCCACCTCCTCGGGGTTTTCGATTTCCTATGAAAATATATTGAAACTATTAAAAACAGGACTGCAATAGATGATTAAACATCATGCTACTGTGCTTAATAAACACAGGGATCAGTTTGCTTCAATGGAATTTATTGTCAAACGGTTATTTTAGTAGTATTATATTTAAAGTAGCAGGTACGTAGTACTACAAGGACAACTAAATTACTTTTGGAAATTAATTGACTCCAAGCAATAAAAACTATGAAACCAATTCCATAAACATATTTACCTAAGGTTGATTTTTTTTTAAAGAAGAGAACATTAATGTTTGAATTGTAACACACTAAAACATTTTGATAATAATAATATTCGTAGTAAAAGGTAGCATGAGGGCTACACTAACTTGGAAAAGCTGAGTATGAACCAAATACAATTTACCTCATAAACTGTAGTACTCCTTGTAGCTTGTTGCTCCCAACCTGAAATAGTACTAATGGGCCTCTGCTGCCGCAATGCAGGATCAGTAATATTATCTGATCTTTGTCTTTCGTAGTGTTCATACATTTGTGCGAACTGGAGCTTAAATTCTTCGTAAGATACCTAAAAAAGGCAATATTCCACTATATGAGATTACCTTTTCCAACAGTAGACAACTAAAAAAAGGAATGCACTCCGAGTTTGGTTGGGAATATTTTTTTTAAATCAATTCTAAATAGAAAAAAGTGGCATGATTTTACATAGCCATCTAGTAACTCTTCAGTCTTGCTATAAGATTAGTTTTATTGTTCCAAGATATCAAAAATCTCTAGCGTCACAAGTGTTCTGCCTTCATCTCTTGCCAGGTTTACCCCCAGTTTTTTCTAAATATTTTTTCATCACTCCTTTTCTCTTCATAATTTTGATTTGATATAAGAGTATATTCCATTTCATTCTTCATTTTATCATCATAGTTTCTAGGTTTTAATTAAAAAATCAATTTACTTTAAATTTCAAAGAATGCGAGAGATTTTTGACGTGACATTTGTGATTACATTCTCATGACTGAAGAAGGCAAGCAGAGAAAGGCACCACTGAAGCATGTTGAGCTTTAGAATGTCGATTGCCAGGAAAGAAAAACAAACATCCATTTTTCAAACGAAGAATTGGTAGCGATATCACTATATAAACCCCCTGTCTAAAATTGGTAGCTTATGAGAAATAGGCTACAATTCAAGTCAGTTATGAAACTCAAGATTAGTAGAGAAGAACATCTTATTGCATGAGCTTGTGAACAAGTAGATAGAAATGTGTTGCCGCTACGTGTTAATACTCATAATTGTATAAATAAAAGTTGATACTGTTGACCGTGGGAAATCAAACATTAAATGGAGACATAGTTTCACATTGTGACCTATGCATGGGCCAAGTTACAATCAGATCGATATGGACAATATTTATAATTACTGTAAATGAGGAGGACTTCCGAACAAAATAGAAATTACAGCAGATTTATTTGTTACCCACCTTCGAATGAACAATAGCCAAGGTGTCTACCCATACCCTCCAACCACCATACTCATGTTTAATAGCATGATGCAAAAGCATTCTGAACAATGAATAAACCATGTCAGAGGTTTTTTGTTCTTCAGCATTCTTAGGATGGATATAAGCCATGGCAATCAACCACTCCTGAAAAAAGTAGAAAGATTAATTAAATGGAATTTGAAAGATATAATATTCAGCAAGTAAAAAATGAATGTTACCTGCCAAACGGACATTTGAAGGACTGTCCGTCGATTTTCACGGTTATTGTTGCATAACAAAGTCATATCAGACAAGAAGAGTTTTTTTACTTCCAGTAATTGCTCAGTTTGCTTTGATTGTCTAATTAAAGTAGCCACAACTTTAAGTATCACTGTAAAAACAAAATAAAAGATAAAACAATATTACCAAATAAGATTAATGTTGTACATCATCTACAAATCTAGTACACAATTTTACAGGCAATAATTCATAGAACAATCTGTAATGTAATCAGGTCAGATAATAATGGCAAAGACTTCATTATAGGTTTTTGAGTCATTAATGAGCCCTTAAATGTGTGACCAATAGTTTGAGAAAAGTACTCTCATGTACCTAACATGGATTTTTGATCTGCATCTGTTTTCGAGGATTTTGGTCACCTTTGTTTCCATTTGACTTGAAATAAACCAATATTCAATTAAATATGAACGTTTTAATATACCAAGGTATTGTTAAATCCAAGAACTAAAAATGGTTTTTACAAACTTAGAGCCTTACATCTAATGAGGCTAAAGGAAAACTAACTAAGACCACTTACTTTGCTATTCTTGCTTTAGCAACCCACCATTTTTACCTTTCATTAGAAAATGTATAGGAAATGAATAAAAAATAAGAACAATTGAATAAGGATATGCCAGTTGAGCCTGTCTCATGATGTCAAATTGGGATTTTTTCACAATGGAAAGCAGTTAAACTGCTTGCTTCGAACGTGCTAAGTAACATTGGATGCTAGATCTTCACTAAATGCTAGAGGAACTATTGTAACATGGACATCAACACCACAATACAATGGCACTTTCAAAACTGAAGTATTTTCAGCACTCAATCTTCAAGCCTGCTACTATGTAAGATCAACTAGTCTTCTTGACCAGAAGACGTTCATTCACTTGGATCAAGGCAAATGGTAAATATTGATGCACCAGTGTGCAGGCTTTCTTAGTATTTTCAAAACCAGTTGCACTATAAAATACTATTCACCTACATAATCTGCACTAGCATGAACCCAAATCAATAGTTTAGGAGGGTGCTCAAACAAGTTATTGTTAAGCTATTCATTCTACAGTCCAAATGAGATTTGTGAGGGCCTGAACAGCAAAAAATTGTTTTCACATAATTCATTTTGTTTTTCTAAGTCGTTTTGTTTGACCATCAAGAGTATGAAATACATATTAATAATTTACTATTTAAATATATAAATGTATATTCATCTTTTTGAAGTTTTTCCCCACAAAAACAAGCTTGGCAGTCACTTAGGACTACTATAAAATTAAACAAGAATACTTTGGATACCAAGGAAACACCAACAAAAATAGTTGAAAATGTAAGAGAATATGAGAATTACTTGGGTTTTCCAGTCTAAAATGGCACTCAGGTTCTGGGTGGCGTGTGTACAGAATTTGTTGGCTGATGTGTTCCGTCATAATCTGTAAAATCAGAAATATTTTAGGAACACGCAATATATGGAATAAGCTCATACATGCAGAGTCAACTAATCGCTAACATTACTGGAACCCATGAGTTGGAATGTAGAGAAACTTTCAAGCTCAGTTATATAGTGTTCATTTCTATACAACCTTACCAGTTCCTAACTGTTACGTCAATGTCTCTCAAAGCTAAAGCCAAGGCAAAAGATGAAATAGGTAAAGACGAAGAAGGCAGGTTATTTTGAGTGAGAAGGAACATTTCGGTTATATATAAAATCGAGTTTTGCATTATTTTACACGTGTGATTTACCGAACCATTTTGTTACAACGAATAAAATTACTTTACATTTACATTCTCGAGCCGTGAGTGTTTCTTTAAGAATAAACCCGAATATTGGCGCAGTCGGTAGGACTTTTGCGCAGCCCATTTGATTCCCAGGCTCTCCCTGTCCAAACAGGAGTAGTTCCGTTCCAAAGCAGGTAGGGTGTTGGAGGCAAACTCAATTGGACGCTCAGATCCATCAGGCAGAGAGAGAACTGCACCAATTCCAACTGGAGATGCATCAGCACTTAGAGTCAGGGGTTTTGCTGGATCGTAGTGGATGAGAATCCTTTCAGATACAATCTCATTCTTGATGTTGTTGAACGCTTTATCACACACTTCAGACCAGATAAAAGATATATCTTTCCATGTCAGTGCATGTAATGGCTCACTCATAGTTGACAGGTGTGGGAAAAATCTGCCATAGAAAGACACAAGTCCTAGGAATGACCGTGTCTGCTACCATGTCAGTAGGTACCTGGATATTGTTTTCACTATCTGGAGGCGTCTGCATAACCTTGTATGTCCAGGTTATCAACAGGGATTTGGACATGGAGGGCCTGCAGCAAGCAGTATTCAAACCACAAGGGATGATGAGAAATAATTTCAAGTCATGGACCGTATGAGACTAATTACATATTATATAGATGCCAACAGATTTCTGGGGGAGCATTTAATGGACCACATTTCATCCCCAAAGAATTGGGGTGGCTGTTAGTGGCAGTTCCATCATCATCATTATTATCACGACTATGGAGTATTTTCACAGCTAATTGAGACAGATATGGCTTATATTTGTAAAAAGAAAAAAAACGCATTTGAAGTTTTCAGTGATATCACATTGTGAATAAATTTTAAGAGAAAAATGTATTAGGGGATTACCTCATAAAGTACATTGTAAGTTGGTAAGGTGAGAGTCTCTTCATTCAACAGAATTCTCTCAGCAAGAAGAGTGTATAGATTGTGTGGACTCATAACATCATATTTCCGTCTGTAACAAACATCGCATCATGTTCAAAATCAAAACGATCATCAACTAGAAATGGAGTCCGATTCAGAAATCATATTATAGAGATAGCTATTTCAATATACGTCCAAGTGTTTCTATACTATTCTCCAGGAGATTAAATTGTAGCCATAAAAGGTAAAAGTAGGCAATCAAAGTGGCCGACAATGATCGAATTAATATTTTATGACAGAATATTACTTGGAATAACTTCCTAAACTGTAAACCAGAACAATACGAATCGTGTAAAAAATGAACGAATATAATATCAATTACTTGTGCGTAGATCGGCTCAAAAAGAAACCCAACAGCTTGAGCGCCTGAAGTCTTATGAGGTGGCTTTGAGAAGCCAGTAGTTTAAAGACACATCTGACTCCATGCTTGGCATCGAACGCTGGCACCATTGCAGCAGGGTGTTCAGACAAAAGAGAGATCAACGTTTGAACAACGTCGTGTAAATTTTCATCTTCATGGACGGTGGACACATAATTTAAAACACTTTGCAATTCATCTTCTCGAACTCCAGAACCACCCATCATTAGTTGTTTCAGAAGAATGAGGATGTAAGCACGAACACCCAAAATATCTTTTTGTGCAGGGCGAGGTCCATCTGAAAACCAGCAGTTCCTAACTTTGAAACAAATTGAAAGACAGGACAAGAAAACGTGGAAAGACTTGCAAAAATTGCACTTGAATTATCCTGTATATACTACATAATTATCACATATATCAGCCAAAGCAAAACGAAAATGAATAAAAACTTACACCACCATGCCTTGTTACAACTTCTCACTCCTCCATCTACCACCAAACTCACATTCCCATTGAGAGGCAACTTGTCAGTGTAGCAGCCTGGCGTTTCAAGTCTCTCTCTCTCTCTCTCTCTCTCTTTCTCTCTCACTCTCTCTCTCTCTCTCTCTCTCTCTCTCCCCTCCCTCCCCCTGCTATTGAGTTTTCACAACATATTTGGTACAATTAATCCTATTTTTATTCTTATTTTTAAATAAGTCAATTTAACTATGGTTGCAACCAGGGTTTTTTGCAGTACATACCAAGACCTTTTGGAGTTATTCCACTTTTTGCACGTGGGTTGACAACCCAATAGTAATACTTGAGAGTGTGGATTGTTTGAAGTACTGTTGAAACACGCCTCACGTTAGAATAAATTTGAGTATCAGCCAGAAATTCCGTAGCAAGGTACGAATATAGACGAGTGTGGACCGCTGCGGGGGTATAAATCCATAATGCTGGATTGAATAGAATGTGGTCCAACAACTGAAACGTTATAACGGATACATTTTAGGCCTGAATGGTAACAAATACAAAGAAGGAATTCAATAGTTTTTTTTTAGAATGAATCGGTAATAGCAATTGTCCCAAAATAGTTTATAACGTACCTGTTTCAAAAGAAGTTCACTATTTGAACTCAAGCACGTTACTAGATACTTGGTGAGTCCCAGAAATGAACTGAGAACTTCAAGAGTGAGATGTTCCCGAGAAGATCTTTGAAGCATGTAGCTGATCACTAAAAACCCTCGATTTTGAATCATATGCTGCTGTACTGTCGGCGAACTTTCAACAAGTTCACAAATGAATCCAAGAAGTTTAGAGCTGAAAGTTGATGGCTGGCTAAGTGATTAAGAGTAGAAGTTGACGAATTTAATTTGAATTTCAAAGCAAACACCGACGAATCATATTTTTAATAATAAAATTAATCAAACTCCATAACAATCTCAGCATCACTTACAAAACATTTGAAAGCGAGTTGAGGCAGAAAAACAGAAGGTTATTAAATAACTAACACAATCAATGAATTATAAAACAACAACTTTAGCCATATAAGGGTGAATCCAACAGTAAGGGCAAATCGTCTGTACGGAGCCTCCTTGATTCGCAGGTAAACTTTTCCAATTAGAAAAATTGTTTTGCATTTACAGTAGAACTCCAATTATCTGAACTACAACTATCCAAATCGACGATTATCTGGATTGCTTTCAGGATTAGAAAAAAAAGACGGAACTGTACTGCGATTCGCAAAATAGTGATTCTTTGGGATGATGAGTCACCGTTTCATAGTGCAGTTCTATTATTGGTTGCCGTCTGTCTCCTGGTGGCCAGCCTGGATTACCTGCTACTGTTCACTTTCTGTACAGTCAGTGTGTACTAATGTACAGCACTTGTAAGTATTCTTAACATGTGAAACTGTTGCCGTTTCATTTAGTTAAATAAAAGCCCTTCATCTTTAAACATTTTTCCTCTCCATTTTCAAAAATTATACAGTAATTAATTTAAATAGACCTTGTTTCGAAAAAATCCATTTATCAGAATTTTTGATTATCTGAATGGGGTCCAGTCCCAATTGATTCGGATAATTGGAGTTCTACTGTACTATCAAATTTGCTTAACAAATTCAGTTGATCAATTATCCCTGAAATATCATTGAAATTATGGAAACTTGAACTAAAACGGCCAAAATGACATTCCCTCACCACGTCCAGCAGCAACTTTCCCTACTTCAAGCATATTTTGGGAGCCCTTAACAGTTATCTCCAGAGTTTTTTTTTTTTTTTTTTTTTTTTTTTTTGTCATATCTTTTTTGAATAACATCTTAAAAACTCCTACTGTTTTAAGACAGCCCCAGAACGAATTGGAAAGGTCTATAGGCGTGTCGAGAAGTTATGTGACGTTCTTCTTTACAATTTACTTCAAATTTTGATGGTCTTCCTATTTCCCTTGAGTTTCTCTTCCTGTTCCTGGTGCAGAGACCACACTAAAGCTGTGCTCAGGCCTCCATGCGCGCGTTTTCAGTGGCTCAAGAGCCGTCCTTATACAAAAATCCCTGCTAATTCTTCCAACATAATATCATGCCCTGACATCCCCTCATCTGCACTGGTTTGTACCTATAGACAATTCAATGATTCGTTTTTCTTGTTCGTTTCTTCTGGTAAAGCTGAAGTTCAATGTCCATTGATGTATTCAATCAATGGAAGGCAATACCTTCAGAATAATAAGAAGATCCAATCATGCAGCATGACCATATGCGCAACATTTTTGTCAATTATTGTATGAAATTTATATTATGACCTGGAGTAACATTTCTTCACCAAAGCAATTTCTTAATTAATTTTTTATATAATCATTAAGATTATTCAAGTTTGAGTTACTATCATGATTGCTTAGACGAACAATAACTATTTTCTGCTGATCTTAGCTGTGACATTGGTTTTTTTTTTAAAGTTCAATGTCAGATTTGCCCTTCCTAGTGAATTCACCCATTATCACAATTTGTTCCCAAGTATTTCTCAAAATTAGCCGAGAAATGGACCAACTTTTACCAACCTCTCAACGAATGCTTCCTAACAACTGACACAGAGTTTTCATTTTTTAGGAAAAAACTGTAATCAAGTTTAGAGATTACATTACCAAGAAAAATATTAATGGAAAGCTTTACATTCTAGGTATTCTCTCTTGCTGGAACAAGGATTCACCATACATAACATTTGTATATACCAATCAGCAATTTCACCCACAAAATAGCCATATCTCATTAAAAAACAAACAATGGATGAGAATAAAATTTCATACCAGACCTCAATTTAAAATAATGAATAAAAAAAATTAAAAAAAAAAAAAAAAATAGAAAAGAAATAAATATACAAGGAGAAACATTCCTCGAAACGAAACTCCAGCTTTTCAGGAATCGTTACGTATTCTGAGAGACTGTACGACAAACGCTTGTAGATAATAATGGTACGAACAAATTTACTGTTTCAACATTGATTGATTGTTACAGTTTTGTGAAAATTGCCCAATAACCTTTGAGACCGTATTTCATTTTACCAGAGAAACCAAGTCACTAACGACTTCAACAAGAATTCGAAAGTATA
This sequence comes from Creontiades dilutus, assembly GCA_031894815.1. Taxonomy (NCBI): domain Eukaryota; kingdom Metazoa; phylum Arthropoda; class Insecta; order Hemiptera; family Miridae; genus Creontiades; species Creontiades dilutus. The sequence continues at coordinate 1,461,753 of JAVIWC010000851.1, forward strand.
CACACCATAACGTGGGATCTCTTCTATTGTCAGCAGAATCATAAGGCATATCAAGTTGAGAGAATAAAGGGAACAATACTTGAATTCCACCAACAGAGTTGAGAGTACTATGAATGGAATGCGTTATCACAGCCTTCACATCCTGGAAGGTAAAGTTTCAACAGTTAGTATGAGTGAAATAAAACAAGATTATTACATGTACATTTAAAACATCGAGACTATTATTCACTCATCACGCAGATAGTCAACACTCCAAAAAACATACATGGACGAGTACGTATGTACCTAGTCACTATGATCTACATCTGTAGAATTTATTGTCAATGACATTTCTACTTAAGAATCACAATTTTTTTAAGCTAAAACATTTCTATTGATGCCCACTTATAATTTCCCTGAAAATGAAATCAAAGATTTTCAATGCTCTAATGTCAGTAAAATAACACTGGGAACTCCCCTACTAGAAGTGCTTTGGTTGTGATGGCATCAGTAGCCCATGCAAAGGCTGTAAGACCACCAGTCTAGATTCATAATACCATGGCTGCTGATTGCTCTTATGAGATCCTATTTCATTTTACCAGAGAAACGTCTACATGATCAAGAATCAGGCACTAAACTATCGTCCTAAGTGAAAAAGTAGTATGTTATTACTTGGCTGAAATGAGTTAATGCCAAGCCCCCCTCGTTTCATACCGATTTTAGAAGTCCCAGAGTCATATCTGCACGGGAAATGCCTCAAAACGAACGTACGCATACTGGCTCGAACATATTGGTTCTGCTTAGCAAATACTCGCATTTCCTTTTTAAGAGGACGAAAACTCGTATCTGGTACCAGAAAATTCGTAAGAAGCTTTTAGCTATCTGCGATTGAGAATCAACTCTGGACACCGTCATTTGATTGAGCAAGCAATTTTCTACTAAGTGAATGTTCAAGTTCAAGATTATTTTGAAAACTAACGCCGATTTCAGATAATTTTGATGCAAAACCTACTTGACCGATTTCCCAAAAGTAGGATTTCTGCTCGTAGGGTTCGACTTTCTCGGTCTGAATGGCAATACCGAATCTAATCAGCCATTCCTCAGAATCTTTGACCTAACGACGGATCCAGGGCAGAAATGAGTCAAGGACTCTGTAGTGGAAGGGAGGACCTGGTTTATTCAAATGCAAGCATGGGGTCCCAGGATAGCTCTCCATTTAATGAATGGAGACGAAATAGACTGTACACAGATACTACCAAATGCAGTGCTATCATACAGGTATGACAGAGGTCTCTGTAATCATACCCTGTCACAAATGACAGTTAAGAATCACAGTTAGTAATCAACATCACATAACACATTTATGCCACCCAATATTAAAGATCCCATACAAAAAACCTTTATGAATGGCACAGATCATATTCTTCCTCCATATAAACCCAAGCTCACAGCGTACAACAGTAATTCCAGAGTTTTCAATTTAATTCTACGGTCCACCGATGATTATTCTGTACTCACTTACACTAGGAAATTCAACCATATTATTGGTACTATGGAAATTTCTCACCTGCAGCATCAGAGCATGGGGAGTATGTACAAAATACGAAGTGTTTCCTTTAGGTGCTGATTGCAAACAGAGTTGACTGTCTGTTGCCACAGGATTATACATGAATACAATAGCACTCGAAAGTTTTCCATCATACAGCACCTGACAACAATAAACGAGTATCCTTTAAATACACAGATAGCAGATAATATTATGTTCATTATACGCACATTGGTCGATGAATTGACATCCTAAACTACTACAGTAAAATTAGGAACATGATTTTGTACTGAATTTTGATATGCATTCATGAAATTATTGTCATCATTATTTCCCAATCAATTTCGCTGCTGAGTATTTTTAAAGTGATAGCAACAACGATATCTTCTATGTATGTATTATTGATGTTAGAGTTAACATCAGTTCTTTATCCTCAACAGTTTACTCTGGGTTCCCATTATATTTCACCATGATAAAACCAGAATGGTATAAAATGGGAATTTGTGGTGTTGTTTGAACTACTAGTGTTTTTATAGTACATATGTTGATTCTGAGCCTACCTATTGGTAGTAGAAGCCAATTCACTTCTGGGAAATTTAATTTTTTCTCAATAACATCAACATTTCCCCTTGCATTTTAGGTGTAGGCCTTTTTGGACAACTCTGGTTTCCTGTCTATGAGAGTGCGTATATGTATGTCTGTTCATTTGTCTGCAGATCCTTTTAAACGGATTTACTCAAACAATTTTCATCCGATTTTGATGAAATTTTCAGGGGATGAGTAGGTTAGGCTGTAGATGATGTCTTGTGAGTTTCGTCACTCACAAATCAATACATCAGTTAGTGTATTCGCAAAGTAAAATATAATCAGCATAATTTATTTTCTCACGTTCTAGTGATCTGATCTCTCTCAAATTCGGAAGGTTGTTGGGGATAAATGGTTTAAAAATCTGACATCCAATTCAACACGACAGTATCATTATGCTGCACATGCACGAATGTTAAATGCACGTAAGAAGCCTAATTTCAACCGTTTCCACTAGTTTCAATAATTATGGGAATGTGAGAGTTAATATGCAGATGGTCTCCCATGTGTTTCATTACTCACAAATCAATACATCACTCTGTGCATGCGCAAATGTACAATCCATCAAGCACCATTTTAGTACTTCCCAACCGTCCCCAATCTTGCACAAATTTATATTTAATCATCCCATATCAATTTCCAATCGATTGTATTCACTATACAATAGCCCTACAGACCAGCAATACAAGTCAACCTACGTATTTGAAGGCGTTGGAGTCTGCTAGATATATCAGATAAATCCTTCTGACAAGCATAAAACATTTCACTGATCATGTTACCAATGCGAGAAAGCTATCTGTCACCCTAACCCTGCAGATGGGTTTTCTCATTGTCTGAGTTCGCATTTTCACTGTCCCAGGGAATTTGAACCTAAAACACCTCACCAAGGTGCCCAACACTAACTAAGAATGCCAGCCAGTTCACATGAAAGTTTTGGAAGCTACTGACTGCATGACATCCAAGCTTGAGCCTTTAAACTTGACCAGGCACAGGAGGTGTAATGTATTTTGGCGAAGAGAGAGAGAGAGAGAGAAAATGCTGAGTCCTGGCCTTGACTGGCGGACTCCAAGGTACGTCCAAACCTTAACATGGATTGGGCAGGGATGGGAGATAATCCTATGGCAAAACACTCCTCGTTCATCAACTTCATCTTTTGCTGGTGACCTAGCTGGACCAAGGAGACTTACCCAAACTTAGCTGGGTTGAAAATTAAACCACACCTGGGCAGCGGTCAGCAAAGGCACTGAGTTCGATCTCCAGACCTTAAAGAATTTCTGTGAGGATGACATCATCAGTAAACTCCAATGCAACAATTCACACCCCTGGAGCACATCATTTCTGTTGGCAGTATATCTATGACCACGTTAAGAGAGTGGTAACAGAGGATCAACCTCCGTGTACCCCAGCCCAACCACCCCAGGAACCTCAGCAAATGTATCAAGGACTGTAACCTTATTTACTTTAATTGTTCTATTCATTTATTTTTTTGTTCGAATCAAATCAAATAACACTCCAATGCAATTTGTGTTCAATAAATACAAATTTAAATAAATGTAGTCAAATGTTCCCTGAAGGATAGATACAATTCTACAAGATTTATCAGCAAAATTAGACCCATTATTAAGAAATACGGAATTTTGCTGCACAAGAAACTGAGGGTTGGGTAAATTTCACTTTCTGAATGACTTATACGTTTGGTTGTTGTACAATAATTGGGAAAGAGGAGTAATATAAATCCTAGTGGGTTCTATTTGATAATGTCCTCAAATTATGATTTAAAATGCTTCATTGTAAGTATCTTCAGCTTCTTTTTGAAAAATGGAGTTCAACAATGTAGGATGCAGAATTAGCAGCCAATGAACATACACTCGTAGTTTGTGTACTTTCAGTAGGTATGGCTGTTCAACATTGTGACGTATTCTCTTTCAGGTATTAGTTTTCCAAAAAAAAAGTTTCTTTTTAGATTGAAACGTTATTTTTTTTTAAAAAGATGCTTTACTGTACTTATAAACTTATAAAATTTTCTACGTTAATCAATAAAAATTAAAAATCATCTTTGGCTTCAAAAATAATAAAGGCAAGACATACAGCAATATTTAGTACTACTTCAGCCTCATGACCTTTTTTTGTCAATATGTAAAAATGATGAAAGATTTAAAACACAATGAAGAAACGGAGAAATATGAAGATAAGGCACATGGATACTCAGTAAGGAAGGGGAGGAAATCTATTGACATCTGCCAACAACAAACCATGAATCAAGCCAATAGTTAATGGGAATATCATGAAAATCGATTGTAGGAAAACTTTAATTTAGAAACTATATGTGACTAAAAACCCATATAGACTAGAAAAAATCAAATTACTTCAATGAACAGTCAAACAAAGCTCATTCCACTCAAGTATGGTATACAAAAAAATGTGACTCACTTAACCAATCAATTACTACGTATGTACCATAATATACTCATAATTACGGCATGCTGTATAAAAAAAATTTCAAGTATATAATATTGAAGCTATAATATGAACCATGCTCATGCTTAAAAAATACTTGAACTACCACACTCCCCTCTGGGAAAAATAATCTTCTGAATTACCATACTGCGAAAAAAGTAAACTGGTGAAATAATATGTGGATAGGTCACTGCCAGATAGGTAATTTGTTAAGAATAGAAATTGCTAAAAATTCATAGAATGGGGCGAAATGCAAGAAGAAATGAACCAAAAAAATCAGCATACGACAGATGAAAACTTACCTAAAAGAAATGTTAAGTCCTGATACTCCATGATGTAAGTGTATTTCGATGAAAGGGAGATGGGCGGGGGGGATTTCAAAATGAGACGATACATTGAATACTAAACGTCGACACACTAGTGGTAGTCATAGATAATTTTGGATTTATTATTTTAAATAATGAACCTTGTAATCAATAAAGAAAAAAATTCAACTCTCTCTCAGCAAATGAAGAGGACTTGAATGGCCTCTATCAAAGGGACATACCCCTTCTCGCAGTTTCACTCTCTGAATGAAAGCCCACTTACACTGCAACGATTTTGTAAAAGCAACAAATGCAGCAAGGGGACCTTTTTTTGTTGATGCTACAAAAATTTTCACAAATTCCATCCATTATTCAACTTTCAATTTCAAAAGGGGTAATAATACAATTCATAAAACATCCTTGATGGGACTGAATGTTTCATTCCAATAACAACAGCTCGAGATTGAGTGCCTCTGCTAGGAATTGCAAGGATGGGCAGATCTCACATATCAACACAATAATCGCAATATTGTTACTGTTATTATGGGGACATCACATTCCTCTACAGAGTGATATCAGACTTCACATATTATATTGATGTGGACCCTACCCCTTCCTCACCCATCCAATGGTGACAGAAGACGGTTGGACTAATGTTTTATCCTTTGTAATGAAATCCACTTTCTTAATGGTTTGTTTCACGTAAAAAGGATTTTTCTCATGGCAACTGATTCATCTCAGCTAAATGGGCTCAGTCTGAAGCCTTTAGAAATGTTCAATATGAGGTCCAAGTATTTAATCAGTACAAATCTGCTCAATAGAGTTTAAAATGTGGGGGTTACCACCATCCTTCAGAAAACCATCTTATCACAGAGGTTATTAGGTTAGTTTTCAGAATTTTGCACATCACAAGCTTTCATTCTATCAGTTTTCTTGGCAACTTTTGCAAAATCACGAGCTATAAATTCGCATCAGACGGTTCTCAAGGATATTAAATCCGAATTCTCAAATTTCCATTTACGCCTATGGTGAAACACATGTAAAAAAATTCCTACAAATATTCCAGCAGACAATTTTGAATCTCCCCGACCAATTATTAAACTCAAAAGAAAATATTTGTTTCCGAAAGAAAATCATTTAAACTTCAAGAAAGACGAAGTTACAAGTTTGTTTAGTAACTTTTGATGGTCTGATAATGAAGACCAATAATGGTAAAACCATTTCTAAAAGTGGAGTAAAACAAAGGGAAGAAAATAAATAACCTTGGGCCAAGAGCCATTAAACCACACAAAAAAATAAAACTTCTGTGAATAAATTATTACTGTAGGTGATCTGCAAATATGATGCAGCTACATAAGCAAAATATAATCCTTTGAAAATAACTATGGTAGAATACTGGTAGCATGATGAAATACAAGAAATAATAAAATATCACCAAGCTGTTTGCGTAATCAAAATATACAATATATTTATCTATTACAGTAGCCACTGGAACGGTGTTCGATGATCGCATATTTGTAGGTGCAATAACTAAATGTTGATTTTACAGTAAGTGAGTCGGAAGGAAGAATAATGCTTCGTGGAAGCATTTTTAGTTGACAAAACCTTAAAACGGAAAACATGTTTGGACTGTTTTTAATAGTTATTTACTTGATTAGGTCATTCATTTGAACACCAAGGAGCATATTTACATGGAACGATCATTGGAACGGTGTCTGATAATCACGTATTTTTAGGTGCCATAACTATATGTTGATTTTACAGAATGTGAGTCAAAAGGAAGAATAATGCTTCGTAGAAACAATTTCAGTTGAAAAAAACTTAAAACGGAAAAATTTTGTGGACTGTTTTTAATAGGAATACACTAGATTAGGCCATTCATTTGACACCACGGAGCATATACACATAAGTTACTAATTTAACTTTGCTGCCGTTCTTAACATTCATTCATTTTGTCTACTCAACTTATATGATTTCACATTTCATTACAATTATTTTTTAAATAAATCGAAGTATTTTATTAAAATGTTTAAAAAGAAATCCGTCCAACTGCTTTAGAATAATTATTTAGGTTTTCCTTCAGCATCAGTGCATGCAAAGTGCAGTGTGACAAAAGAAATAGTGATTTCTGCAATCTAATGGGGTGCTTTTACAATTTATAGACTCAGCACTACAGAACTGACTGAGTACTCATTTCATTTCAAAAGGGAAATAGTTTATCCATAAGAACTTTTTCTTTAAAAGAAAAAACATTGGAAATGATTTTTTCATTCTTCAGATGGGGTAGGTTATTATATTGCAATTATTGAATGAAGTTTTCATTGAAACTATTAACGAAGGTGAATGTGAAAAAATGACAAACACACACAGATAACAATGAGAAAACTGAAAATGAGATGTATTGCCTAAGGTGGGATTTATTGAAATGAATTAAATAAAAGAAGTGTTGTTAATTTTGATTTTACTTCTTCTTCTTTCTGTATAGATATTTTCCTCTTGTTATTGTATTTCCTGCAATTTATGAAATGATTTGTAAAAATTGTCGGTGTCCAAAGCCTGTACTCGGTAACAAACTTCAGAACACACATAATATTTTCTGCTCAAACAACAGCACTGGGTAAATGGTACTTGGTACCTGATCAAATATTTTCATTTTCAGATAAAATATGCAGTCATGTTTTATGGTTGAATAAAACATTATTATTTGGAAAAACGTAAAAATTAATTTCTTCAATGAAATATGAAACAACAGAATATTTTTTCTTTATGGAAAAGTTAACTTTGTGAAAGGTGAACTAACGTTTTCATTCAGCAACTAAAGCTATATACTGGTCCTTGGAGGGAAAATGATTTGAAACAGCTTGGTGATTCCAAGAAAACACACAACATTCTTACAGCATTCACAGGCGGCGTGCTTTGTTGTTCAGAGGAGACCGGTGCGGCATCACTCACCCGCTTATGGTTCTCAGGTAGACTAAGATGACACTCATTATCAAACCTAAACTGGCTCTGAAATGAATAAATCAATTTGAAAGGGATCGTGAAACTTGAAGAAAAAGTTTAGACAAAAGTATCTCAGTTCAGCACAATCGTATGACGGAATGAAAAGTTATATAATTTGGAATATATTAATTGTAATATATTATTAATTATTGTAATATATTAATCAACTTACGAAATCTGAGGTTCTACATACTTTGTAACCTGGACCTAATCTGTGCATAGCACAAATTTGGTGGGTCGTTAAAGCTTCACTGAAAAGGTAGACAGCTGACATTTGTCCACAAAAAACTCTTTCTTCGTCCAACTCGGGTGTTGCACCAATGAAGCACTTATCAAAAGGCTGGAAAAAAAGGAATGGGAAATTTGAAAAACCATTCACTAAGATTCAGTAAAAACTGCAGATAATTCCGTAAGTAGAAAAGGCAGAGGAAAACCAAACAAATCATTTTGCATCCAGAGATCTCATGTTAGCAATTATCAAGGTGTTATGTTATTATCACTCACTTCGTTAGCAGAAACGAACCATGCCATTTCCGTATTTGATGCAAGCTGTCCATTCACAAGGCACTTGATCTCGCTTTTGGTCCATCGATTGTAAATATAAACTATTGCAATCATGTACCACTGAAATGGAAAATTCAAGGTAACTAACAGAAAATAAGTTTAGAAAACTTTGAATAGTGTTTTCACTACAAGGGAAGCTTTGACTTTATTTACAACATAAATTCTAATCACATTCGATAATGAATTTGGATTCAAAAGGTTATTTTTCTTTTAACAAATTTTCTTGCGAAATGAAGCTGTTGCAGTGGCTCCAAAAACACTCAGTTAATTTGTTAGGAAACTACCATTCAGTTATTTATTAAGTATTATTAGTTAAAGGAGGGTTACAACACTACAAGACAAATCAACAGGAGTATTTAGAAGCGATTGCTATCAGTAGACGTCAATATAACTGAAAATTTCACTAGTTATAGCATTGGCTTTAGCAAACTAAATTAAACTTTTAGCAAACTGAATTAAACTTTTCGCAATTGAAATTAAACCTTCCGCAAATACAGATATGGAAGTAAAGTTTAATTCTAATTGCGATAGGGTTACTTCAGTTTGCGAAGGGTTTAATTATAATTGCGAAAGGGCTAATTCTAATTGCAAAAAGGTTAATTCAGTTTGCTAAAGTTTTAATTCAGTTTGCTTAAGGTTTAATTCAGTTTGCTAATGCTTAAAAAAAAAAAAAAAACTGACCTTTCTTGGTTGAAACTCATATTTAACACAATGTTGGAATCCTTTGCCTTTCACCTTCATTGAAGTCAATACCAAACAATTCCCAACAAAATGGGCTGAATAGCCAACCCCTTTACTGGTTTTGAAGCTGAAACACGATGATAAGCAACATAAATTAACAGGTTTAGTAAAGCCATGAAAAATCAAGTATGGTTCTCAAGGATGTCTAAAACGCATTGGGGTACGTATTTTCATTCAACTGCCAATTTTCTCATGAAATGAAACTATTCAATGGAACTTTGGAAAGATTTCATGCTAGAAATCCGATATATATGTATATAGTAAGTAAATTATATTAACCATAACCCCGACGACAACCAAGTTAATAGCCATAAATGTCTTAATTTAAGTTATTTTAACAATTTGACAATACTGTCGGAATGAGGGTTAAGCATCCTACTCCCCGAGCAAATCTCAATTAAAAAAACAATCCAAGGTAAAACCTGATATAACAAAATGAAATTTGTAGAAATTTGGAAATATCCTGTTCGGCCACTTAGGAAAAATCGTTGACGTTTGGAAAATGTCTACAAATTTATTTAGGTTATAGCATAAAACAAAAATTAGAATAAAAGAAAAATAACAAAATAAACTCAGTTTAGACGCATTTTCTTGGTAGCGGCAATAAAATGTGTATCCAACAAACACGTTTCTTCAATCTCTATTTTCTCCCTTCTATTTTGAAATTCAAAAGTTCGTGGCCATTGCACTAAAATCGATCTCGAACAAAAAAATAATCAGGAAGATTGGTCAAGAACTGCCAAGCAAAGATCGAGAACATTTGTTTAACAATTCAGTCTTGGAATGGTTTGAAGGGGAATTTTATTTGGTTACTTTTTCACTGCAAATGCTTGGGTTGTTTCAACCTCTGTTGAGATCTTCTTAGAAATTAGTAGTATAATTGATAGCAATTTGTAATTTTTAATAATAATTATCATCACAAAGGTTGCATACTTGTCTTATACTATCCATCAGTTGAACTTTCAATTGAAATGAGTAGTTTTGATTTCGAATAACGATAACATTAATCAACTCACCAGTATAGATATGGCTTTTCCCGTTCGATGTTTACAGAATTTATAGGGTCGAGCCGAAACCACGTTGTAAAGGTAAACCCATTCTCATATGGCCATCTAGCCAACGGAGGAAGGACAACAGCCTGAAAATATGGATAAAAGGTTATATAAAACAATGACCTACCTGCATCATAATAATGAGAAATTATTTTGAAAGGCTCAGGAAAGTACATACAACTACATACAATCAATCCAAGTATTTTTCCATTGCATTCTGTCTTCTAAACAAGTATAGCACCAATTGTGATTAGAACTTCAAGTAGGTTTCCTACCTCCCTTTGCCTAGATGGCGTACCATCCACATGACTTTCAAAGCTAACCCACTGCTGTTTACTCTTCGCCTGAGGTGAATGTTTCCTCCCTCCCGAAACTTCAGCATTCTAATCACGGCTGGAGTAAAAACAAGTAAAAATTCTTAATTCAAAAGATGAAAATAAAAACCATTCAACTCACAGATCCTTTCTTGCCAGGAAAGCTGAAAAATACGTCTGGACCATTTCTTTGAGGCATTTGGCGGATAACGTTTAGGAGCTTGGTAGAGTGTCTTGGCTGTAACCAAATAAGAGACGATAGTGAGTTCAATTGCAATATTTTAAGAAAATGCAAATAATACAGTAGACATCAATAGTTTTTATTTAAAGCTGTTGAGAATGTAATATAGGTTACAAACTAAATGTGTTCATTAATTTATTTTAAATTTCAAGATGAACATAAAAATAAGACAGATAATTAGTACCTACTTAGTAATGTTTTGCGTAATAGATGTTGTTTATTTATAATTTTGAATTCGGCACATTTTTTTAGGTCAGACGCAGTACCAAGTAATATATACCAGGTTAGATTCATGTAGATGTTCTATTTCCGGTCTCTACATGAGCTACTGAAATATTCGAAGTTCTAAAAATTTGGATATTGAAAAGGTGAAAACTTGATTGCATACAAAGAAGTAGTTTACTCCGATTATGAGTCACGCTGGGAACACTAAAATTCCAAGCTATAATGAGGAGAAAGGCCCACACAGATTCAAATTAGAACAGAAACGTATAAATTTAAAGTAAAGCGTGTGGGAGAAAAAGAGTATGGATAGACCATAAATATTTAGGTTTTTACTAGTTTAAGAACTTTCAGTAATATTTTAGATTAATGCGAAGTAAACTTCCTAATCGCAAAGTAAAAAAACTCCACTCAGTTGGTATTGAGTCCTTCAACTTTCTTCATTAGTCCGAACAAAAAAACGAACTCGATTTAATGCTCCCCTAATACGGCTAATACCAGGGATTTACTGACTACGACAAATGCACAAAATATAAAATGCTGGATGTATTGTAATATACCTTAGCATATTTCCCTTACCCATTTGCCATTTGTGGCTTTCATGGAACCAAACAGCAGTTTCAGCTCTTTTACGGTGATGCTGTAACTCGCCAAAACTCCAAGCATGTCGATGAGTAGATCTACAAATACAACAATAATATGTCATAACTGAGCGCATAAAAATGATTATTATAATTTGTCTATTCTTCTTCATTTAGATCTGTTCAATTAAACTATATTGCACGTAAATATTTTGTAGTAAGTTTGATTTTGATCACAGCTGTACAGAGAAATTAAATTTTATAAAAATGTAGTCGGCACATCTATCCATTACTTTTAACATTAGAAACATTCGGATTGCAGTTTCACACTACTTTCTCAACATATATCATCATACAAAATGTACAAAGGTACAAATTGATCTGATCCATAAGTAAACCTTTCTGATTGGATTCAAAACCAAGTTTTGAAGGTGATCCACAAAATGGTGTCTCGACAACATCACATTCCTGCAGTCTACCAATAAACTTGAGAAAAATAAGAACTCCATCGGCCTCTTGAATGTTGGATACATTTTGTGAAGCTATGAGTCAGAATGAGCTGTCAGTAATACAATTTCTTGTTATTTCGGTTATATTGTTGGTATAATGATAGATTTAGAAACTATGGAAGTATCTCAAATGGATTAGTCTGGGGATGAGCTAGAATTTTCTCGTTCTGTTTTTGTATAAAACAACAACGAAAAGCACTGCGTAGTAAACTCGACGTACTGAGTTTTTAAATTAAAAAAAATTAAAAGTTGCATTTGAAGCAGCTCAATTGTGTGTTGTAACTTGTCACGGTTCAAGGAAGAAAAATATTAGTACTAGGTTCTCAACATGTTTTATTGACAAAAATCCATGGCGAAAATTAAATCAACAGAATGTTTGGTTGCCGTGAACTAGTCCAAAAAAGGCATTATGTGTGTTATGAACGAACTATTACTTAGAACGAGCCTCCCTCTTTTGTGTGTTCAGTTAGTCACCAATGTAAACCCCTCGTGAGTAGTCCATCTCATATATTTTTTGATGCACCGTCTGTTTATCATTGTTATTAATAAAGTCTAGTGCGTGCGTTTAAGTCCGTGTCCTCTAGTTAAATTTCCTTGTAAGTCCCAACAATATGTATCCCCTGTAAGCCAGATTGACAGAGAAAAACTTATAATTGAGGACTGACCGGCGACTACAGGATCGGCTTTGGTAAGGCGGTGTAGAACGTGTTCGATGAGGCCGACCTCTGTGCAGGCCTGGAGGTTTCTCACGCTCTTCCTGAGTATTGCTATGAAAACGCTCCATATCTCAGCCTGCAACAAACCAATGAACGGGCGAGGATCAGAAACACGAATCCGTTTGAACTTATTGGATGGACATTTTCACACATATAGAACACAAAGTAAAAATAGAAGGAAGATGCAATGAGAAGACAAAACTATAGTGTTTGTCTGTACAATATACTGTAGGAGCCACCTCGAGGCACCAATTTAGGCTCATACAAAACAAATTCAACATTCATTAAATTTTTAACGAAATTTAGTACTTGTGTAAAGGTTAGCCAGCTGCCGCCGTTGGCAGAAGAAGCAAAGCGTTCTTAACACAATTCGAGCAGTCGCATGGAGTTAGGCCCTATAGCCGCTACTCCCCATTCAACTGCACGTGGTAAGACACAGTCGCCTTCTCCGCTGAGAATATTCCTCACCTCGGTCTTCATATTAGAAAATGCACTCTCAGCTGGATTCAACATGGGGGAAGAAGGTGGGAGAAACAATTGACTTATTCCATCGAATGCACTTGAATCAACCAGTTGTCGAATTTTGGTAGCGCGGTAAATTCGCACATTATCCATCACCAGTACGAATTCTTAAAAAATGTAATGAATGTTGAATTTGTTTTGTAAAATGTTGAATTTGGTTCGGAAAATGTTGAATTTGTTTTGTAAAATGTTGAATTTGGTTTGGAAAATGTTGAATTTGGTTTGGAAAATGTTGAATTAGATTTGGAAATGCCATATATGACACCCAATGATGGCGATTCGTTCTGGTAGCAGATATTGGAACCAAACAGTTTGTGTGGTAAAATAGATGTCCCTGGGTGCAATGGTGGCAATTAAACTTTATCATGAGGTCCAAGATCTTCCGAAGAACACTTTTTTCCACTGGCCTTGAATAATTTCGAACTCTCGATGTCATTATCTTGAAGGTGGAGGACGGAGAAGAAATACCAAAGGCGCACTAGGAATTCCTGGTGGGCGCCTTCACAAGATATTAGGATGATGTTATACCATGTTTCCAATCAAGTGAAGGGAGTGTGTGTGTTTGTAAAATAAAACCTTGTAAAAGTTTAAAATTTGCATCCCTTACAGCATGAGCGATATTCTGGAATGATAAACTACTACCAGGCCTTTTCAGCAAGTATCAAGCTGGTTTTTGCAAACGTTTCTGAGCAGCTGATCAACTCTTAGGTTTTGATTATTACATCAAGATGTATTTCTAGTCAAAAAGCAAGGTGTGTTTTTTCGAACAACCGAATCCTATGATACCCCTTAGAAAAATGACAAAATCTACGAAAGGCTGGAGGGATGTGAGTAGAAGAGCACATGTTGAGCTGCCCCCATACCTTCCACTGAGAATCGCCACCGAGAATCACGAGTGGACCAAGGGTTCTTTCCCGACCTCCACCTTCAATAGCTTAACAATGATAGTTCTAGAGTGTTCAAGGTCAGTAGAGAAAAAAGTTCTTTCGCAGGGCTTCATGATAACGTTTCATAGTCACAACTACAAAGTAATTTGGGTATAATGAAGTCATTCTTGATAACTTCCCTTTATGAATTTGGACCCGGAAAGGGTTATTTATTTGCTAACACTTCATTCACTGATGAGAAACAATAAGCCTGGGTTTTCTTCAAAAATGTTTCTCTCAAATTCGTGGAAAACAAAAGAGATGTCATCTACAAAGCTACTGTACATCAAATGTTGAAAGCTTTCAAAGCAACCAGATGTAAGGAAATCCATTTCCTTTATTCACATGGTACTATTCCTCCGGAAATTTGGAAGCCTACGGCGAAGAACGGTAACCCAAAAACTGGGGAAAATCGCCCTTCCTCTTGAACTTCAGAATGAGTGTAATATTGGTAATTTGTAAAAAGAGGAATTAGGAAAAAGAGAGGAGACTGTGATCATAAACAAGGTAGCCTCGACCCTAGGTAATAGTTGAAAGCGCGCTGTTGAAGGTGACAATATGATATCTACCTCCGACAGTTCCTCATGCTACAGCTTTAGTCCCGTAATTTTAGTCAATTGAAAAAAAGCAGTAGTTTATTTCCGAGTGGTTTGCCATGTATTTTGAGCTGCTGAATCCGAACAGGAGGAACCATGTATTATGTCCAAAAAAGTGAGACCTCAGTGAGAATAAAAATGCTGCAAATCATTACACAAAGGGTTATTTATTTATTTGAATTTGAATGTTAAAAAGTATCAGATTGAATTTCTTTCGAGTAGTAGTAATGAAACCACGGTGATGATCATCAACCAGCAGTAATGATAGTTTCTTCATTAAAAGTAACAAGTTAACTACAATTTAATGTTTACCTTCATCCACTTTTGATTCCTACTGAATTATATTCACGTATATTCTCAATACGGAGAATATAGCTGGAATGAACCATCCGTTTATCATCTGAACCAGTTGTTATCATTACACGACAATGCTAATAAGTTTTTGGAAACCATGGGGAGGCAGGAGGAGGACTTTCTGGCGTTACGAGGTATTGCGAGAGGATAGTTATCGAATTCAACACGCTCTAGGGCCCCAACGGTGTTACGTACGTGAAGCATTCTTGATACGTAATTTGTATAATTTAATCTAGCTCATTTTGATATAGCAAAAGTTTAACGACTTTTTTTTACCATGATTCATGGTCTCGGCCATTTGAGTACGTAGGACTCTTCGGAAAAAGCTACTCCACAATCATAATAAACTCTCAAATTCACAATTATGTAAAACGGGGACGTTTTTTCGTACCACTGGGGAGGAAGTTTTTTACATTCGGCAAAGAACGAGATAGAATGCTTCACGAGGACATCAACGACACAGAGAGAAGTCAAGATGAAACATCAATACTTTGGCCGATTTGCGCTAGTTGTTACAGCAACAGAACAAACGCACTAAAAATAGTGATGAAGGGGAAAATGCCACGGCTCAAGAACAATGATGATGTCAAATCAATTTTTTTTAATATAACAAAGTAATTTGATACGTTTTTTTTTTAATATCACGTCGAATGATTTGGATTCAGCATATCAAAAAAACATGAT
This sequence comes from Creontiades dilutus, assembly GCA_031894815.1. Lineage (NCBI taxonomy): Eukaryota > Metazoa > Arthropoda > Insecta > Hemiptera > Miridae > Creontiades > Creontiades dilutus. The sequence goes on from JAVIWC010000851.1 coordinate 1,477,650, forward strand.
TGCTTCTATCTGCGTTACTAGTAATTTTGAACTTTGCCGTTAAAATATAATGTCATCCGTTTTCTCCACAGCAATTTGTTCTTCCGAAGAGTTGAGCTATAGGTTCGGATCGTCGCTGCCTAATGGTGCAGAAATGATCCTGTTTATGCTGCATACATTACTAAGCCGCCTGCCCATCATATTTCACGATTCCATCACTCTCGGCGATAACTCGTGAAGGCGCGACGAGACCGGCACAACAGCTCAATCATGCGGGTCATTGCCTAGCGAAACGCCGTTAACTGAATCCCGGGATTAAATCGCGGAGTTTCGGAGAGAATATTCTCCATATTCGTAGGCGACAAAATTGAGCTGTATACCTTTCAATTATGCGAACGAGAGAATTGAATTGTACATGAATAAATTATTTATGAAAAAACGCTTGAAAAAAGAATGCTATTTAGTAACAATAAAAGTACTGAGGAGAAATATGTTGTTTTTAATGGTATATTAACCATTCGATTTTTTTTTTTTTTTGCGTATGAGATTATGAATTTAAGAAACATGAAACATGCTCTAGCAGCGCTCACTAATACTTCCGTCTCCCAATTTTTCCATGGTATCGATACGGAATCGCAACAACTTCCACCATCCCACCAGAAACCTAATTGATTTTGTATGTTATCCAGAGATTTCACACCTTCCGACACGTTGTTTTCCTAATAGTTTCATTAAAGTTTTTTAATTTTAATAAAGTTATTCAATTCTTATGTTCAACGTTTTAAGTGCAGTTAAGTTGAGCACGAATAAATAACCACTCAACAAATGTGGTTTGAACAAACTTGGTTCCTAATGACACTTTACGGCTGGGGGGGGGGGAAAATATATATATATATATATATATATATATATATATATATATATATTTTTTTTTTGTAAGACTTTCTTTGCTCATCTTTTGACAATATATTTTAACGTGTTTTCCCGAGCATACCATGTAGTAATGGATAGTAATTACACAACCTATTTTATGAAAAAAAAGCATGTAAACAAGTGGCAATGTTACACTTATTATGATTTTGCCACCCAATTTCTATGTTGAAAGTTTATTATATATATTTTTTTAAATATAAGTTGACAATTCTACCTTTTATTTTCTATTCTTCTTTCATCTTATTAGTTGTTAATGTTCCTCATACTAGAGTAATCGATAGAGTGTAGGACCCCAACGTAAAAAGTTCCATTTTTCATATCTAATCAGAAGGTCGCAATCTTGTACACGAGTTACATACGTAAACAGTTATATTTTTCAAAGGGGTAAGCCCAGGTTTACCTAACACTGGAGGAAGTTGAGGGACGCGGAGGAGCGAGATATGGATGAAAGGAAGCGCCCCTATAAAATGACCAACAGTTGAGGTAACAGGTGATTTCTATCGTACGAGTACATGTTTATCTTGGCTGCCATGTCAGTTCCAAGCCTCAGCCTACCACTGACATTTTGGACATTTAGAAAAAATGAGCGATGAAAATCGAGTTTTCAACCAAAAAGTACTAAACAGTTGAGGTGTGTTCCAAGCAAAACGTACTCTATCCATTTATCAGTAATATAGTACTAAATCCGAATCACATCCGACTTCCCCTTCACTATTTTTAGCCAAAAGGTACTCTATCCAAAAATGTTTCACCAAAAAGTACTCTACCCATTTCTATCAGTCAAAACGTACTTTATTCGTGGTTTACAAATTTAAAATTTGACGTGAATAATCACGTTTTCCACCGACTATTCAACTGTTTTGCCACACAATAGTGTAGAAAAAGAAACGGTCAATTAAAAAAACAAGTGTGAACCTATGAGCTAAAATTAATGTGCTACAGATTTTTGCGTTTCATACAAAATTCACTCAAGTGGATAACCACCTCATTTGAGATTATAAACTTTTGTTAATCTTTCAACCATGAAATCCGTGGGGCTGAATAGAGGCTAACTCACATAAAATCATGAAATGTCATCACATTAGGGCGATATTGTTTTATCGTTTCATCTTTGACGAAAAATTTTACGTTTGAGCATGAACAAATCATATCGAAATTTATTGCATAATGTCTCCAGTGAAGCAAATGCGAAAACCAGCAGAAACCAATAAGACTCGTTTGTCCTGTCCACAAGTTGGTTGTTGTTGGTTTCAAAGTCATATTACTGTTCACGGTGGTTATTGGGACCGATTTCTGGAAGTTAAGTATCTTTCCTGGTCTATTCAATCACTTTCAAGATAAAAGCCACCAGGAATCACCAAAGGACTTATCGCTGGCCTCTCCCAACTGCACAAATGGTTGGATTTCCTTGTGTACATTCATTGGGTTTTGGACAAAGACCAGTAAATGATATGCATGTTGCCAGAAAAAGACAGTTGTTGATAGTGAAATCGTTGATCCTCCCTGTTTGCCGATTCAAACAGATCCTCCAACTCATTTGCCAATCACTCACCTACCCAAGACCGACAACGTCAGTTCCTGGCCCGGTGAAAGCACTCTGCCTGGCCCATTATCTCAGAGAGGTTTTTCTTTTTTTCATTTCAGTAACGGCTTCCCCTCTCCCCTCCGCCTAGGGCTTCAACGAATACTTCGTCATTCCAGTAATCCCCAGGTCTTACTCCTGAGGGGGTAAAAATGTTTCGTAAAACTGCCTTAAACAACACTTCGCTCAACGCTTCACAGCCATCATCCACATAGCACCTGCTGGTGTTCTCTAGGTATCGCATTTACGGGACATAATATTTAAATTACATCGACCATACCGCTTACTTTAAAGAAACTTGGGAAGAGAGAACCCATCTGAGTGAATTCATAGGTACTAAATTTCTATAGTGCAAATCTAAAGAACTTTCTTCGCTATGGTAATCCATACTATCAATTATATGAACCACGATTTAGTAAAAAAAAAAAAAAAAAAAAAAAAAGTGTAATGATGTTTATTGTAAATGAAAAGGGCATGAATATACCGAGTTTGAACAGGTCAAAATTTAGATTTCCGAACCGGAGGGTTAGAATTTCGTTGAAAGAATGCGAGAAGGAAGTTTTATACAAAAAAAGAAGGTTGACCAATGAAATTCAATGTAAATTCGTTTATAATTCAAGCTTTCATCATTTTGGTTTATTATTTCCAATAACAAGTCTGTGTAATGGTATAGCTGACATTTTTAATAAACCTTGTCAAATTTTGTTATTTAATGTTTCAAAGGTGCACAGATTACAAATTTGAAATATCTGACCGCCAGAGGGGGCTCTTAGAATTTATGTGAAAAATGCCTTTTTCGCAAATGGACTCCATTAGGAGACTAGTTGGTCCTAACATCCAACCAATCCTATCGCCTCACTGGCATAAATGATTTGGGCTAAAGATCGGCCAACATTGTGGTTTTTCGAAGTTTTTGCTGACATAGCCAAGTGGGGTGTCACTTTCTTAGTAATTTTGGACTTGAAGCGGACTTCGATGGATTCCAGATCCGTAGAAAACGCACCCATAGCAAATATTTAATATCTTTCTATATTGTTGATCCAAAACACAACCAATGGGGAACACACACTCTGGCGAAACAAAGGTAAGTTTTAATGTTTTAAAAAGTAAAAAGATGGCTGATCCACTTATGAGTTCCAGAGGTTTTTTGATATGGCAACAGCTTACCCCTGGAGGCAATGACTTAGTTGGTAAAATAAGGAACGAGGGAGGTTCCCACATCAATGTGGAGAAGGGCAAATGTATGTGTAAAGGAGAAATGTGTGTTTCATTTTTGAAAACTGGTTCCTTTAAGAGGACATTATTTTGAAAAAGTTTGTTCGACTCAAATTTGAAGGATACAAATTTTTGTCAACAATAATATGTCTTGGAAAAATTAACCTAATCAAAGTCCAAAAAGAAAAAGTTTGTTTGCTACAAATAGGAATCCTAACAAATTGTTTTGTGAACAAATAGAGCTCAAATTCGTTTAAAATTCATAACTAAGAGAGACGTAATGAAGCAAATACAAAATAATAAGCTCATGAGGTCATGCTGCGCGGACGAAACTAGTATCAGAGCCTTCAAAAGTTAATAACCTTTCCAGGAGAGGTTTGTTGTGACTGGATTAATAATTTACATCGAAGTACAATATATATCCATACATACAGTTCTTTTCCACAATTTGTTTTACCGTTATAACATACACTTTGCGTTAATGATACTGGCGGCTCTATATTGAACAAGTTTCATATTCGGTTTTACGAGTAGGAGCTGGAAAAACGAGTTCGTCATCAATCATATAAAAAATATTAAATTACAGGGTTGGTTTCACGGTCTTCCAAAACAGATTTCCACGGGAATGTCAATTAAAATTATTTTTTAACTTCGACTTTCGTTTTATAGAAACATTTGCTAATGAAGGCGCCAAAGTGAGTGGAGGAGAGGTATTCAATCGTATCCTATTGCATTCAAACAATATGATGCACTGGGAATCGAAATGGCTTCTATCAAGTACTTCTGGGTAGAAATGACGCAGTCTCCCCAATCAGTCGAGTGAGGTTCTCTTTCACTCAACCTATGCTGATTTTTTTTTCTTTTTTCGCAATTCTACTGGGCAACAATCACTAGATTTAGAGCCATCCCAATCAACAGTGGTCGCGGGAGGCTGACTGCATGTGAAGTAAAAATGTTTCTGAGCAGCTGGTTTTTTCAGACTGTCAAGTAACAACCAGGTACAAACCACTTCAGACGGTTAGTTGAAAGATGTAGGTGAGACTTTTACAAAACCCGTTAACTGGGGGTTTTCATTGGCTTTGAACTTGAATCCTAGAAAGTTAAAATTATATCGACCTTACAAAATATCTCATGGTCCAAACGAACCAAGTGTATCGTGTATCGATCATTACCTCAACCACAATTTCTCTCTGTCCCTCCAATTTCTGGATAAGTCAGATGGGTAATTAACCCAGTTCAATACATGTAGAATATCCAACAAAATTGATTCATTGGTATACGAAGTCTGAGAGTGACGCGCGTAACTTGATTTAATTGTCAGTGCTACTTAACTTGTCACCTCTCAAACACGCAGCTCTTATCTCTTTCATCTAATTACGGGATAATACGACGCGCATCCCCTATTTCGAACGTATTGTACCCAGCCAATCCACATTCCGATGGGAATTAAGCTGTAATTACCCAACTAATGCGTGTTTAGTAAGCACTGGGTTCATCAATGTAATTAACATTTCGACCCACTTAATAAACTTTGTTACGTGAGTGAATCATCAATTCCAACCAATCCACTCCTAAGCAATTAATTTACAATTAAATTTGCGCCCTGTAGTTCATTAACTAACTTTTTGGAACAGGACTAGACAGTGCTGTTTCATTTCATAGTGAAATTAATAAAATTATGGAAATAAGAGGTAAACTTCAGAAAAAACGTAGATCATTTATTTATGTTCAGTAACAACTACGATTTTTGTCTGTTATAAATTATTATGACAACAAAGTTCACCAATTTAAAGTTTAAAACGCAATTCTCGTATTATAAAAGTGTTATTTATACTAAAGGAAGAACTGTGAATTTTGATGTCTAAAAAACATGAAAAATCCTAATGAGTTTAGTAATAATTAACCACATTCTCTCCTTTTACTTTTGTGAGTACTGTGCGTTGTAGCTCTTCTGGTCCTCAATGATTTTTTTCAGCTTCGATAGAGTCACTGGTATTTGAAAGGAGTCGTTGATTTTTGGGAATCCATCTCCGGGAAGGAGGGGAGGATGATGTAGATAAATCCGCTGCAGTTTCATGAGTTCGAGGGTGTAGTAGGGCCTTGTCAACGAACGGACATTGTCCGAACGTGACAGTTTAGTTACAGTTGGGAGCAACATCCGTGAGAGAATCGGTAATCTCTCGTCCTTCTCTTCTCGTACCAGAGGATACTTAACTAACAAAGGATCAACTTCGATCAACCCTAAAACTCTCCAATCTCATCAGTACTAACCCTGGATAAGCCATTCATGATGAGACAGCTGTTAAATTTGTGAATCATGCGAAAACACATACTCACGTGAATTGAATTTTCATGAGGTGCCTAAGATTGATCTTATTGAATGCAAACGACCGACATAACAGACCAGTACACAACAGTGAAACTATCTCCTAACTATTAGATTTTTTTAAAAAGTAGCAGCCGAATCTTTAGGAACAACAGAACTTGAAGAAATTGAAGCATCTTCAAAGTATAGCATAATCTTGAAATAACGTGTAATTATGAGATTTAACTACAAAAATTAGAGACTGTTATTGATCCAGGAGCCTAAGTTAAGTTTAATCTTCGAATATTCAATCAAAATGACAATAATTCTAGAGGAACGGCATTGGTGAACAGGCGCAAAAGAAAAATTGACGGCACAAAACATTGTTCACTTCACAATTGTTGACAGTAACCTAACCCCGTGAACCTTAAACATGTAAAAGGCATACCAATCTATTAGACGTTTCTGATGTTATGCCAGCAGACAAAAGTATAAGAAGAGCAGAAATAATAATTTACACTTGACCAAGATGAACACAGCGCGTCCGCCAGCTTGGTAGACTTGAAAGCAAAATCAGTTGCTTTCAAATGGGCGTGTCACTAAGTATTGTGTTGAGAGACATCCGTATAATTCTGATAACCAGCCCAGCGACAGCCAATTTGCTTCAATCCTTATGACGAATACTAATCAAATTTCGTAACCCTGCTCGACACCTTTTAGTTGCGCTCCCTCGTTTAGAAAGAGACTGTCGGAAGGGGAGTTGCAACAGAGGCGCAAGGGATCGTGAAGTAGGTAAATTCATTAACTATGACAACACAGGTAACGTTACATTCTCACCCTTCCAACCCTTTGCTTCTGACACATTGAATTAGATTCCCACCCCCTCTTCCCCGATATAATTAACACTAAGTTGAATCATAAAGTAAGTAATCACGTAAATTCGAATTGAAGTCGAAGAAAGAAAAGTCAGCAAACGGTAACGTAATCGAGTAACGGCTAGATGGCAGGCTCAACCTCTCCGAGAAGTGTTACTCTACAACCTACACTACCTACAATTTTTTTAATCATAGAAAGCTCAATAGTTCGATCGTCAAAATCATTATTCAATCTGTTTGCACAAATTATAACAATGTCAGTCAAAAATGGAACTATAAACGGTACCTAATATTTTCGACTGTACTCAGAATTAGAGGTTCGTATGGTTGCTTGAGCATTTTTTTGAGAGAAGCCTAACCTAAAACCTAGAAGTAGATAAAACTACGGATACTCATGCAGCATGGATCAAAAAGGCAACGGATAAAACTATTTCAAAGAGAGGTTCAGCTGGTCTCATTCGATTCAGCATGTGGAAATACGCAGAAAACTATACGATTTACGACTATTAACCATCCAAAAATCAAAATAAAATTAGAAGTTCGTTTGATAAAGTTTATTGTCCTTGCTAGAAACGGATTTCCGGGTGATCATGACTTCCAAGTCTGTTTGACTTGGAGGTTCATTCTTGAACTCTCAATGACCGATTTACACAAACCACCAAACCATCGAATCTAGAATTCGTTTCAAAATGCCACGAAACGGACTACTGCATTCTATTGAAATATGATGAAACAGTGAGCACTCCACCAACAAATAGAGGAGGGTTACAAATGAAATAATCAACATTTTCAGTTTGCAAGAAAATAAATTGTCAACAGTCTGATTAAATTTGTGCGTGGTTTTGGAAATGTGACTTAACCGTAATTATGCCGCTCAAAGATTCATTCAAGTACCTCAGTGAAATTTAGTTCGTGCGTCCACTTTTATCAACTACAATGTTAGCTAAAACGCTGGCAATTCTAGCACGGTTCATGATTTCTAAGTTCGTGATTTTTTGAGTAATGTCTATTTGCTACGGGCTCATTTTTACGGATCTGAAACCTATCCCTGTTGATTTTGCATTAAAAATGACGAGGAAATTACTTTTGTCAGAAACAAACCTCGAAAAACCACGTTTTAGGCACGTTTTTTGAACAGTCGGTGCCCATACCATCCAACCGAGTGAGGCGAACGGGCTGGCTAAAAGTAAGGAACAATGGAGGCCAAGTGTGAAAGAACGGATTTTCGGACTAACAAGCCGAAAAATATCACGCGGACGTGGAACGCGGGAGGGTGGCGCGAGATTTATTATATAAGATAACAAAATAATGTACTTCCTATTATGGAAGTTAGTGGTGAGTCCTCATAAGAGCTACAATCCTTGATAGTTCTGCGAGAACCTGTGCTGCGAGTCCTCACTTATATAATCATTTTAACAGCATTATTACGATACATTTATTTGAGTCAGTAGACCACGGAGATCAGTAATATTAGGGCACATCCGTCATGGGTAAAGCCAAAATAGCAGAAACGAAAATAGCTAATTGAAACCAGCAGAATGATAAGAAATTAGCGAAAGCGAATGAAAGAAAACTAGCGAATGATAAGAAATTAGCGAAATTTTTGAAACCACAAAAATAGCATGGCTAATGCAAGTTCCATGTTTCCTTTAAATTTCATCCGCAGGCTTTAAGCAGTAAGCATCCAGGGGTCCAGGGGGGTGTCCCCTGGTGAGGCGCCTAGCGCTGAGTTTTCAACACCAATTTTAAGTCCTTTTATGGGACCTAAGGCGTACGGCGGTCAACATCGAAGATTTGGAATCTACTCACCTTAAAACGTAAAAATGACAAAAATTGAGGGGGGGGGGGGCCATTCAAATGATTTCCAGGGCATTTGATGTTGAAGGTAGTGTTTATTTGCCGGCGACATCCTTGTAGAGGGGAATCTGGAATGGTCCATATTTTATTAAACCTATTACACTGTTCAGCACTGACTAGTTCCTCCGCACTCTCTGCTCTGCTGAGAGAATCAATAAATTTGAAACGCAACATGTTCTGTTCTGCTCATGTTCGGTTGTGTTTTCTTCAGAAGAACTTTCTTCAATTAAATGCTATTCTTTGCCTCAATTCCAGAGATAGAGAAAATTTATATTCGTTCAGAAGAGTGGCAAATCCAAAAACCCACTTGTTTTTGCGTTCCACAGGATTTTGAACAATTTTGGTGTTGTGCTACCAATCAGTGTGAGGTAAATAGTTATAACGGTTAAAACCACAAATTGATTCCATGATTGTGTGATTGACCACTAGACGAGTCTCTTGAATGGGTTTTGTCATCGTTTAATAGAAGCATGAGCCAATGTTTAAACATAAATTTCGAAAAATGACTGTTACTAAAGATCTAGTGACCCCAAAATCAGTAGCTGCAACAACAGGAACCATGAGTTTGGCACACGCTTATTGAATAAAATGAGTAAATGTAACGTAATGGGGAATAAATTATCGATCTCACTTATCTATTTTCTGTTTGTTGCTGAAAACGAATGGATTGAAAAATTGATCATTAGTAATGAATTCCCGTATATTATGGGTGGTTAGAATAGGTTCGAATATGGTTCTATTATTCCAAAGAAAAAACCCGTAATTCTATTTCGACAACTCCAGAACATAACCCATTCAACAGTTGAAGTTATTTTTGTTCAGGTTTCGCAGAACTGGCAGCCGCCAAAAGAGGATCGAAGGAATACGGCTACCCAAAATAAATGAACGAGCAGTTCTTATTAAAGAGCGATGAGATGGGAGACTAAGATGAAGCATTCCCGTTCATATCTCCTCCTGAGCATTCGGGGTTTCTAGCCCGTTTAGTTTACCTGTCAAATCTTCCTGAAATATTCCTATAGTTTCCAGAAATATATTTAGCACGAAATGAAATCATAAATAATAAACAAAATTTTTCCCCTTCCATAGAGTAGAGAAGACGCCAAGAAATGATATCCAGCAAATAAGTAGTATAAAACAATACATTTGAAAACAATTTTTAAATCAATATACTACGTCCGATGATCGATATACATATTGCAAGCTGAAAATAGAAACAAATTTCATGAAAATGTAATAGGAAGGTAGAGTCTACTACTACTGCACTGCAAAAAGAACTGTTGGAAGGCCTACCATGCATCTTTCCGCTATTATTTAAACCCTCCATGCTAGAGGAGAATGTTCGATTACCTATGGAATTGAACCAATTTTTTAGCTTATCACAAGGAATACGTTTTGAACAGTATTCGACCCAGAAGATTCGAGATTTTCCAATTTGATCTCATTATTGTTGAAGGACGCCTTCGATTGTGATGAAACCAGCCGATATTAGTTGTGATGCGTTTCTCTTTAAACGGTTAATCATCACCTCGTTCGAACATAGAACCAAACGTTGTTTCCCGGGTAATTTATTGAGCGGACGGTCAGTCTAGACCACTTCGCGATAAGTCTTAAAAACTCCAAACAACTGGCTGCTGGGGTATTTATCCTCATGCATAATTGTATAATGAGAAGGAAACCCCGCAGACTAAAAAACCTAATTCTCAATTCTCAATTTGACACGATTAATAGTCTTCGAGCCGGTTTGCAACCAGTGTGTTACCTCGAGCTCACTGTAACCTTGTAATTCGATTTGTTGATTTATTGTACCCACAGGTTCATGTATTAGTTGTCGATGTTCTCAGACGAATTACTGGAGCGCAGGTCATTTATCAATTATCTTAAATTTGATCTATTAGCAGTATCTAATAAAGAAGTAGTAATTCTGTTTTAAATCCAAAACACACGGACTGAAACGAAACTAAAACTGTACAAGATGGTCTGAAACCCAAAATCAAAATAAATGGAAATTTCGATTTGCGCGAAAAGTAGTTTCCTTTCCCAAGAAGGGAGCCAATGCTTTCGCTTCCCACGGGTTGACTTGGAAACAGTAGTGATTAGGACGGCGCAGAGGTTATACCTGACCCGCAGGACCGCCAGGTCTTGAAGGAGGGGTTGGTCTAGCCCCTTGTTGACCCAGATCTGAAAACTTGGAGCACGGTACCTATCTTCAGCGGACTCAATGTTTTCACTTTCGGGATTTCAATATTGTTCTCCAAAACCTAATTCTCCATTCTAATTTTGAATTCAGACATTCTGAAAACTTTGGTGACGTGGTTGTGGATATGTGTGAGCTTCATTTCTATAGGTTTCATCTGTTTTGGGCGACATTTTTAGGAACTATGTCCGATAGGTTGTAGTTGGTCTGCTATGAGTTTCATTGCACGTATATCAATATGTCTATGGAAATGAAATCTTTGTACACAGTATAGGTTTTTCCGCCAACCACATTCTTCCGAATTTTCCGATTCTTAGATAAAACTAAGATATTTAGTGCTCGTTCTGAAATTGGGTGTTCGTAATTATTTCATTTAGCTTCTTCCGAAATGTGTATACCCAGGGATGGGCAAAATCTTAATCATGAATAAGATTAAAATTTTCAATCTCAGGACTATTTTCCTATGAATAAGAATAAGATTAAAATCTTGATCTCAGATAAAAAGTACCATTAGTGTCATAATCACGGATTATGATTCAGAATAAGTTCTTAATCACAGGAATTAGTGATTAATCACAGGAATCTGTGGTTAGTTACAGAAATCTGAGATTAATCGCTGAAATCCGTGATTAATCGAAGAAATCTGTGATGAATCACCGAAAGTTATGAAAAATCATGGCAATTGGTGATAATGAATTGCAGGAATACGTCGTTGACAATATATAAAAACAATCGATTTTGGAAAACTCAATGACATATATCATAAAAACACTGGAAAAGTCATGCACGTCATCGTTGGGGGGATGTTGAATCCGGAAACTGATGAGTTGGAGGAAGCGAGAGGGATGACGAGGGAGAGAGGTAAGCGAACGAGGGATAATATGTTCAAACCCTTCAACTCACAGGCATGGGAGGGATAGGCAGGGATGTCCATTTGAGGGAGTATCGATTGTTTTTATTGATTTTCAGCGCCATATATCTTTTTTCCAAAATATTTCAAGACCATACCGGATCAGATTTTACCAGGGAAAATTCATTAATACAACAAGATTAATCACGGATTCCTACAATTAATTATCACCAATTGCGGTGATTTTTCACACCTTTCAATGATTGATCACAGATTCCAGGGAATAATCTCAGATTTTAGCGATTAATCTCAGATTTCTGTGATTAGACACAGATTACTGTGATTAATCATAAATTCCTGTGATTAATCACGAATTCCTGTGATTAAGTAATTATTCCTAATCATACGCCGTGATTATGATTTTAATTATACTCTTCTACTGTGACTAAGATTTTTAATCACAGGACTATTGTCCTATTAATATGAGTAACATTAACATCTTAATCTTATTCATGATTAAGATTTCGCCCATCCCTGCGCAGCAACCAATGGTATTGTGTTGTTAATCAAATTTTATTGATTGGGCTATTCTTCATTTTTCAACTGAAGAAAAAGAAAAATCCTGAAATCAATTTTTATTATAAAACTCATGATTTCCAGTCTTAAGAAAATTCGATTCATATTAAACATCTTATTGGCTCCGAAAGTTCACATATCGAACGAAATAACATTTCCGATTTGAATGCTTATAGCCTGGAAAGCGAAGTAGAAAGATTCTATCAAATTGAATATAAGTTTGGAAAATAGGGTCCCACGACAGAAGTCAAACGTAGTTGGTATAAGTATGAATCACGTGTGCATACCGGCAATGCATTAGTCGAAACTTAGCTCAACGATTAGTTTGACGTATTGCAATTTAGAACTTTTGTCACCCGTTGAGCAAACCAACCGAGGTTTTATTCAAGGATTCAGAATCGGAACTCCTCGACGCGTTCTGCCTAATTAGAGCACTTCCGCCTAATTGAATCGCGGTTTCCCTGATGAGCTAATCCAGACGGGAGCTTAGTGAGAAGGCGGCCCCGATGTCGGGCGGATAATCGTTTTTAATGATGGTTAATTGACCGTGCTTGATTCAGCCAAACCAAAAGACGCGGCTCAATTTACTTGAATGGGACCACTAGTCGCCACCCAATTACGCGCCACAGACACTCCCTCCGTCTCACACCTACTCAAGATTGTCGAGGAAATCAATCATTGTCAAGCCTGCAAAAATTTCTGATGGTTCCCTCCCCCATGAAAGGTTCGTATATCTACGGATCTTACCCAACACAGACACTAGTGATTTACATAATACAATATTGGATTAAAATAGACTTAAGGGTCATGTACAAGTACAATTTTCCCATACTAATGATTGTCAAAGACACCAATCTTTCCCAGTCGATCCCTAAAAGCCCTCACGAAACACAATTCGTAAAAACTACTGAGGATCTTACAAATAGAGACATGTTTGGAAATATTGGGTTCTGCGCCTTCCCACCTTATGGTATGATCCAGGAGATCTTTACAGTTTGCAAACGCAATACTGAAAATCACTATGCCAAGTGTCCTAAGAGTGTGAGTGAGTATAAGCTAGAAAAATAAAAATGATACGAAATGATGATGATGATGAAAAAGGATACGACAGGTTTGGAAGTAAAAATCCGAAGTACCTCGGTAATCCAGGCTGAAGGCTAACATCACAACGCCCTCCCTCCCCTCTTCTCTTCATACAATCTCTTTTTATCGCCACAAGTTGCCATAATCTCATGAAGCTTCTCAGTTAAGAATGACTAACACGAGTTCTATTGAAGATGAATCACTATTGCAGACCTTGGACTGTAGTTGAATAATCGGCAGTCGATGCCAGTGGCGGTTGAAACGTGTCCGTTTAGAATGAAAGCACCATCCAAACAACTTGGCGCTTACCTATACGAGTCGACACAATCAATGAAATATCCCTGACTTCAGCTTCCAAAGCTCGACCCTTGTTCTCATTAATTGATTTCCCAAGAGAAACTTAGGAGCTAATTTATTTCCTGGTCCTCAGCCCCATTCGGTACCGTTCCGAACGGCCCCTCCCCACCACCAAGAATGCTCAATTTACAGCTGGCTTCATCCAGTTTCAAACGATGGTTTCCCCCAACTCATTATTTCAATTCGTTTACTACCACAAATCAAATAAGAATTCAATTTAGTTAACTGACAGTTTAGATTGTATAGCCTTTGCTTCCGAATCGCGAAAACAATTGGGAATTGTTTCAGGAATAATTTAGATAACAATTGGAACATGGATCCATCAATAAAACACTCGAATGATGAAAAATCGAACAATTTCTTTCTGTGACTCCCTGGAAACATGAGTTCAATATCGGAACCCTCAGCCACTCCCTTCATCATCATTTATCTTTACAAAGTTATTGACTTTTCGAGGCTGAGAGACGAAAACTACTACTTTTCGTAGGTGCTGCAAGAGTTTTCATAGATAAACTATTAAAATTTAAGTTTTTAATGATCAACAACTTAACGGGCCCTTCAGACTGAAGATGCATGGAATGATGTCCTGATGGGTCGGATGTCCTTTTCACATGAGGTGTAACTCAGGTGAGGTCCAACTTCAGACGGCTTTTTGGTTCATGATTTTCAATGACAAACCTTTATGAATGAATTAAATACGTAGAACCACTAAAACAACGCCCCCTCCTTCAGGGCAAAAATAAATTGGAAATTCACGTACGAAGATGCAGATTTCAAGAAAAAAAAAAAAAATTCATACATAAAACCACTACCATGTATAAAATTATTTTTTTAAATTTTAAAGTTCCATACATTTTTAATTTATATAAGTTGGCTGCTAAAACCACAAATCGATAAATGAAGGGGTTGAGAACTCAAAAACAGTGAAAAAGAAGATTTTATTCTTGCCTATTGATAAAAATAATTAATATGGGATTTTTATATACCTCAAAAAATAAAATACTTGAAGTATTTAATATCGAATTTGTATTCCTCCTCCCCCCCCCTCCCCCCTCAAATCGTTTCACAGCTTCTAACTGTGACTCACCATAGCAGAGTAGTCCGAGTTTCATCATTAGATATCATTATATCTCATCTGCAGTCTTGGAGCTCATAAGGCTCGCCCAATCATTACGCAACTCGCTGAATTTCTGATTCTAAGGTGTTTCTTACGAGCCTCTAACTCGTAGCGGTTCCCAATTCACCTGAAAGACCATCAGATGATCTGCAACACTATCATCCACGATCCTATCCGGTATGATCCAGGAGAAACCGGTTAACTTGTAGCTACAATCCGGATGGATTACCACCAAACTGTTGTTCTTCACTACAATTTAAGACCATCCACACCATCGGATCAT
The DNA here is from genome assembly GCA_031894815.1 of Creontiades dilutus. Classification (NCBI taxonomy): domain Eukaryota; kingdom Metazoa; phylum Arthropoda; class Insecta; order Hemiptera; family Miridae; genus Creontiades; species Creontiades dilutus. The sequence goes on from JAVIWC010000851.1 coordinate 1,492,856, forward strand.
CAGACCAACAGATGTGACTTCGAATCGGTAGCGTAAATATCAACAGAATAGAGGACCATTTCCACGATTTATGGCAAAACGCTTCCAGAGAGCTGGCAGTATTTCATCAGTTGACTGACAGTCGAGAAGCGCATGTCGGTAGATGAAAGGATTATTATTCCTGTCATGTCGCGATGAGGTTTCGCTTTGTCTCCAGCGTTTTGATGCTGTGACCAGCAACTACAATGGGGACATAATACAGCGCTCACCAGGTTCAACAAATACGATCACAAAGGACACGACGACCAAGGAAGTCCAAGGATTCTCGATATTAGGGGCTTTGATCCATGCTTCCAAACCTAGGGCATTCCAAGTACATGTTATTAACTCTCGTGATCTTTGATACACTCAGTAAAATTAGACAAGAAGGCACCGTTGAGAATAACGTTCAATTTCCAATGGAATCAATTCAAAATCAGTTGAGGAGCGTCTGATATAAAGCGTTGCACAATTTTGATATTTTACGGCATGAAATGTGTCGTTTTTTATAAATGCCGTAAATTTTCCAAAATAAATGGATTTTTTAAAATTATTTAAATACGAACGACATATGTGACTGTACATAATATTCACTTCACTGAAATATTCGAACATTTCCAAATAGCAGTAACTAATATTGTTTATACTTCATCACTTCCATCCGGATCTGTAGCAATTACGGTTGTAACAAGGATTTCATCTGAGGAAACGTGCAGGGGATCTTACGTTTGCGAATACAGATAAACACACACGCACACATGCATGAAACGAGAGTTGTTCAGAACGGTTTAAAACGTGAAACGCGATTGGAAATTTTGATTTTGAAGGGAAAAAAATTGCATCTCCCGAAAGTAAAAACAGAGCTTCTGCCACCTACAGGTAGACTCGGAAGCAATACTCCTGTTTCCCCCTCGATGGCTCCTAAACCGTTAGGATCAACAAAGAAACGTAATGAAACATTTTGGAAGGAAATTGAAAGATCTTTGATTTCGCGTAGGGTGGTACTAGCTCTATTTTGCTTGATTTTTGAGATATTCAACGAAAACTGAAGAAAAGTGCTGTAGTGGAGACTGCCCCTCTCACCCCAGCCAAACCCAATGCAACACAGCCAGAGACGTTTCAACACTTCCACGCTAATGGTTAATGAACATTTTGAGGCTTTTGGTTTTTTCGATTCCCAGGTTTAATTGTACTGTACTAACTTGTGCGGCGGGTGGCTGGTAGAAAGGGGTACAACACTGAGAATGCCGGCCGAATGCGCGGATGTAGGTACTTAGAACACTAGATGGGCAGTCCAGCCAAGCAGATCAAATCAAACTCAATTAGCTTCCCAGCAGTAAGTCCCTCTAAGTCTAGCGCGTAGGTCAGCTTTGGCATTAGGTCCGAGCGAAGGAGGCGCAGTTTACGCTGTGGCTTTAATGGAGCTTTGGTAATACGAGCTAGTGCTCCATTAGCGTCCCAAGTCCAGGCAAGTCGATTCAAAGGTACCACGAAACCTCAAACATCACTCAAACCATCAAACATAAATCCCGAGGGAATGGGGTTGAAGAAACCTGAATTACCCGTGAATGAAATTTTAAAGAAAAGTCGATTAACTGAACAACTTCGGATTTTATTATGTTTATTTTTGTTTAATCGAATGTTGACCACCGCAGATATCCCAGTATGGTGATTACATTTTTTTAAGCTAAGCTCTAACGCGTAGAAGATTTTCCTAGCGAAATTTCGATTACAAAAAATATTTGAAAATTATGAAGGTAAAAATTAATATGAACTCATTACAAGAAGGAATAACATTTGAAAATTTCAAGCTTGTTATCACTACTGCATAGAACTGAGTTAGTGTTCGAAAATTGCTGAGGTCTAAGAAACACACTTTAATCTTGAAGAGGGCGATAAACGACTATAGAATACATTTGATTTGAACTGGATTAACCAACACGAATTCACTGGTCTTCCCAGAGGTGCTAAAGTTATATTGTAACTCAACGGGAGTTATAGTAGTATTTAGGTCATAACGTCGAGAAAACAAATTAAATGGAAAATAACACTCAATAGAAAAGCGTTCTCGACAATTCACTCAGACTTTTCATTATACACAATTCATTCAAGTTCTCCATAACCTATTCATTCCGTTCATGATGAATCAATATTTTTAGTGTTAAATGGTTCATTGATACAGTTGGAGTGATGCCATTCACAGCTGAGGTTTTAATGAAAAATGAATTTCAGTAATCTTCAAGCACAATATTGGCACTAATGTCATTAAAGTTCTTCTGATTCGGTCATAAAGGCAGATGTGACCAAACATAACCGAATTAGAGTTTGAAAATTGTATACATCTACAAGCAAATTGAATGTAACATATAGTTCAGTACCAAATTTATAAGATAAAGTGCATGAATTTAAGTGGGTGGGTCGTAAAAAGTTTTGTTTGGTGCACGGTTTTGTATTTGGTGGAGGGGGTTCAATTCATTCAATGCTGGTTCCCAGCGCGATCTCTTCGTGAAGTGATAAAAGATCGTATTTCACAACTGAAATGGCGACACCGCTGTCGCAGTTTAACAAACGAGAGTAGTTGCGTGGCCGTAAAATCTTTGAAAGCAGAGAATCCAATATTCGCGAAATTCAAAAAACCACCTATCATACGCTGTACACTCGAGGCCGGCGAATGAAGTGCTAACTTGTTTTGGGGAAACGAGTTTTTCCAACGTGAAGTGGAGAAGATTCAACAAAAGGTTCCCGAACACAATTGAACGGGGGGGATTTCCTCGACAATGTTTATTTGTTATTGGTCAGGTGTGGGGTGGTGGTCATGTGGATGGCTCGCGCGCGCCCTCCGTTGTTCCCGCTCCACCTACCGCTCGATCTGCTGATGTGATAGAGAACTATCCACGTCACGGGCAGATTCCTCCGGCAAACTGCCCCAGTCCCTCTTCCTCTTCCCTTTTATGTAATTTACGTCCCCAGATTTAACACTGTTCTGGAACGCTGATCCCGATTGCTAATCAATCTGCGTTATATAAAACACAAATCAAAATATGCAGAATGGTTTTATGATTTTTTTTTCTTTCCCCAGATCGAATCACTCACGTTGACTGAGTAATTAATTTTGGTTAATTAGGCAAATTAGTTCTTCAAATATGCAGAAGGTGAATAAACATCTGTAAGCTAGTCTTACGTCACACCTGCATGGATTGGCATCTTCAAAACAGCCATTTTGAACGAAGACTAATGTTTTTTCACGATGTCTTTTCAATGAACCGAATGAGACCACCCAGGTAACAGTGTATCTACAGATTGTCCAAGGTTTGAAATAGAAATATTCGACCACGGCAAGAATGAGAGTTCTTGACCGCTGAAGACAAACACGGTGGCACTACAGGTACCATGGTTGCCTGTCATTTCGGAGGGTCGAACTCTCTTGGAGATGTTGGAGTTAATCTTCATTCCTATCTGACAGAAGGGGCATGAGTATATCTCTCATATTGACTAAGGATTTCCAGGTTTTTCTGCTGTGAAATTGATCAGGAGTGGTATGAACATATCTTCATGTTGACTAAGGATTTCCAACTTTTTCTGCTGTGAAATTGATCAGGCGTGGTATGAACATATCTTCACATTGTGTAAGGATTCCCAACATTTTCTGCTTTGAAATTGATCAGTCGTGGTATGAATATATCTCTCATATTGACTAAGGATGTTCAACTTTTTCTTCTGTAAAATAGATCAGGATTGGTATGAACATAGCTCTCATATTGACTAAGGATTTTCAACTTTTTCTGCTAAGAAATTGATTAGGCGTGAATATAGTGACGTACCTAGAGGTTCTTAATATGCAGCTCAACACCAAAGTACCAAATATTTTTGTGATAATCCGTAGTGTAAATTCTTTACCAAATAGTAAAGTAGTGACATGAATATACAAAAACACATTACCTGGTCTATATTTCTGAAATTCGAGCAGCGCCAATTAAACTAGTTTTATTTGAAATTCAGCCAAAATAGCTAACGTGCATTCCAAATGTTTGAGGTTTGAGGACTGTGATGCGAAAGCTTTAGACTCGTTCGTACAACAACTCGGACCACTGTATAGTTGAAGCTTTTTTTTTTGCGATGGTTTGGAATAAAAAATGCCATATGACTACAAGTTTACACATACATTTTCGTCTACAAGTTGCAAATTGGTAATAAGGCCAAAAATCGATTTTTTGAATTTGCTTCACGGGCACCTTGACTAGGCACACTTATAAACAGTTCCGCCATCAATGGCGGTGAGTCGAACATCACGTTTTTAACAAATAAAAGAACGAGGAACGGTCGATCCGAAAATCGGTGTCTTTGAGTCGTTAGAGTAGCGGGTCACGTACGGAGGATGTAGTTACTAGTTAATCTCCAGAAGGAGTCCCTGATCACGCTGATGTTTGTGGGACCAACGGAATCAAGTATTAAAGGCTCCTTGAGGATTCCCAGCACATTAGTTGCGAGTTCTTCAAGTTCCCAAACGGAAGAAGAGTAATCGCATTAAACATTAACCGGAACCGACGGCTTCGCCCCCCACTCGGCCCGCAAATGGGTGAAACGTATTTGCGAAGACCGTGAGTTTGTTACTTGGGAAAGAGGAAAATGATGAAAATGCTCCAACAAAATAACCGCTTTCGAAGGTGGCGGAAGCGTAAAAAAATTATACATTATTCAATTGAAAAAATTGTTTCGCTGTATGCACAACGTAGCGTGTTACGGTAAAACCATGAACATGAAGAATACATGTGAGCTTTTTTAAAATGAAAAAGTGAGTACAAAGGCCAGGAAATGATGATGGTTGGTGTATATCACAGACAGAGAGACTTATGTTATGATATTCATCTACAACTTGAACAGATAGATAGTCATTTCAGCTATTCACTACAATGGTTGCAACTTAGTACTGCTCCTAACTACTCGTTCTAGTTGGGATTATTTAGGGAAACGGCTCCTAATTTCAGGATAGCGCCTAATTTGGGATAGCAGCGTTTCTGGTGAACTTGGTAATAAGGCGGGTGATTAGAGAAACGAGTTCAGTTCAAGGACTACAGGCATTATCCACCATCGGCATGGTCCGCTGATTACCGAGACGGTTTATCGAAAAGCGTGGTTACTTCGGACAAAATTTCGATACGGGAAATACGAATCATCGAACTTTGAGGAATAGTTGCGGGAGGATGTTTTTTTCGTTCCTGAAATGTATTGAGCTTTAATTTCACGAAGAGTCAATGTATTTATGACTAAAACAAAAGATGGATTTTCACAAACTAGACGGCGCAACCAAAAAATTAAATTTAACAAAAAAAATAAAATAAACGAATAGGTAGTGATAATAATAAAATTTGATTTGGAAAACCTTTAAATGAAAAGGAGGAATTATTAGATCTGACTGAAAAGTAACGTAAAGTCACATGTTAAACTTATTTCTTAACGGTTTTTTGAGCCGAATAATTCACTGTTCTATAAGGACAAATACAATTAAACGTACTAACAAAGGACAAATAAACGTAAACAGACGTTTATAAAGGAAGATGTATAAATACATCTCCTAATAAACCACATTAGTTACTACTTAGAGAAACTAAATTGATTTTTTTGTCACAAAATGTCAAGGATGACTCCTATGACCGGCCTATCAGTCATAATTTGTTACTCCCAGGACTCTGGTCTCCTATTTACAACAATAAGTACTCTGATAGAGCAGATACACTCTTTTCTTATGTCTATTGTTTATAACATGTGGTTGACCGCAACAAGGTTGTTGACGGCTTTGAATTTCGTCTGCTTCGCAAGACTCTAATGAATAGGGGGAGGGATCCTCTTCCCACTGACCAGAGACACCTTTCGAATGACTATAATTATGTTTTCCATTCGAAGTTTTCCAATTTTCTCCTAAATAAACAAATTTTTGGGAATAGACAATACCTATCAAGCAATGCTTACAGGTGATACAAATATGCAATATCAGTGTTTTATTCGACTCGGGACAACATTTGGTTCACTCGGGAATTTCATAGAAAAATCCCATACCCGGTATTTTGTGTATATCTCTATGTAGGCACAAAGAATGGTAAAATTCACAGTTCTCAGCAAGCTAAATATCATAATTCAATATGAATGGACTGGAACAAGCGAAACGGACGCTAAGTAATCATGAAGCGAAAATATTCCATAATTTCCGTCTGAAGTAACCTTTTATGGAGCCAGTTCTAACGGAGGAGCGGAGCGAGGCAGGCATCTGCCACATACTTTTCCTCTCTTTTTCCTATTTTCCCCTTTTTTTCGGGAAATAAAAACTCCCACCAAACCGAGCGAGTTGGCTGATTAATGAACCCGCAACTCCCACGCGTGAGAGGGTTAAAAGTCCAAGTCTCTGGGGCAGTAACGGCGTCACGACCGACCCCGTCCACCCAATCTGTGCCGGGGAAACACTCGTTAGTTCAGAAACTCGGCTGAGAACGGGACCCTGCCACTGAGAAACGTTATTGCCAGCGGGGGGATATATGAGCTGTTTCCGGATTGAATTACTAGGGCGGCTTTCGAACTGAAAAGTGAAGAAGAACGGAGAATTTATCACCAGGCGACTGAGTGAGTGGAGCAAATCAACTAATAAGTGAAGGGGAGCTAGGCCGTTTGGTTGGGTTGGTTTATTTATTAGTGACGACATGTAAGGTACGTTGAACGGTGACTGCACAAATCGAGGTCATAAAACAAGGCTTTGTAATAATGATGGAGTAGAACGCAACATGGAGACCACTTGGAATGAAACAGCATGAAATTAGAACGATTTGATGCCCATCTGCAGCGAACCTTTAACAAATTTGAATAATAGTGAAGAGACAAACACTGCAATCAACCTAATGCAATTCAAGTACAGTTACTAACACAGTTTTGTAATAAAAGTTTTGATAAGCTATTTTGAGTAATGAGTATTAATTCAACGATTTTTAGCCGTTTTTTCTGTTATTGTTATTATTTTAGTTAAGAATAGTTTTACAATATGACCACTCTTTCCTGTTCAAACTATGTTGTCCCACGGCCCATCCTTTCTTTTGTAATACAATTTTTTTTCTTTGGTACAGACCGGATTTTTTATCTTAGTTCTTAGGAGAGTTATAGTCTGCAATGTCATTAAATGAGTTTAAAAGAATTTGGTGATATAATTATACATGGGGCTATAAGAGATGATACAAAGAAAAGATTAGGAGAAGAAAATTGAGAAGGGAAGATTAAGAAGAGGCAGTTACATTTGTTCAACTGCATGAATTTGGGTATAAGTATGTCAGTCGCCATGGAAATTGTTAGAAAACCCCTTAACTAAAACCCGATTCATCAGAATTTCTAGTACCTAATAATCAGGAACTACGAGGATTACTACTATTCTAGTTTATTGATATGCATTCATTTGTCCTTCCGCCCTGCAGAAATCTTTGTGTCGAGTACCAGTTGATTGGATCAATTAAAATTTGTGCCAAATTGGTTGCGAATCAGGGAAGAATAATTTTCAACAATCAAAACTTGGTAGTTGAGCTTGGTGGGGAAACACTTGCGGGTGATTTTCCCTACTCACTGAAATGAAGTGACGCAAGCGGCCAGATTAATTTTCATAACACCAAACGCAATTTCGATTTTTGACTAGTCTGAGTCCATCACACGAACAACGTTACTAGTCAATAAAATGATGTCCTCTTACATCTAACCTTATAATTTACCACCCTTAACAAAAGGAAAACATTCGAAAGCCAGCTGCTGAACGATCTACATCTCGAGGAAGAACAAATTACATGCTTTTATAAAATAAAGACGGCTGGATAAGTATTGTTTCTGTCCCAATAAATGGATCAGCATTCTTAATTTCATCAACAATGTATTTTTGGCTTTGGCTATCTATCTCTACGGACTTGAGCAATCAATTAGTGAATTATGATATTTCGCATCATTACATTTCATCGTGTCATCTTCAACTTGCATGTAAAATCATTTCCTAACATAGAGTGAAGGAAAGCAAAGATCCGAAATACTTAGTATGGGCAGAGGACTCTTTCTTTACATCCACCTTCCTTACACCATATTTTCATTGTCTGAGAAACACAGCTAATCGCTACCGGGAGTTTAGTACGTACTTTTACTAGACACGACACACACAATTGACAGAAGCGTTATATTTTATCTGATATCAATGATCGTAGGATCATCACGTGCTGCTATTTAATAGATTACGATAGAAATTAAGTAGACCTTGCTTTTTCGAAGTATTTTGCGAGTGGATGAGCTCGAATTTCAGTGTCTGGGATCTGAATGAGTGGAGCTGAAGCTCTAAGAAATGGATGCTGGCAACGACCTTTTGTTGATTGCATGAGACGAATGGGCCGATTGGTATAATAGTGAAGATGTAAGAGGTGAGAAGAACGGAGAATTCACAAAAGATTCCCATAAAACAACAAATTGAAGAAATGGGGAAGGCGAAAATCAATGACTGCACGGGAAACAGAGACGGGTTGGCGACCATGACACATAAATAACGGATGATACCGCACCGGCTCGTGAAACTCGTACCAACTCACTCCGTTTTTAAACGGTTTGACGTTACAGATGGATGTTCTTCGAACTCGACTTTCTTTGGTGAAGTTTGATGTTTCGGTGAAAGAACGATTTTTGAAATTTAAACAAAGTCCGATGAGTAGATTTCAAACCGAAATCAGTTCTACGATCTGAAATGATAAATCAAGGTACGGTTTCACCATAAAAAACAGGCCAGGCAAACAAGAACATGACCAAAGGGCGACAGTCGTCCAAGAGTGGCCTACAAACCGATCTTCCACCCCTATAGAGACGTGTATGGAAAAGAGAGAACTTATAACATCAAGTCTGAAGCCTTCTATTGCAGCATTGAAATCCACCCATGATAAAACGAAAAATGAAATGCAAAAATGGAAGTGATGGTAAAATTTCCCTTAAAGTGCTCAGGTTTAGAATACGAGTAGATTTAACGTATACATTATACCTACACAATTTTTGGAATTACCTGCTTTTACCCAACAAATAGCGAAGAACTGCTTAAGTATGGGATTTATTGAGTCTGATCAGAATAATTTCGTCCATATTGTTCCCCTAATTCACAAGTAAGATGCAACACACTTAATAAATGACCTATTGGAGTACTATTTCTTGTTAGCTTGACCAGGCCTCCCTGAAACCTTCACAGTTTCCCTTGGGAGACGGGTACGAAGTAGCTCTAACAATACTTCTTATTACAGTCGAACATGCAACAGTTTACTAATAAATGAAATTAAGAACTACTGTTATTCAGAATGGGTACTTACCAAATTATACATTTGTAAATTCTTTAATATACAGAACTAAGAGGGTCGGTAACCCATGAACTTGAAAAAGGGAGTGGATAGCCCAGATAAATTGGTAATTTAAATAAAGAGAATAGAGACTGTGGTCATAGGAGACCATAGGGGAGAGTTGAAGGCGCTTTGCATGCATGAAGGAACCAGAGTGACAATGAGTTATCTAACTCAAGACTGTTCCGCGTGCAAGCTATAGTCCAGACATTGTAGGCAGTACCAAAGAATAGATTCTGGAGTGGTTTTTTCTGAGTGGTACGCCATAGATTTGGAGGTACTGAATCTGAATTTGAAGAGTCGAAGGGACCATGAACCACGGACAAAAAAGTGTGGGTTACAAAAAACTATAGGCTCGAGTGCGGGATAAGAAGGTAAATTTGTGTGAAGAAGAAAGAGTTCAAATCAAGTTCTTAGACTTATAGTTAAATAACTTAGATTTCTGCTTTCTTGTGTAAGAGTCAGTGATTGCATATCCTTAATATCAAAATTAAAAAAATACGAACGTTAACTGAAGTGCAAACAAAACGTTAATAATGTTGGTGGAACAATAATACCTTCAGTATCTTCCACTTTTTTTTAAGGCAACTCCAAAGAATTGATACAGCGATCTTAAAACAACACGAACGCATCAAATGATGAATTTTCTAACTAGCAAAATGGGCCGCTAAAGTGAATGTTCCCAGAACTAAAACGAATAACGATAAAATGTAGGAAATATTACACACAGGATTATTATTCCTTTATCAGACTGCCCTTTTACGTCTATGTAGACGAAGTTAATCCTACATCTGTCAGAACTAAATCACTCTCGATGCTGTGGAAGCCCATTTTAATGAACAAAACTGATATTGAGAAAAGTTGTATATTTCCAAAAAAATGGAGTTATAATGTTACATCGATTTCGGTGGTTAAGCCATCATTAGTAACAATACGATAAGGATATTAGAATAAAGTTATTCTATGGTTACCGATGACCTAACCGTCGAAGTCGTTATAAAATTAGAACTATTTATTTTTTTGTAAATCGACAACGTCCATTATTCACCTGGTGGTGCTACATTGGAATCCTTCGTTTACGGTTGCTGGATACGTTTACGGATCAGTTTTGTGCCATTTTAGGCTGAATCATAGTACGACTTGAGTAATTGAAAATGTGAAGAAATACTAAGGAAATACGTAAGATCTGCCTTTATTTTTCACGCAATCTTGAACAATGATTATGAATAGCGGAAGTAGCCACCACGACTCGGAGTTTTGCTTGAGCATTTCCTTTAGACTAAGTCAGGACTATGAATTCCTCCCTAAAACTGTCTGTTTCTAAGATGATTTATACTGAATATAAAATGTATATTCAATAAATAAATGAATAAATATATCATTCAATATCCTTCAAACACGAATGCCATATTTGTTAGCGATGACGCGTGGTACGAGCGGATACTTAACCCAGCTTCTTCACCTGGATAAACGATTTAATAGATGTTCTCCACTGAAAGTAGAGCGAAGAGGTGTTTTTTTCGGGTTGACGAATACAGTTCGAATTATTCTCAAGAAGACCGTCAGAATAAATTCACCATTTACCGTCTTTCGACGAGGTCAGACGGCAGAGACGTCTCAGAAGCGGGAAAAAAGTGATGAACTGCGGACGTCCCATCAGAGGCTCCATTCTCGTTATGCGGAATTGATTTTTTACGGAGAAGGTGGAACAGGGAAATAGATCTTGGAGCTGAGTCAAAATTTTCTTCGAGAGAAATCGTCGAAATGCATCATTAGCATTTATTTAATATAAGCAATGAGAAAGAATATACATCAATCGTAAACCACAGGTGATCTGCGGTTTTCACATTTAAAGCTAGCAGATGCTAGCGGTTTTTAACGAAATTTGACATATTACATTTTCAAAAATGTTGTTCAAGGATATAATGATTTTGGAGCATTCTGCAACGATTATAAAATTTTAACGTTTTTCTTACGTACCGGCACCAATATATTTAAGTCATTTCAGAATATAACTATTACGACGAGATCCCACAAATTAGTTTTTAGTGCACAACAATTATTTAAAAAAGGGGTTTGCCAAAAAATTTAACGTTAATAAGATTGTGTGTCTGGGAAATTACTGTCGATAATACGTAGGCTAAAATTCAGAAACGATTGCCGTGATTTTTTTTGTTCGATCCCAATTTTAGTTGTGGTAAAGACCACATAATGTTTGAATTAATTACCCGAATGGAGAAAACGGAAGCGGGTAATGCTGAACAAAACATGATTTTGACGAAATATTATCTACACTGCTAACTCTCAATTTACACCCTTTTTCCTTATTATTTTGTTGTAGGGTCTAGTTGTTGGTCTAGGCTTGTAAGAAACCTCAGTTATATCGAATCAACCATTGGGAGAAGAAATGAAGGGGATAATCATCGATATTTTGAAAGGCTACTGAAGCTACGATTCTCAACCGAGTTCGGTGACCATTTTCTTGTTTATTTCTAGTTTTGAAACAAATGCATGAATTTTTAAATTTCATCTTTGAACGTTGTGCACAGAAGGAGGCAGCATTGATAAATAGTAATACTTTCAACCTTCCAGTCGTGAAATAATGTTTAAATTCCATCAATTTGTATGCTCCACCATAAAGACGAAGTAACTAGTCTCAATCAAATCTTAGGGATGAGATATAGCAAAGTTCCTGTAATGCATGCGTTACATTTCAATAGTTGCTTTAATTGCAAAATCATAACTAAAAAAAAACAGAAAATCAATGTTGAACAATCATTAAAAAAAAAGGGATCTATAATTTGATAAAATCAATAAAATCATAAAATCCTTAAAATTAATCTCCCTTGCAGGGCATTGTTGAAAATATGTTTGTTTACAGAAAGGATATAGTTTTTATTATTTTATAAAAAATTATTTTTCATATTACAATTTTTGATTTCATGTTATTTTTTTTATTAGCTATTATTAATAAATATTTTTAATGAGCAATCTTATAAGATGGCGTGTTGTACTAGCTCAAATTGAGTTAAAATTCCATGAATTATTCATCAATAAAAAAGCCGCCTATAATTCTTCACGGTAGGCCCTTTGTAAAGTGAACAACAATTTTCGGCTAGGTAAGTACCTAAGTTTAACGGTTCCCGAAGAGCTATGTTCTAAATAAACTGGGTAAAGATCGTACAACTTCGAAAATAACCGGCGAAGGGGAGAATCGCTGGGATTGGCACGAGTCTGTTATAATAGCGTCTATAATGGAACCAACACATGAGAAATGGACTATAAACACATTGGAATGGTGGGGGAGTGTGCGCCAGGGTCGGGGGCGGACCTATCGCCTCGCCAAACATTGTCTTCATTTATTGCGGGAGCTCCTCGGGCACGGTGGTCTCGTGGGACAGACCTCTGTCCCGCAGCCACACCTCATTCTGCCCTAGTTGTCCGATTTTTTTTTTTTAAAATGTTTTATCGAGTGCGGATGAGAGTTTGCTAAGCCCGCCTTGCCAGGAGAGCCAACTATCGTGATGCCCTTGTTTCCCTTGACAGAAGACCGGAAAACTAACAGTCAACAACTGTTCGCACCTCATCAATGAACTATTCGCAAAAATAAATCTCTCCAGAAGTGGATGGGTAATACAGTTTCCCCAGTTATCGTAAAACGGATGTATAGAATTAGTTGAAGAACAAATAAAGATTCAAAACGATCGAACTCAAAATGGTTCTACCATGAAAGAGCCGTTGGATAGACAGATAGCGGTTAGCTGCTGTTGGATGGAAGGGGCTGCCGTCCCTTGCAGTTTACAAGGGAAAACATTGGCATTTGGATATCGGATGCCATAAGCGTTCCAACAAACAACGGTTAGCAGATACCGATTGTGAACAATATCAAGAAGGCCGCGAACTGTTGTCGACAGCGTTTTGGACGACGACATCGTTGATGGAACAAACTTGATACTAGGGGTAAAGAGTGATACAAAACCAGGTTCGGTTAAAGTATAACAGCGAGCTGAAGGAACAGCAAAGGGCTGAGGAGATTAACCTGCAATACTCGGAGGATACTCGTGAAGTTTAAAATAGTTAGGTTCACGCCCAGCCGTAGCAGTTTCAAGACGGGAAGTGAACTATCATATCCATCACAAACCATGGAGAAACATTTGAGTGTATGTGAATGAATTCACGTGAGAAATCGATGTTGAATAAAATTCCGTATGAGCACACGCTACTATTTTATCTGATGACGATGCGATTGAGTTAACCCGCAAAATGCCTGAAAATTTCATCAAATCGGTTCAATAGTCTCAGCTAACCAAATTTGGTTTTGCATATGCGGGATAGTTATTACACAACCAAACAAGATTAATAGGACCCTTTCCTGAACCCTATTTTCAATTAACCGTTGAGTTTGAATGAAATCGTACCGACAGATCGAAAGAATTCAAATTAATAGGAAATTCACATGTAAGCACATTACTATTGAATCAACAGTGAGGAAAATCAAGGAAGGGAAATCCCTGAAAATGTGACTTATTAGAAAGTTAGTATTGTTTTGAGGGTGACAAAGAATTGACACACATACAGAAGCTGAACCAAAATTGATCAGCAACTCGGAAACCCAAAAAAGCAAGTGGATTTCTCCGACTTCTTGTATGATCATAATGGATTCATATCTTCGTACCTACCTTCGGTAGTGAGGAACAAAAAGGATCGAACGTAACTCGAGATATTACATAACAAAACCTGTTTCTCTTTCCTCTACCCACATTAGTATGTTGTATAGAGATGTTTTTGAATCATGATACGAATGTTTTGAAGATGTTCTTCAAACACTGTAGGGACTACACTGGCATCGCCCACCTTTCCCTACGGAAAATTAACTGGAAGCAACACGGTAGCAAACGGGATTTAATTAATACAATTTAACGATCATTTGAGATGTTGTCACTTCCCTCGAACTCCAACGCGAGAATTGAATCCCCGGCAACGTAGAGCCCAACTAGACAAACTTTCAAATTCACCAGACAAATAACCACAGGATTCGATTGAAAAATAAGGCCATGTGAGCTTGAACAAACTTAATTTAAAACAGACGTCTTTTTTAACCCCTCCGCTCAAGGCCGAATCTCGAATGTGTAGTGCATAACCACACCGCTTTGCACGTCAAACGAAAAACCCTGATCAGCAGAAAATTGAAGATGGAAATCTGAACAAGGTTTCATAACACACATTGAGGTACAGACCTGCTTAACAAAAATACTGCGAAGCCTTTTAGAGTATCGGTATATACATATATACTTGTACATGTTGAGCCGATTTCTGGATGACATTAAAGAGCACCACTGCTACTCAATATAACCGCGAGATTTGACAAAGACCACAAGACTAGTGATGTTTCGGAATTATCAACCTTGGAGTGGCATTCACAATTAGCTTTTGACAGAAACTTGTACAAAGAATCAACTTGTGGTAAGTTGAGTAGTAAGATAAGTTAGCTACTTACAACGGAAGAACGTAACATCAATTTTACCTGCAACAAAGAAAAAACATTCATTTATCAAAAGTTTGGAACGATATAACGTAATACTGGTACAATAATGATTTCTAATTTTTATATTATAATAGGGGCACGGAAAATAAATAGCAAAGGGAGTGATATATATTTTGTCCGCGATGATTATGTAAAATTTGAGCAAACGAAACCAATAAATTCATAACCAGACCTTTCGTTTGCGTATTTCAAATGCATATTTCTACATCTCCACGCATCATACATATCACGTTGCCTTTCGTGTCAGTGGACAATTATTATCAAGCTCTCCCC
Source organism: Creontiades dilutus (assembly GCA_031894815.1). NCBI lineage: Eukaryota > Metazoa > Arthropoda > Insecta > Hemiptera > Miridae > Creontiades > Creontiades dilutus. The sequence continues at coordinate 1,508,066 of JAVIWC010000851.1, forward strand.
GAAAGCATTTTCCCAGAGAGTGGTAGGGTAGTTAGTAGACGATTTTTATACCGAATCTTGAAGGATCTCCGTTGAACTTATCCTTTGTTTGGACCCCTGCATAAATTGGGTTGCCACAACCTAGAAGAACTCCATGCAACTATGTACCTTCTTACCAAAACTACTGTTTTGATAATTTACACATTGCAATAAATATTTACCTTTACTTGGATCAGTCTACAGGCACAAGGGAAATCTAGTCCATGAGAAAGGAAATAGGGGGCAACAATTGAACGCGCTTGCTGAATTTGGTGTCTATAATGTCGATATTCCTGGAACTTTATTATTTCTACAGTAAAATTTTCATCCCTTACTTAGGATGGAAAGATTTCCATGCAATGGAACGATATTGCCCCACGTTAGTAGTTAATCGTGGCAGATTCCACAGAAAAACACGGTGCAGTTAGTGAGTGTGGTTAGACATCTTACGAAAAGTTGTACGGACATAACGGTACCGGAGTGGCCACAGAGTTTTTCACACTCTTCCCTAAAATCCATTCCTAAAAATGTTTTCTCAAAAACATAAAATGCAAGTAAACATTTTGATTTTCAGATGAACAAAATTGAATCCATTAAATTACAGCAACAAACAGGAAACTTTTTACATTTACTCCAATTTGATTCACTTTAAAACTTACTTCCGCTACCAAGTGTAGCATATAAAATAAACTTAAAAAATTCATGAATAACCATCTGCACACAATACTACTACCCGTTTCAGATAAGTAGGGTACGGACGTTTTTCACAATAAATAAAAACATAAAATGCAAGTAAAAATTTTGATTTTTAATAATTTTTGACCAAGAAAAAATTGTTCCTTCAACACGTTATCTTACGTTCTGAGATATGTGATTTCAAAAAATGAACAGTAACAAAAAATCCGTCCATCACCTGTAACCGTCCGAAGGTTTTCTGGGGAAATCAAGGTTGACGAAATTTCACAAAAATCATCCATTAACTGGACATGTGCCTTCATCTGGAGGGCATAAGAGCATAGAAATAATATACCTTTGTGTAATCAATTGCGGCGGTTTTTTGCAAATAGGAAGATATATTGAAGGCTCAGGTCAAAATGAGAGAAACTTAGCCATGCCCTTGAGGAGAGGACGTGTGGTTCGTACGATGCCGTTGTGTTGGCGAGGAATAGCGAAGATAGCAAGACTGTAGATATGGCGCTATGACCCGAGAATTTCCATCAAGGAAATAGGCAGATTATGTGCTTTTTCCCATCTTCAATCTTAGCCATTGTTTTCTACATTATGTCCGTTCATTTTAGATATCTAGGGTCGGGAGGAACACAAATCGAAAGAGGAAGCATATGGACGGCCGCTACGAGGAATGGACGGACGGCATGGCATACCACCCTTCCGCGACCCGTGTTTTATTGAATATCCAGACGAGCTCGTTCAAACTGCGAGCCCCTACTCAAGAACGATATTATGGCCATATACCCAGTCGTAAAACACCCGTGCACATGTGCCCCCGTACTGACCTTCATCTCTGTCTCTCGACAGGATTCCATTCCCTAGTCGACGTAAAACGTAATTCAATCGATATTTCTCCGATAAGTCAGAAATAAGATACGGAATCAGTAATAGGCAAATTTGATGGACCCTCAATTTACTTTTTACATACCTCAGAGAGATCAGTACCGTCCACAAAAGAAATTTAAGTCTGTTGAGGCAGATTAAGAGATACACTACCCCCTGGGAAGGCGCATGAAATCTGGAAATTTTTACGCAAAGGTTCATCATCTCTGTATGTATCACTCGTCTGTATGTTTAACTTCTGTTGTACGGGTCGGCAGTAAAAGTCATTATCTAAAAGAATCGAAAGTAATAGTAATTTTCAAAGTGAAAATACGAATAAACTGATCCGGGGCTCATGAGTCGGACATCGGATGCACAGTGAGGTAAATGTCTCAAACAGTCTATGTACTGAATAACAGCTTCGGAGTATTAACAGCATAGAAATTAGTTTTAGGAGCCTCCCAGCCGACTGGGGGGTCTAGGCCTCGTTAAGTAAAAGTCGTAAGAAGTGTGCATAATAAACATAACTTCGGGTGGTTAATAGTGTAAAAATTAGCTTTAGAAGCGAAGTATGGCTCGCGTTTTATCTTGTATCACACAACCCAGCGGTGAATATGGTATCTGTTCACAATTACTTAGTGCGAATGTATTAAATTATTTACCCCAGCATATAAACGCAGAAAGAAGTAATTTTAGGTATACTACTGAAAAAAGTCGGAATCAAACTGGATGAAGAAAATCATAACTGGATCTAACCATTTTCGGGAAGCCGATGCCACTTATCCTATAAATTGGTCAACCATAACACATGAGTTGGAATCGACACGTATCAAATTATCATAAGCACACTCCTGGCTCACCGGCAGCTTTTGCGCATCTGCGAACGTATCGAGGATAGTTTTCTTTTTGTCTGTTTGACAGATTTTGAGATTTGATTCTCCATCATAATTTATTATCTCCCGCCCAACTTTAGGAATCAGTTATTATTCATATATTTGTGTTAATTGATAGGACGAATAAAGTGCTGGTCAAGAAGAATATGAAATTATAATGGAACGAGAGCAGCTATGATACCCTTTCAAGGAAGGAACTTCAATTACACCAAGCAATAAAGTATTCCTAGTAAATCACATCATGAAGCAATTAAAAATGGGCATCACATTTTTCCTCAGAATCTTTCATTTTGATGGTTACATACTTCTAGTGAAAACCCTTATATTAAACGAGCAGGAACTCATTGTGCACTCACGTTCTGCGTTTACTTGGATTATTCATCCAACAATTAATAAAACGCAATTTTCCTTTGAAGTGATGATTCGGCTGCTGAGATGATGGGTCAGGGAGAACCCAATTTAATGTCAGTTGTTCGGGTCTATCACTGGGTGCGCAAAAGATGAAAGTAATTAAAATGATAATTTTAGATACAGGATTCGATTAGTTTCTCAAAAGCAACATAAAATGTTGAGCTTTGTTGACAAAGGGTTCCAGATTAACTTCCGCCCACATTTCTCCGGAAACCAACCTGGTCGCTTTATCAGCTTTTTTTCGTTCGGTGAGCAACGGCTGAATTACTGACATATCGAAGAGCAGCCCTCAACTGTGGGTGACGCACTCTTCCTTTTGATTGGTCATGAAATGTAATAGCCGACTTCAGTGACCGATATCGTCTTCACAATTTATCTGTTAATCTTTATCAGAGTTATTTTTTCTTTGTACGTCGATTCAAACTTCTATTTCGGACAGAAACCAATTGAGAAATAACTCCAAAAATGTTTTTCAATCAGTTTCCAGTCTGATGTTAGTTAGACCATAAGCATATCCATCAGAAGATACTCAGTGACGCAGTTTTAATTCACCCGTGTTCAGGTTTTTCGAGGGTCATTCGGCTCAAATTCGTTAGGATATTAAGGGACGGTCTGAGGGTGATTGGATGTGAATATAGTGAATGCATCAGCTACGGCCACTGAGCAAACGCTAGCGCAAAATTCTTTGGCAGAGATATCTACGAAGAAAACCTAACCTGAAGGAAGAAGAAAAACTTCAAGTCATGCAGCATGATCGTATGAGCGGAATCTCCAAAGTTTCCACATTATATTCATGTTACATTGAGTTGAAATTTGAGAACTTTGTATAAAAAAAATAAGCTTTTCATCAATTTGATTAAGAAACAACATGTTCTACTATTTTTGTTCAAAAGCAAAGATTTTGGATTTTTGTAACGGAGTGTCATGTGCAACGGAGGAATTTCCTGTTGCGATTGTTTTGCTTGGGTTCTTGTGAGTGTCTTGTTTTATTGAGCGAGATTTGTTTAAAATTGAATGTTAATGATATTTGATAACAAATTATTCGATTTTGTGTTCGAATGCGTGAACTTTAAAGCTAAAATTAGTTATTATTATTTTAAGAGTTGAAATCCTGGAATCATTTCAGACTGCTTCAAAGCAGGCAGAGCAGATATCGATGAAAAAAATTGAATTTTCATAATTTCTGAGCCTTTGCAATAGCTTCATTTTCCAAGGTAATTCGCTGAAAGCATTGGGGACGAAGTCACAAAGTTTTATTTATTACGTATATTGTATGACAATTGAATGCCAGATGATAATAAGTTACGTAAATTTCGCTTTCGTACAAAACCAGTAACAACCTCGTAGTCAACTTTTTAAACCCATGAGACGATATAATGTTGGGAACGGTTTGTTTTTTATGGAGCGAGGCGTCATGTCACTTCTGACATGAATTGATGCTATTGCTGTATTTCGGAGTAAATCTATTCCAATTCTAATATCAGAAGGCTGTTGAAAGTCCCAAGCTCTTCCTCTGTTTCACCGCAGTCACTGTATGCATGGGTATTATAATTGCCAAGTAGCTTCTATAAAAACAGCAAAAATGAGTTTTGCAGACAAAACATTTGAAACGGAGAGGGTCATGAGTGGTTGGAAGGGATGTAGAGAAAATACCACTGGCAATCTCTAAAAATATAACTAACAAGCCCTTCTCCCCTTCGTCCAGCCTCTCACACGGCGAAAACTTCCCTAATTGGCACACGCTCAGACAGACAGAAGAGCCGTTGAGGGACATAATGAAGTTTCCTACCCTCCGACCCACTTCCAGCCCTTAAGGCGATTTCTGGGGGGAGCTCCCGTTAAACTGCTTCTGTGCTTGCTTTGTTGTGTCGTTGTCAATTTCATTATACCCAGCGGAGGGATTGAAGAATTATTTCTCATCGTTCAATTCAAATATCAAGCTACATACCTAAGAAATGCTCAGTCTTGTATTCCAATCCCCTAGTCTCATTATGGCTCCCAAAGAGAAATTGGAGAATCAAATCAATTGACTCAATATCCTGATGGAAAAAATTGTAAGTTCCTTTTGGGAATAACAATGATACCGTTATCGATATATCAGGAATTTAGGGATGCCTGAAAACATGGATTTCAGGGCGTTTTCAATACACAATGTGAGTTAGACAACGTAATCATCACCACCTGATAGAATTGAACCGATGCGATCTACCATCTGATCGCGCTAGTGCATTTAGGTTCAAAAAGTCAGCACACCTGGATTTTGGGAGAAAACTTTATCAACCGGTAGCACATTGCAGCGGTTCATCAAAATCAAACCACCAATGCTCGTATTCGAACGTCTAATCCCACTAATTCCGATCTCATTCTTTTAAATAACGTACGTAGGCTAAACTTGGAGCCAGCGGCTCAACCACTTGATATGCCAATCGTTTAGTTTTCGGAGAATGAAAAGTTGACCAGACCGATACATTGGAATTAGGAGTGGGAGAATACTCAAAGAAACTATCCTACTACAATTTTTCAACGGAACAGAACTTATAAGAGCGAGCGAACGGTAAGCCGCTGTCTCTTGATTAAGCGGCAGGAGCCAACGATTTGTGGGACAGAGCAATTCGCGAGTAATTTCCCACTTCATGTACATCAATGTACGCTTTGCCAAAACACTTTCCTCAAGGGGCGTTATTCACGAGAATGAATGTAAAACGTATCATCCACCCCTCGTCCGTTTTTCTTCCCGTAGTAGTACGAAGAGATTAAGAAAGAAGAAATCACGAAGCCTCGGCTAGTATATCTCTTTTGATAATGCGCAAAGTGGAGGGTTGGCGAGGGTCCAGGAACATCGGAGTTACCTGGGAAAATGGAATTCTACCCTGTTTTGATGATCTCGTGAGCTTTGATCATCTCCGGAAAACAACGTCTGCATTTGACAGAGTGGGTTTGAATCCCCTGCAAGTTGTTTCTAATTTCTCGCGACAGGTAAATATGATTGTACTAGGATTACTAAGGAGAATGACATGGGGAGTGGTGGTGGGGTCGAAGGAGGGGGTTCGAGTTTATGTTTCCATAGGTGGAATGAGAAGGAGGAGGCAAAAATTTGCCAACAAGCCGAACCATTTCAACAAGACATCTATTTTTAGGTACGCAGGAGGGCTGGCACCGTGGGATGCGAGACAACATAAATAGGTGGGAGATTCCGAAGTTACGAGCCATGGTTTTATTTTACCTCGGCCGTTCAGAAATGGGGAGAAAGGTGAGCCGTCAGCGATGCGTTATTTGGCATCAATATTGACGTATCTCCCGCTGATAAGTAAATACCACGAATTTATACCGGCTATGTAAGTAACAACGTCCACACAGTGGAGTAAGAAATTCCATACAGCGACCGAGCCGGAGCATGATGAACTAGGTTGCCCATTACTCAAGGGAGGAATGAAGATAATACATATACCAGAGTAGTTGGTTTACCCGGCGTTGTCCGGGTTAGGGTAATCAAATAGGTGAAGCGATCTCCCTCACTCATCATTATTATACGAAAGTCCAACTGAGGTCTAGTAATTCATTTTCTATTCTTTCCTCTACTATTTCCACAATTGGAAACTTGCCTGTACGAATGCAAAAAAAAACTACAGGCATCAATAACGTCAGTAAAGCTAATGTACACAAAAGTCTGTAGAACTATCAATTTCGTCACTGCTGAAAGGTTGATTTTCGAATTTACAAACTGTTTTTCTTAAATCAAGCAGTATTTCAAATTGTGACATTTTTATTACTTAGGGAATATTTATTCTCGTCAACCCCTTACACGAAAAGTACAATCCGGGTATTTTAAATTGGAATTCACACGTACATGGTGAAACCTAATTATCAAACAATTTAAATGAATAAGGATTACTACCAGGATACCACTTCCACCTCTATTTGATTCCACTTGTACAACAACTTGATAACAAAAACATTATTGTAGCTTTAATGGAATAGTTAGGTACATAACACCGCGGAATTTTTTATGATCAATCATCAGTTCTATAATTACTACAGTTTTATATATCGTCACTAGTTTTCGACTCAGACGCAACATTTTTGTCAACACTAGGGATTTTGTGTATATAATATAGTCTGTGTAACTAGGTCTAATGGTGAGAGAGAGTTTGAAATCGGCCGGGCAGTTTTCGAGTTAAATTGTAACTTACAAAGAAGAAAAATTATTTCAAAAAGGTATCATATTTTTGACAACCCCTCCCCCCGCACTGAACAACTTTTCTTAATTTCCTCGTAGTCCAATGAAAAAATTGGGATTTAAAGAATGAGATTTACACCCACTTTCAACATTTCCACACTTAAGAATGAGATTTTCTAGGACAGATGAGCCATGAGATGAGCCATCGATCTCAATCGATTCGGTGTCCAAATGTACTTGGAACTGACACCCGACTTGCCAATGTCAGTAAAAACCTCGAAAAACCACATTTTCGAGCAGTTTTGAGACCGAAGCATCAATCATTTCATTCAATAATTTCCAGATAGCATCACAAACGCTCTGTACATTAAAGTCATTATGAAGGTCTTCATCGGGTGGTACAACGAACCATTGACTGTAATTGCACATGGATCTCGAACTTGTATAATATTTTCGTATTATGTATTACAATGTAGACCGACATGAGGGCATCACAGTTCAACATGGGTATGCATATTGTCTTGGAAACTACCAGATGATGGTGTAAGCAGAGTTGTCAAACCCACCCGCAAGTCATATAACTCTCTCAGAATACTTTCAACTCCGAAAAATATACGAACAGCAGTTGTCAGTAATGCAGCACGAAACCTTCAAATTTTGAAAGATTTCGTAACTTTTCAAGATTTATCGGATTTTCGTTCTCAAGTCACCTAATATCTCTTGATAATTGAATTCTAGATTTTCACTGGGTTCTCAGGATGATTTTGTCAATTTCCTGACTGCCGTGATATAAATTACTTTTTTGTTTTTACTGTCTTGCTTTGAGAATTAACCGAAGTTTTTTAACAATCTTAATTACCCAATGCAAACTGTTTGGACTTACTTTCATTTATAACCACTTGTATTTGTCTTGTTCTATCATGTACGCCACAGTTTCATCTTCTTGTTTAACCTTGCACATTGTCGTTGAACTCGTTTCACAGACGTATTCATTACTACTCTTCAACATTACTATTTTGCAAATTTACATTATATTTTCCGTTCAGAATGAAACTCGTTTGTAGTAGCACTTATCACGCTTTGAAAATAGCTTGACTTCTTATCTGTAACCGCAGTACTGAGAAGATTTAGCAATATCTTCTTCATGTTTCTCCCTTGATTAATTGAGTAAAACATGGATTATGGAGCAGTTTCACACGTTTTTTCTTGTATGGGTGCTACTGGTTCCTGTTTATTATCCAACCTTTACTTTTTTTATTTTTTCCAAATATTGTTGATTTTTTTCTTTATTAATATTATCGCAGAATTGTGCATTATTCTTTATATTTATCTTCATCACGATCTTCGGATATCAACGCCATTCAATATTCTTCATGAGGGATTTTTCATGTTTTCGTGATGGAAGCCTGCCAGCCCAGGTTGGAATGAGCTGGTCTGCCTTTGTCGGTTACCCATCATCATCATCAACGTAGCCATTGCTGAAACCACATTGCTCCAACTTTTTCTAAAACTTTATCTCTTTTCATCTTATCATAGTTCGAATGTTGGACACTAATTCAATTCAAACCAATAAGCTTATCCATATATCTCAATATATATATATATATATATCTCCATAGGTCTTTCACAATAAAGCCTAAAACACAAACGAAATTCAGAAACAATTTATCATTCCTTTATCTATAGTTGAAAAATTACATTCGAAACGAGAACGCAACCAATTCTTACGAACTATTTTTTGTATAATAGAGTGACATTGTGAGGTGTGGGTGGTCACTTTTATGTTCAGAAATTGGAATTATTTTTGGACGTTTTGGAGGAATTTCTACCGGGGATGAAACACTTTTGCTATAGGGAGATTCAGGTAAAGTAACGGCAAGGAAACTAGTCCCACAGGGCAGTGAACGGATGGGTCATTTGAGAATATATCTCATTGGTTTGAAAGCTCGGTAGATTTAACAATCAACCCACAAACCGTCAATAATTTATTAGCCGACAGAAAGCCATCTGGCCCCCAGCATCTGAAAATACGCCAGTGAATGTGTGGTGTGGAATTACAAGATGGAAGTACCGCAGTCTCTGGGTCTGGAAAGCCGATGAAACAACTACCTAATAGTTCGCTCTGCCCTCGGCCCTCCAACAAAAGTCTCGAAAGAGCTTCGCCATTTTCGTGGCACGAATAGTAGACCTTCACCGAGAGTAAATTCACTGCCGAGCGACAACAAAGGGTAGTTGTTTCCACAGCTTATCTCAGTACCCGCCCCAAACCCCGCGACTGTATCTCAAGCTAAAGGGTTCCAATGTCCTTCCAACCCAGAATGCTGACTGATCCTTCCTAATCTACTACTATAAATCACTCCATCTTATAACGCCCAGAACCCCTTCTCGTTTTCCCCCTGTTCAACTAATGGATTGGTTGTTGAAAAATGTTGGTGCCGAAATGAGTTTACCTAACGCACGTCCAAGTCAGCAACCGCGCTCATATAGCATCCGGCCACGGCCCACTGAATGGACTGAATCATTCAACGTCTTAGTGGAACAATAAGAACAGGAACCTTTGCCGAGCAGTACCCGCGTGGTAATTTCAGAACACACCAAGCTCATCGTTGCGACAGGGCTTTAAATGTTTTTGTGAAAGCAATTCTTGAATTGCAGGTAACGAACGAGTTTGCATGTGGCTTTGATTGTTAGGAAATCAGTCCAACGCCTCGTATTTCTAGAAAAATCTTCCTATTCTGGGATACTCGTAAAATTTCAACGGAATAATTCTTTCTACAATTGAAGTGCAAATGAAAACTCCTTCAACTCTGTGCTAAAATGGATCTAAAACTGGGCTGGAAGCATTAAAACGAAAATAACCTATAATTGGTGACCATTTATTTAGTTTTTAATTACGTTTCGAGATTTCTATTGTTTGCCCGCCAGTTATGCAAATACATTTAATTGGTTCTAGAATCTCTACTGGATAAAAAGCTCTTTTTCTAAATTGCAAGTGCACACTTTGATCCTTCATACGCATCTGGCGGGTCATCTATACTAACACTATAAGGGGAATGATTTGATTTTTGTTTGTTTGTAACGATTGAGCTCAAAAAACTACTCGACCTTTTGGAAAATTCGTTTACCATTACAAAGCTAAATCTTCATGGGCTATATTTTCAAAAATATTGAATATATCAACTTAAAATGGAACTGTTTAACCCACGGTATGAGAATGTTGTCTATAAAAGGCAATATTTCGCTTGCGCTGCTAAAACCGTTGACGATATGGAAAATTAAGCGATACATATTAATAGTATTCATGATCGGACACGAAAACGACCGCAATGGTTTATGACTAACCATTATCGTTCAGCCACTCACGAATATTTTTGTTCTTTAATTATTAAACTCAAATCGATTAGTAATATTCGTGTCATGATATCGATCTTTCCTCCTATTCCTTGAATAGAACTCTTCTTTTGGAAGGTATTGTGGGTATATTGATTATCTGTCTGCCATTTTGTTTCAGTTGGATAAGAGTATTCCAACATCCCGCAATGGCTATGAAAAACTCATATTTACGCCGTTGAATACTCAAGAAAAAACTATGCCCTAACTTATTACCTAATAAATTAACTTGCTCAGCAGGATTTGAAAATCTCGGATAGTATCACGATTTTCATTGTTTTTCAACGCTGATCCACGTGATGCTATCCGAATTTTGATTCGACTAAATTTTTGCGGAATAATGACCAAAATTTGTTTATTTGGCTTGAAAAATCGTCAGTTATGCCTACTTTCGACACTCAGATTAAAATGTTTTTTCACTTGATCACTGAGGAAGGTTTCAATCTCCTATTTTTACATTTTTCAACCAGACCTTGAAAATGAATCCCCGTAACAGTGTGAAAACAGGCGCCTAAAATGGAAAAAAAAACAAAAACGGACGAGAAATAAACAAATTTCGGTCATTATTCCGCAAAAATTGACTCGAATCAAAAAACGGATAGTATCACGTGAGATCAGCCTTAAAAAACAATAAAAATTCATGTGCCACACTTTACAGTTCACCAACATCTGTGTGACAATTTCGGGGTTGCACAACTTCGCATGCTCAATGAACCGGTTACGCACGATAAAAAAAATTGGTTGAGGAGTCGAATTTTCATAAAATCTTGGGTAAAATCCGAATCTGCAATAAAAAAAGTTTGTGTCAATTGCGCATGGTTGCGCAGTTGCGCGGAGTGTGCAAATGCGATATTTGAGATCCTTGGAAAAAGATATGAAGATTCAAGAGAAAATTTTCTTGTTATAAACACGCTAAAGATGACACATCAAAACAAATAATGGTAATCTGGGAAGCTTTGAAAGCACTCAAGACAACAATTTTGGTGGTTACAAAGAAAAACACCAGCAGCACCAGCGATACTTACGAGTACCGGGGAAATAGGGGAAAGCCTCGCACAACAGTGCACCTAAATAAAACAATCAATCATGCCAGAGTTTAAGGAGCGTACGTTGACTATACCAACCCTCCAAGAGGCATTCCGATAAAAAGTGGTAGGATGAGGGGGAGGTGGTTTCTGGTATCGAAAAAGTGGTGAAGTGCAATCAAGTCGGCAAACCATAAGTATTCATTAATACTCCATCTGGAAAGTCCATCAATATCAAGAGTTGCCATCATTACGGCGCCATATTTCCAGCCATCAATAACTCCGTAAAATACCGCTAACTCTCCCTTTTTACATGAGTTTCAGACAATCGTTTTTACCGTAGGAAAAAAATGACTTTCTCAACAACCCAGATATCGGAAATGTCATATGTCAAAAGGCAAAACATTCTCGAGGCTCCAATGTTGATCAACATATGAGTCCCATTTATTCCTATCATTGATTGGGCGTTAATAGTGTAATGCCTCATTCAGTCGAACCCATTCGTCTAAAATTCGTGATAAACGACCAAATCAGTGATGGAATGATTTCAAAATATTAAAAATTCAAACTTTTGGTATGATAAACAAAACATTTTATACCTTCCACCTTCGATGATGAGGAAAGTGATGAGTTTAAAATGGAGATACAAGATGGATTATGGGTGTATAATAAACGAAGAAGTAACAAGCAAGGTTGAAGCTAAAAGTTAGGATTTTATAATTGTTCAATTCTGATAATTAGGTACTTAACTAATTACATTTATGTCGAACTTCAGGAAACTTATATAACTAAAAGAGGGAGAGTCTTCCGAAAGGTTTTTTTCTTTTGGGGCGCGGGAGCGGAGAAAACATTGGTCCGAAAAGTTTTCGCGTATTACAACTTCGAAAGCAACCCTTACCGTATTCTATGAAAGTTTTCTTCAACAAGGTTCCACAATTTTAAAGGACATTAGACGATGAGTACTAAATTTCCACGTTCCAAATGGAATTCAAGTTTTTCTTCTGAATTATGTGAACACGTTTACTAATAAGTACAGATCAAAGGTGCTGATTCATCCCATCTATTTTCTCAGTAATTGGAAAAGGGGAACGAGTTAAATATATCTATCGATCTATCAAACAAGTTGAATTTCAACATAAACTGTTTTGTTGTAAATCATATTTATACAAATCACGTTTTCAAATATGCACTAAAGTAAAACATATGAATGTAATAAAATAGCCACAATACTTTTCTGCAGTGAAAGATGTTCGCAGAAGGTATAAAATATGATTGAGCAAAAGCAATATTTGGATGAAATAATTCTAATGATAACAATGCTAAAAGATGTATCAGATGTATTTCATATCATTCGAATCGATATAAATTCAGATGTCTCTTACCAATCTTACACCTATTGTCAAAAAAAAATCTACATTTTTTCTTCTTTTGTTTTGATTTGTTCGCGCTTTCATTAAGACCCATCAATAGTTCATGAAATGTTGTAATACTGTGTTAATTAACATAAAAAACTCAAACCGGGATTGGAACTTACTTTGTATCACTCTAAATAGTGGATAGGTGGACAGACTAATACAGAAGCTTTCCTTCCAGTTTTTAATAAGTGTTCAGTTTAGGTGTTGGGTATTGGGTTTTAGGAAAAAATTATTTCCTTGAGCTCCTAGAAACGAAAAGTTCCATTGATGCTACATAATCATTAGAGCGAATTCTGTGCAAAGTAATAGTTTGATTTCAGTTGCATAGCGAGAAAACTTGTTTTGAATAATCTTCATATACCTATCCAAACAAAGTGTTTTGGATTTTATTAATTATTTACATTTTCACCGATTTTTTGGCCTATTTTAATTAAGTTTATGCACCCATTATTGCCAGCATAAGTCTGAAGATTATTTTTTAAATAATTTAGTTCATACTTGATACTGTGAAATATTGAGTATTTTTATTTTAAAAATTTCAGATTTTTTCCATAGCTTCATAGATGGCATGAGTGAATTTTCAAATGAAGACTGTCTACTATTAATTCCTATCTGTAACACTATTAAATATATGCTACTGAAAAGCTTCATTTTTGTTTAAGAGGAGGGCTTGTTCCACTAATTCCATAGCAGTGTGTGAGGCAATGAATGACAGGTTAAGGTATCAGAAGAGGTCCTTTCAATTCGATGACTAGAAAACTCGACATTCATATGTCCATGTCGATCGGAGGAACCCCGGAATACGATGATATATTTTCTCTCGAAGAGAGCAACTTCCTCCAATTCTTAGAATCCAGCGCCTATCAGCTTGTCTCCCTGATGCGAACGGAGCTTGAATCAAATAGAACTACCGTAAAACGCTTTTCATCACTAAGTTCCCGCTCGTAAAGGACGAGTTTACGACGATCTCCTGCGAACCTGAGGGAGGGAAGAAATTGTCCCCAACGACTGAACGCAACGCGGCGGCGTAAAACGCGGGCAATCTGCCCAGTATTCACACGGTTAATTTCAGGGCAATCTTCATCGAAAATGTATGTAAAACGTACAACATTTGCAAAATGCAGAAAAGTTAAATTAACAAAAATTTCCAACCATGGATATTGGTTTTGAAACATTCTAAAACTTATCTCAGACATTAACACCCTCGTGGGAACATCTGCTTAAGAGGCAGACACAGTTGTTAGTTGCGCTCGTAGAGTGCTCCATTGTTGACATGATGCTCCTAGGGTCCCCATGTGCTTCAGTCGACATCACCTCATTGGTGTGACCGGGTCCTGATTACTCCCTGAATCGCTCAGTCCGGGCAATCGCCATTTTCCTATGCAGTAGTCTGCCTCATAGGCGATTGTACGATCTGATCTGGGCCTCTCAGACAGATATTCCCACTAATGCATGTTTTGGTATCTTCCTCTGAGGCAGATTTTCCTCAAAACAGGATAGGTTTTTGTTTTATTTATATTATTTCTTTTCACATCAGCACTTATTTGTTTAGATCTTGGCAAAGAGTTCGTCAATAGTTTGAGTTGTGAATCCTTTTCTTGTTATGAGGTTTTTTATCGTTAGATTACCTACTTTTTGATTAGCATTTTCCATCCTTTTAGGAAGATTTCTAAATAACAATGTCAAATATTTCAAAATGAACACGAAGAATTATGAAGCTTGCTGCATTGCAAAACCACTATGACACTGACAGTGAGATTTACTTTTATTACACGAAGATTTTGATATAGAATCAGATTCTGACCAACACTTTGATTCAAAAATTGATTTAGATGACCTTCCTGAAGATTCAAATCATTTACTTATGCTACAACTTGCCCTCAAGTGGGACCTCAAGGCAACCTCTCATGGGACAACCACAACCTTGGAAGATTTTACCTCGCCTGAGGAGATCCACACAACTTTTTTTTGACGTAGTTCTGAACCTATTGACGTTTTCAACCTATTGCCATTGAGGTGCAACATCGGAAATGTTAGATCAGATGGCCCTGCTTGGAAATTCACCTTCTCCAGAAAAATAAGGCGACTGCTTTTTACATGTACAATTTTATAATAGTGCAACAAAGTTTTGTTAATTTCATGATAAGCAACTATACAATGAAGAGGTGAAAATTTTGTTCAATGAGTGACAATGCTGACTGATGACTGAATTGTGATTGTCTTTCAGTTAACCAAAACTTTGAAGAGATTTTGTAGAAAATTGAACAGTTATACAATTTTCTAATTAACTTAGGTACGTGTTATTTAATAAAATTTACGAAATATCGCAAGAAAAACACATGCTCTCTCTCTCTCTCTCTCTCTCTCTCTCTCTCTCTCTCTCTCTCTCTCTCTCTCTCTCTCTCTCTCTCTCTCTCTCTCTCTCTCTCTCTCTCGCTAGTAGGGTATTACGGAAATCATAATACCTAATCCTGCGACAATACGATCTGGACCAAGTCCAGATAAGTCTTAGCTTGTTACGATTATGCAAAACCCGCAACACACGTCGGTCGTGACGAAGGGAATACCTCGTGCGCCGTGAACAAATGGCGTTATGGGACAGAAAAATTGTCGAGTGTCATTATATAAATTTATAAGTTTTACCATTATTCATCAATAGAGGGGAAGAGTAAGGAAGGTAATTACGTTAAATCATTCAACGACACCAATATTATTGTTACCTAAAAAAGCAGAGTACCGTAACTTCTTCAATTCTAGGTCAATAAAACCGTTCACCACCAGTTAAAAGCTCTCGATCTACCATTGAATAGTTCATCCATCAAGTTCCAGTTTATAAATCACAAAATCAAGACAGATTAAAACATGATCAAGATAAACCTATGAGATCAGATAATACTGAGTTTTGGGGACTATTTGTTCAGTGTGGTAGAACAGATTTCTGATTTGACGGAGGGCGATAGAAAGTCAAACATAATTTAAAAAATTGTCGTTTCAGGTTGAGGTTAAAATTCTCAACCGATTTTCCTGATTCTTATTTTGTTCGACCCCAATTTATACTTGTTGTGCAACAGGAATCGGAAGTTTTACTTTTACTGAGAGGAAGGGAACGAAGGGGATAGTGGACAATCCTTTCAACAGCTGCTCAAGTGAGAGTTCTCGATCGATTGATGTCATTGTTTTTCTAGAAGTGATAAATTTCATTATGAAAAGGTTAGAAGGGAGCTCGCTTTTTTTATCCGATTTTAACTGTAGGCATTGTATTTTTTCTCTTCATTAGATTAATTACATCAGTGGTTATTCACTGTGCCTGTTTCGGAGCCACTGAATCAAGGATAGTTCATATCTACTACTTCGTCCCTGTGATCCATACATCACTTTACAATACGTTTTGGAAAGGGGAGTAGGCTCATATTAAAAATTTGCAGACAAAGTTCACAATTGAAAAAGCTTGAAAAAATCGTTGACCCTATAATCGATAGGTAGTTTGAGGCAGCACTAGCTCAAAAGCAGCGCTTAAATTTAAGGGGAAAACTCCTTAACAAAACCTTTGCTAGACTTTTCGTGAAGGACTTAAGTAATTATTTTATGGCGAAAACAGTGGAAGAAAAAAATAATCTTGACTGCCCCGTTCTTCTGTCCATGTGCTGTCAACATAGAGAGAGAAGAAATGAAACGGGGCTCTAATAGTAGTAGCAAAATTATAGTAGAGAAGAACTTGCAGAGATCTATTTGTTTTTCGGGGTGAATGGCAAAAACAGTGGAAGAAAAAAGTAATCTTGACTGCCCTATTCTTCTGTCCATGTGCTGTCAACATAGAGAGAGAAGAAATGAAACGGGGCTCTAATAGTAGTAGCTAAATCATAGTAGAGAAGAACTTGCAGAGATCTATTTGTTTTTCGGGGTGAAGTATACAAACGTGAGTAAATGTATACACCGGTGGTAGATGAAAGTCCGAGTTTTATAAGTAAAATTCAATATTGGTAGGATTAGGGATGGAGATTGCGAGGGGGCGCGATGGTCAGCGGTTCCGCCGTTAGTTATAACGTACACCACCACCGTCCGGAATATGAGAAAAGGGGAACCCGAGCAGAATTGAATCTCTCCGGCGAGGGAGTCAGAGAAAAGGATAAAGCCAAAGGGTTGGCCTGGTTGAGTTGAGGAGAAGCAGCAACGGCGGTGGTGATGGTCGGGGAGGAGAACGGAGGGAAGAGGGAGGGGAGGGGAGAGCCAAGGATGTATATCTCTCTGTCAACCCGGGACTAGCTATCATAACTTTGGTCTGAAAGATGCCGTCAACACAAGATAAATAATTCAACAAAACCCGTCCTTTCCAGCCTTTTTTCTCTTTTGAGAGTGAAAGGTACTTCAAATCGTTTACCGCCGTTTCCCTCTCGCTCCACTTGAAGAGAAACTTTGAAAATGACTCATTTATCAGCGCTAATACCAACCGGTCCGTTTGTCATATCCCGTCAGTTAGCGATTGTTCTTTTCACGAAATGGAACCATTTTAGATGAATTTCCGTTCTCAGCGGGAAATGATCGTTTTGTACCGTATTAATTTAACTCTTCGGGGAATAGGACAACCAACATTTATAGCCCTGTCATTATGTTCAGCCATCGCCTTGAATCTACAATACTCAGTGTTTCAGATGGAGTGCTTAAGAGCTTTCCTAAGTCGAGGTTAACTTGGATCATTTTTGAGACCCCTTCCTTAAAACCATCGTAAGGTCCCCCAATTTATGAGTTACGGTTATCTCGTTGATCAAAGAAATAAAAACATTCTTCAAGGTTCAAAATATGGAGTAATAAATTACATTAATCTTTTTTTTTCAAATTAACTGTACCTGCAAGCACAAACCACATCGACTAGCTAGCTCTCTCTCAGCCATTTATTAATTACTCATGACATAATTCTTTGATAAAAATCGAGATTTATTCTTTTCATCCATTCAAAATACTGGCTTCTTTAGCTGTCATTTCATTTCACTGAAGGAACGCACACATATATGTGCATGTACTCGTATGTATACGACACACAATTCCAAGAAAAATCAGACGAAGAGAATGAGAATGTGCCCAATCATCATACAGCCCAATTGGGATTAATCCATTCCATCGCCAATCCTAAATAGAGAAAGTAGTACACGATAGCGGAGAAATTCTCTGCTATAGATCAGATTTACGTTTTCTAGTAAATGTGGGAACAAAAAAGATCCAAATCCATCTGAACCCATATAAACGCTATTCGCACATTTTTATGAATACGTAACGTAAATAATTCCTAAGTGCAAATATTTGCATTATTCAGTATATCTGCCCCGATATACGGCACCATTTTCGGTCCGTATCTGTTCCTTGCTTCATGGGCATCACCCGACCACGACCCAATTTCATGGTCTTTATTTTTCTAGTCAGGATCCCCTTTGTTCTTCTGTATACTTTGAAGTCAATGTGCCGCTATAATTGGATCGGTTATTGCCTTTCCCTTGTTTCGAGAGTTCCAGTTCCTTTTGGTCCCTCATGATAAGGTTGTGAGTTGAATAAATAATTGAAGGATAGTAGTAAAAACGTATCCACAGTCCTCCCCGCGGTCCTCTTCCAATTATGGTTTTTCTGAAAAACCACAACCGTTTTGCCTAATTGTTTAGCTAAGACACATTTCAATGATGGGGTGTGTTTTCATAATTAACATCTAGAGCGAATGAAGACTTCTGCATGAAGAAAGAACAACACGAAACTAGTTTTCAGGGTTCCTAGCAACCGAGACCGAGAAAGCAACACTGCCTGACTGTGAGCCACATTTTTTTTCATGCTGCGGAGCCTATAAAATCGACAACCCATGAGCGTGGTTGATTAAGGAATATTGAACGAGCTTCAATTAAATTACATCACTGTTATAGGGCTGTAATAATTTGATAGTCCATAATAGCGGCAGACTATGACATCTCTGTAACGTGTGCATTACTAAACAAGCCCCCCCCCCCCCCCCCCCCCCCCCGTCCTAACAACAAAGTCAAGAGTCAGAAGTAATGCAAATCTTTGAAGAAATAATTAAAACGTGAAATTTCATTGAGCATAGCTCGTGCTAAATTTTACATACTACAAAACAGGAATTATTTCAGAACGAATTTCTGTAGTAAAGTGAAATTTTCAGTGAATTTTATCTGTTCAATTTTTTAGAAAATTAGCAATATTTGTGATAAATTTGCTGACACCCATTATCATCCAATAATGATGGAACGGTACGGATTTCCATTAAACCTGTAACATCAATACGCTACCCGTAATTGGAATTTTAGCATCTTAGTCGGGTGTAGTCGATAATCAATTGTTATTACTGAGATTAATGGTAGGATGATTAACAATACTATTGAGCGCCAGTGAAGAGAACCAAGGGATACGGTATTGGAACAAGACCATTGTATCGCATAATTACATGGTGATTGGATCATCTATTGTATCGAGATGTGATGAGGCGTGGGGTTAGCAGGAACAGGATCTGTGCGTCTCACATCTGGATGAGAAAGTGTGCTTCTGAATGATAGGTGTCTGAGAGGGAACGGATTCTCCCGCGAAATAATAAGGAATCGGATGAATGATGGATTGTGAGGGCTCCGGAGGTGTACGGAGAATATCTGCAGCGAAACACCCGCGTCGATTCACCGGAGGCTTTCCATCGGAATAGTGATTCCGCGTGGTGTACGCCTCGGATGAGATATTCTTGGTGACTTGCGAGAAGGGGGGGAACCCTCGTGTTTGAATGGCAACGTCCAAAAACGCCGACAATTTCATGGCATATTATTTCAGTGTTATAGGCAGCTCTTCCACTCGTCACACTGATCTGCCCCCTCAGCGAAAAAATGAGTCAAAACTTATATATTGTACAAGCTTATATTAGAAAAACATTTATTTCCTTTCCGATTCTGATAACAAGGTTCAATATCTTGGTTAGACTGGAAAACAACAAACACCCACGGAATTTAGCTGTTGAAACATACACACATAAACATATCTTTTGTTCTTCTCTTCACTCCGACGTACAGAGTTTCCTAGTTCAACTGAAAAACAATTCGTTAACCGATCATCTCTCTATATGTATTGTAAAAAACTATGACCATTCAACTGATATTGACGACGCCAAGCAAAGCAGTACATCATATATCAATGGTCCCTGAGCGGCTTTGATTGATTGGCTTTTGACAGCTTCGCTCAAGAACAAAGTGTATAAACATTTACATAATAATTGCTTTCATAGAGTACAGTCTAGAGTGTGTCTTATTTATGATTGCAAGAGTAAGTGAAATCACTGGACACAGTAACTGAATGATAACCGTAGTAATTTTGAAACTTAAAAATTTTGCAATTGAACTCTAGCCGTCTGCGAGGGTGATATGTCTCGAGAGACCTGGAGAAACCACGTTTCATTCTGGAAGAGCTGGGCGAGTGTGGGAAAGATTCTTCATCTGTAGATGATGTGCGAAATGAGTTTTGAGAAATCCCCTTCGTATACCCTTCGCTGGTTCCGTTCTGCTTCTAACTCTGTTATTAAGCGGTTACCCTTAGCTATGCGTTATTTGATTTTTCTCAGCCTATAACGCAGATTCCTCTAGTAGTCGATTCTTTTAATGCCGATATTGCCTTACTCCTCCCTTCTTCATTTTACCACGACCGCACTTGGGGTTTTCTTATCGTCTGATCCCTAAACGCGGAGGATGTTGGGAAAAGGGCCTCGGCGCCCCACCAAGACATCATGAATATTCTGTTAATTCAACTACAGCCCTCTGGTAGCTTCATACTTGGGATTTTCCAAGTAACATCAGGGGTAGAACGATTCAAAAACCTATCGTTCTTTATTTGATTGAATCAAAGGCTCGAACATAAAACTTCGTTAAAAAACTAGTACCATGAAGAGTCCCAGTCGTATAGCATGACTTACGAGCTTGCAATTTACAGCGTATCAACTTAAAACAACAAATGGCACACAGGATTATTCGAAATACAGAAATATTGAGCATGTTTTTTTCGAAATAATTATAATCAGGGCAGGGGTAAATACGTAATTTCTACGAGGTAATATTAAAAAGGTATTGCCCCATTTTTCCAAAGGGCGCAGAGCAACAGAAATGGTGTGAGTGGTCAATATGATCACTTCATTGGTTCATTACGAGGCTTTGTAACTTATAAAAAAGGAGAAGACGGAATGGATTAGTTTCCCCTAATGCTAGGAGATAATCCTTCAACAGCCAGAGGGTACCCCTGAAGCTAAAACCCATAGTAGTTTTCAAAAATCGGAAAGGCAACTCTATCCACACACAGCGCGGAATGAGACTTCTATAAAACACGATTTGAGAGGCAGCTCAAAAAGGAATGAAAACAAGCATAGAGTATCCAAAATTACATCTTCCCGGTGGTAGTAGAAAGAGAATCTGTTAAACAAATGGAAACTATGGAAATATTGCGGACTTCCCGTGATCCTCTAAGATCATTTCCGGAGGATATCAACAGAATATCATAGCCTCAACAGCGTTGATAACATTTTGCAGTAAAGGTTAATAGAGAAATCTACCTATGAACTGCTGATCCAATTATTTCCGCGTAACGTTCTGGAGTAAGTAAATGAAAGTACCATGGCGAAGGAAGAGTTGAGATGGCTTTTCCTTTAAAGGGAGCGAGCTTGGATTACAGTAAATGCAGGTGTTGAGGGCTTCAGAGTATTATGAAAGCTTGTTCAAGGCACAAAGGAGACAGCAGGTGGGTATAAAGTTGCTTATCTAGTAGGCTGGCAATAGACGCAACCAGTGTTTGCACTATCGTTTACCACCCATAAACCTTGCTTTTCATCTCTAGGAGAAAAAACACGTTTCATGGTACTTTTTTCTGCCGTCTGACTCGGCTTGGTTCTTGGTTGCAACTGGTTTACGAGTAAAACAAATTAAATCACTCAGAAAATCCAAGTTCAAATTTGTTCCCTCACACAATGGGCCATTGTAATTTGTAGGGAAAACAAATACCTATAGTAGACCACCTATAACAACTAAAAGATAAAACGGAGATCAAATCTCCACAAAAATTGGTACCAACAATGCAGCATTGTCGATTTTTGTCGTTCGATTATTTAATGTTTTGTTTCGTTTGAGTGGTCCCCATGAGCCCTTTCCAAAATAGTGTAATAAGAAATTCATATTACACTACTCTCACGGCAGTCAAAATACATCAAAAGCTGTTGATTATAGGAAATTTTCACGAGGAAACCATTTTCTTCGGCCCTTTTCTAGGAGTTACTAGAAAATTTCTCCTTAACGAGATTGAATCATCTTTCAAAAACCACCTTTACACTCTTCATGGCCGTCACAAGAATAAATTCACTCTCAATGGAGTAAACATAACCAAATGGGCATGGACTAAGTCACAGTTGTGGAAACCCATTTCAATAAAAAAGGAGTAAGATAGAACGCTACCCAAATGGGTATCTATCCGTTACTTGGGCGTTTTCATGGACCAAGAAGTCACTTATGAATAACACTTGAAATATTTTTTAACAATATAAGCATATGGTTTCGTCAACTGAAACATCTACTAAACAACTGATCCAACTTTCCATCAGATGTTTTTTGCTTTTTGGTTCTTTTTAATGGACCTATAATATTAGCAACCGCAAAATATCAGAAATATGCAACGATGTGTGACGCTAGCATACATTCGAACTGACAGGGATTCTCCCATCTATCGGAAATTTAATGTCAGTGTTCCACATGTATATTTCCTAATACCTCACTGCCCAAGTCTCAGTAAAACTTGTTGGACATCAGGGTGAAGCACATAGGGTGAAGCAATCAATATGGCCCGAACCTTAAGGAAAGGAGGACTAAATTGTTACTCACAATAGTCATTTGCTATATTACATTTGATGGTTGATAGTGCACATTGGTATAGTCGTGTCTTACGACCATCTTGACATTATGGCTGAGGTTGATGTCTGAGATTGTACTCGCACTGAACATGCACATTCGGTTTTCACACGAATATGAACTGTCCTTCGAAGCTGGGAACTCCCCATCATATTGAGACTTCAAATTCACAGTTACTATGTGTATTTGGTTCTCTATGGAGTTGGGTCGTGGATACTTACACAGAAATTAACAACGCGCATCGAAGCGTTTAAAATGTCAGCTTTTAGAAAGGCCCTCAGAAATTCATGCGTTGAGAGAGTTGCCAATGTGGGTGCTTTAGTCAGAGTGAACAAAGAACGCGAATTCCTGGACACAGAGAGGCGTAGAAAGTTGCGAAACTTTGGGCACATAATCCGAGAAGATAAATATCTCCTGCCTTGGAATATTTTACAAGGATGAATCGATAGTCGTTACAGTGGCAGACATAAGATTTCCTGGCTGCGAAACTTCCGGCAAGGTTTAGATGAAACAACGGCGTCCTTGGTTCGTAAGGCAATCGATAGTGGTTATGATCAGCGACGTGAGCGACTTGACGAACAAGATCTATTTGGCTATACAGAAGGATAATTTTATTCACAATGCTGACACACACTAAGTGAACCAATACACCTTTTCACCCCTAAATTGAATCAATAGATGTCGAAATCCAGAGACCAAGGACATCCCTCTAACGATTAGATCAGCCTAAATCACCGACCAAAAAAAGGAAAGAGCAACTTATAAAATCTATGAACACCATGTTTTACAAAAGAACGCAACCCCACCCTTCAATGACTGCACGGTTCTAATATCAAAATATGAGGGAACCGTGAGACGTTGTGATATGCCCCCCTGAACTAACCAATGTGCACTGAAATCTATGTTTTCATTTAACATCAACAAGTAATGATTGAACAATGCTCAACTGATTAAAGTTATGATGTTTAAACAATAAATAACGTTAACATTATGGTATATAATTTAAGCTCAGTATACAATAATCGATTAAAACTACATTAACAAGTCATTTAATTCAAATTACTAATGTTTTTTCACCTATACATCAATTTTACCGATTGGAGTATTAAGAATGGTATTTATAGAATGTTATTTCGTTCAAAGGAAAGGTTGCGGCTTACTTACGCATACCGATTGCAGGTGAAGGTATATGTGATTTGAGAAACCACTAGCAGTGAAAACATCGACAGCTTAATAAAGGGCACTTTAGCTCCTTCACAAATTTCCTCTTCAAGTTAATGGAGATCATTTCAAGCCCGATTTCAAGCCGTAATTATAAATGTGAAGAAAAAAAAAACCATTTCTGAATGCGATGTGGTTGCCACAAGAACGAAATTTCTTCAGCTACGCAAATTATAACCAGAACTAAGAAAACGCAGCTAAATATGATCACTGGTTAGTATATTCAACAATGGTGCCCATATGAGTAAACCGTAGATAATGAGAAATGATCTCTAGTGGAGCAGTCAGCGCTTTAATAGGGCTCGACAATATGATAACTAAACCGGTTCTCAAATTTCATCGTTCCATTCCAAACCATAATCTCCAGAAATAACTGTGAGGGAACACCTGACAGGGAAGAGGCACCGTTATACCAACGAGTAAATAGCTAGAAAGCAATTTTCGAAAAGTTGAATAAGACCGCGGAATTCTATAGCCGGAGATGAGGATCGGGAAGTCGATTCTGGGAAGGAAAATTGGGAGAAGGTGAAAACAGCGGGTTTAGCGGTGGTTCATGTAGTCGGCGGCGTTTTGTTCGTTTGCACTTGACCTTGCAAAAGCAAGGTTTGCACACACTCAATCAAGACCTCAAGTTGTGGGGGTGTGCACGGGGGTGAGGAGCTTCATTTTCGGCATCTCCAGGGAATATAAGGCCTTGAATCCTTTTGGGGTGGATTCTCCGCAGGCCATTACTATCGACAATTTCGGGTTCCTGTAAGACTAATGTAAAACTGTTCAGAGCACGGGCTTAATCACAAACACGTAAGATAATGAAACAACAACAAAATTCTAATGTTACTCTGTCATCGTGGAAAATAAAGCTATTGCAATGTCTACAAAATTTGAGAAATATATTAAGGGGTTTTGATGAGCAGAAAAGATATTCATCGTGTAAATCCATTAAAGGAAATTCTGTTATGATACTGGGATTCATATATGATCGATCGTCTATCCAGATGACTTGCAACCGAGATTTTTTTAATTTATCCATTCACGAAAAACTAAAAACGACAAAATGAAATATGAAAGCCGGAAACAAAAGCCAATTAACACCATAATATGCTCAAATTTGATGGAAAAAATTAATCAATGAATCGCTAAAAATTTGAAAAAATTAAAACACGGTTTAGATGACATATTTAGCACAATATTAACCATATTACATCGTATTCAAAAGAGTAAACGATAGTAGTGTGTACGTAAGAAAAATATGCCTTTGATGATTTTGTTAAGACGTGAACCAAAAATTTCGGTTACGGACGACGCCACCAAAATCGGGGGCATTCCACGTCAAAGGTTGAACTCGAGTTTTCCAAATTGCACACTTCATAAGCACACCACCATATTTCCCACATTTAAAACTACAAACAACTGTAACACATTATAAAAATTGACAATTTCTATGGATCTCAAGGAATAAACCATCACTATTGTTCAGAAAAATCAGGACAAATTAAAAGGATTGTAAGATACTCATTAATCAGAGTAAATTGGTTTTCTAACAACCGAATCCAGAGTGAAATTGCTCATGATGATTTGCATTACCTGTACAAATGATTCCCTTTCATCCTTTGAGGCAATAATCGTGCTTAATTCTTCAATTTAAATTGATGCTGAAGGAATGTGGATGGAATCGTTGAGAAATTCAGAGAGATGTGCGGGTGAGTGCCAAGGGCCATATTTGAGCTGTTCAAACTTGAAGTGTAGTGAGGACTAGAGAGAATTATTTAGATATCTACATATTGATCTAATTACGATTGGTTCAATAATAGTACACATTTGCACGTATTCACAGGCGAAATCTTTGTTGCCGGCTGCAATCCGAATTCAATGGACCGATTTTTTAGGGTTGTCGTGGCATGTACTGCTTAGCCCCAATCATTTGCATTGTCATGACTACGACAGTTGAAAGATTAAGTTAGGCACTGGCAATCATTAGGTCCAAAACCCTGTTTTATACTATTTTATTCTGTGCTCAAGCTAAATATACACACGGCCTACACACGGGCTGTTCAAGGTGCTAGAAAATACTATCACATCATATTGACTTTCGTACTCAAAAATTTCGTATAGTTACACCGTTCCGTTAAAAATTTGATAAGGGAGGCGATCGGGAGAATCGACTGTTCTTATGCTTTCCAAGAAACACAATTACAAGAAAAGTACAACTGATAAGAAAACATGGAGAATAACAAGAAAACCTCTTGGAATATAAATCTGTATAATCCCCCCCCCCAGCGGTAAAATCCTTTTCAGAATATTGCTTCCTAATCTAGTCACAACTTTATTCTACGGTCACTTGACAAGTTTTAATTGGAAAATCGGACCAGAAAACCTTTGGTGGAGTGAGATGAACTTTGTGTGAGTGGCAGAGGGTTGGGTGGGGCTGAGGGGATAATGGCTTATCTAACTTGTCGTAAACTGCGGTTCTCCTTGTAATTGGCGCGTCCCTTGATGAAAGACCTTCGTCTTCCCACGAATATTGATGATTCGAACCGCGACGACAAGCGCTAGACCGAAAAATGCCAGTCTGACACCACGACAAACTGCGGGATAAACTTTTGCATTTTCCAAAAATTCAGTTAATTTGCGAATTTTTGATTATATGGTCATGCTGCACGATTGGAACTTTTTCAAATGATACATCATCTCGGAAAATACTCGTTCAAACATGTCTTAAACAGAGTCTTCAGCAAAATATTTTTCGATACAAAGATCAACAAAATTTGGGCACATGAAATACGAACACGATTTTGAGAGGGAAAACAAGGAACAAAACTATTTGTTATACAATGATACATTTTTTATTTATGCTCGTATTAGGAAGTATTTTGATTATTTTCCAAATTAGGAAAGTGATTCGGAATTTTGGAACATTGAATTCCCGAATTAAGGTCAATATTTTCCAAAAACAGCCTAATTTTCTTCCAACAGATTTTATTTTCAACGAATCCTTCATCTATACAAACAACTTTAAACATTCCAGATAATTCTAAATTTTTTTTTGATAAACCGAAGTATAGTTGTAGGTGTGGAGTTCTAATTGTTCAAGTTTTTTGGCAATGTCTAGATGAAAAGTAACTCATAGCATAGTCAGCGATGAAAACCTTATGAATTGAGACGGAACGTACAAAAAGGTTTGTTTCAAGATGATCGACACCTTAGTTCCACCCAATCAAATCTTTCGATCCCCAACAAATTAGTCAACCACCAAAGATTCATTTCCACTTCACTTCAGAATTCCGACACAGAGACACTCTGTTGAAAATTTGCGGGAGAAGTTACGTGGAAGTCAAGTCAAGTCCAACACTACAGAGAAAATTCCAAGTCCAAGTAAAAATTATATACACTCAAATGTAATCCATCTAAAGTTGAATGGGCAATTGTCTTTATTCATTTTATATTCTTCTCTGGGTGAGTTTCACTTTGACAGTCTCGTTTCTATTTTCGGCAATACAATTCCATCGAGAACTTTTTCTACTTGAATAAATTTCTTACAGAATACATTTCTAATTTTTGTACAATATCAGTTTTATGCTACGTTTTAAATCTACCCTTTTATATAACAATAATTGTATCAGTATAAACACTAAATTTATTCTAACACTGCTTCCATTGTTGCATTTTTGGTTAAAGGAAAAATAACCCCGAGATAGAAGAAACAACTTCAACTTCTAGACTCTCCTAAACATTGAAAAAAAAGGTAATAAAATGCTGGAGTTTCAGCGGTCATTGATCTTGTATGTCATTTAAATGTTTGTAGTACTTTGTTTGTAGTATTTAATGTTAGGTTTTAATGTATATAGTACATTGATCGCTGTGGTTGTGACTATGATCGGATGAGATCATTGATCGGAAATTATGACAGGGGTTGTAGGAATGTGATGAATCAAGGAATGAGGCAGCAGGACAATGGGGTGGGGGAGGATGGACCCTTTGAAGATTAAAGGCATTAGAGGGAGAATCGACGATAAAAGACGAGGTGATTGATCAATGAGGTGTTGGGGAGAAACACAGGAGGAAAAATAATACAATTCCGTACTGGGAAAAAAGGAGCTGGCTAACGATTTTTACTTTCACAACAGTCGATGAATAAGGGGGGTTTCTTAGAATATCGGGAAGCCCATAATTTATGGGATTTTTCATTACGTGATTGAAATGTTATGTCGAGTTTCCACAGGACTTGCGTGTTAAATTCAATGGGGTTCCAAATTTTCACATTTCAGTTAACAGAGAAGAGGTGTTGTTCAGTTCTGCAACCTATAGAATCCTATATTTTTCCCCTCTTTTTTAAATAGAATGGCTCAAAGATATCTTACAGTAGAATATTTTATGTTCGCTGAAGACGTGAGGAGTAGAGGATAAATGCACATCCTGAGAAACTAAACTACGAACAATTTGTGCCGATCATTGGTGATTGAAATTTTCTTATTCTGCAATTTTCATTGCAGTCAGTCAGATAGACTGACTTGTTCACCCATTCCTCCAAATCGTTGGAATATTTGTGCTCAGTATGAATCTAAGCCATCGCATCCGCACAATCCAGTAAACATGTTCATAGGTTCCCACTAAATAACTTTCCCTCAGCCCTTCGCGGTGCAAAGGAAGTAACAACACGTTTTTGCTCTCTACATGGAAGCTAGTCTACTCAACACACTACTAGGGATGCAGGAGGCTACTAAATACCTTCCCATTGCTTAATAAGCAGAATTAGAACTAATCACGCCTTACGGCACAACAGTCCAAGTAAAGAAGAACTCGTCGAACAAGGTGACAATAACTTAAAACCGCACGAAAAACGGAGCAGGGCCAAAGGTAGACTCCGAAATTCCTCCAATCTCTACGGGAAACAGGCAACTGAGGTTTCCAACATCCACTGCAACATTTGTTTGAGAACTGTAACCAGCTGGATACGAGGGTAAGGTAACTAAGATTTGGTTTGAGCCTGTGAGGTGATGGAATGGTAGAGTTGCCCCTTCAGTTGAGCTGAATGCCGTAATGCCCGCCACGATCAAAGGATGACCCAGACGCTTGAAGGCGTCTGATTCATCTCCCAAGGCGACGGATTCAAGAATTGGGAAGGGCCAATTAATCATTTCCATCACAAGCCTTACAACTGAACCTCAAACTTCTTGTATTTTCGTAACTGTTTGATTTATTCTACCCCTTCAAACTAGACATGGCCAAAATAGTGACGTTAGACTACGCAAGGGGTACTAGATTTCATTCGCCTTCACAGTTGTCTGCAAACTACAAATGAAATGTGCTTGTTACCAGTAAGATGTTCCCCGCAACAACTATAAACATTTTACTAACTGGCTTCCTACAATCGCTGGCGAAATATATTATTCTAATTTTACATTTAAAACAACTGCGTAACATTCTAAATACAACAGGGGGGATCCAGCCCTTCTCTCCTTTCAATGGTCAGCCTGAATGTGCCCACGTACAACACTAGTCGTAACCTCCCGTTCCGGGTCCCTGTTGCAGCCATTAATTTATTTAATGCATCGCCCCTCACATCGATTACCGCGAGATAACAAGCGTTCCTTCGAGTGATGTTTTGAATTTTTTGTCATGCAATAGTGCGAACCGTTTACTATCGAATAAAATGGCGTTAAAGTATACGGATGGTGATACCACGAAGGACTCCTGCAAAAATGTCCAATTCGAGTCGCTGTGTGGCTTATTTCTTCCCACTTTTTTTTTCAAACACTTGATTATTGCCGTTTAAATTCGTTTGTCTAGCAACGTTATTCCACTTCAAACAACAAAAATTTGATGTTGAGGTGATTTTTGAAAACTTCAGTTTGTCTAGTTTCATGTCCAGTGAACCTCAATTTACCAGAATTAGATAGTAATTGTGAATTATTCATTCAAAAAAAGTGGGGGGAGTATCGAAGTATTTGCCATGTCAAATTCTTCGGGACTCCCCTCCACGGTGAAAACAGTATTTTCGACTGCCAATATCACGTCTCTACCTCTTAACTTTCGATCAAAGGATTTCATCGCTCTATAACTCATACCTGTTACGTCAACAAACAACCCTTCTAGTGAATTCCTTTTTAGAGGTAAGTTCTCACCAGAATTGCGACTTCCACCCCTTCCACAAATTTCACGGTATATATCAACTAGTAAGCTTGCCTATCTCTAAACAACAATTCACAGGAATAATGGTGTGAGGAGGTGCAGGTTTTAAATTGTCACTATGTATAAATGGATACAACATCGTGTAAAAGGCAGGAAGCGTGATTGATCGTGATATTGTAAGGTTTGGGGGGGGGGGGGGTGTCCCTTCCAGGTTCAGAAATGCGATTATTCGCTTTGGGTGAATTTCTACGGATCTGAAACCTATCCCAGTCGAATTAGCTTCCAAATTACTAGGTAATGACACCCCACTTGCCTATGTCAATAAAAACGTCAAAAATCTACGTTTCTGACCGGTCTTTGCATCTATGCGTGTGAGGGATCGGGCTGGGTAGAGAGTAGGACCAACTAAACCCCAAATGGAGTCCATGTGGATTTTTACGTCAGTTCTAAGGGAGAACCGCTCACGGCGTACGGACGGACATTGCAGATTTGGAATCCACACAAATTGAAACGTTGAGTCACTACATTCTAGGATCATAGGGGGAGCTCATAAAAACTGTTTGGCATACCATTAAAAAGGGTTATTTTTGAAAATAATGAACCAAAAATATTGTTCACCATTTGAAAAAAAAGGTAGTGCGCATTGATCATATTTTGCGCTTGCGCAAGTACGTACGAATGCCATAATTGAAATGCGCAAGAAATTATGGTAGCAGTCGACAGACATTATGGTAGAAGGCGGCTGAGGTGGCACTTCCCCAGTACTCCAAAACTCATACATACCGGCAGAGTTCCAAACAATTTTCTTTTCTTTTTTTTCAGCCCGATTCCAATACTTTGCGTGACCCTCCTGGTCCAAATGAGAAAAGTGAAAGAGTTCAAGCTAGTTATGCGGCGAGACGGCCGTACGCCTATTTATAGAACACAAGTGGACACGAGACAGGTAACCATCCATTCGAATGAAAGCCAACTGATGGTTGGAAGAGAGGAAGGATCAGAGGTCGCCCTCTACCTCGCCCATAACTCCCCCTGGGCACCTATAGCCTCCCGCCTCGATGATCAAGGTGAAAGGTGATGGGATGTAAGCCAAGATTTGATCGAGTTGTCCCACCTGTCGGCGTGGACGAGCCGGCCGGTCCGTCAGAAGCCCCACGAATTTCGGCCTTGACACGGTTCCAACCTCTGGGGTGCTCTCATCCGAATAATGCTCTCATAACGACGTATATCGTACTACCAACCACAAAAAAAAAGCAGTGCACACAGAAAGATGAAGATATGACTGATCTAGATTCAGGTATGGTTGCTATGATGAATCCTCGTTACATTTGCATACCAAGTCATCGGAGGGGTTTATTCAAAATTTGGTTTCCCAATCTTCTTCATTGCCATAGACAGGTAATTTGAGAATATAGCTCTGATCCACAGAAAGTAGATCCGTGTGTACAACCGATCTCGACTGATTTCAACATAAGACTCCAACAGGTTTGATCCCTGAAGGTTACTAATATACGATGACTGAAAACAGCATCTACAGCATTGCTATAACCAACTATGTTGTTCCATGAGCTTTCTTTCTTTCTTCTAGCCTTCTACAGTTCCGAAAGCCTCAGTTATAAGGGTTTGTACACGCGGTAAATGCAAACAGTGGCTTCAAACGAGTTTCAAAATTAAATGACGATCAGCAAGGTCACGGTTTAAACCTGAACTAGTACTTGTACATGTACAACCTAGTTAGTTCATAGACCCGTTTAACCTCAGGGGTATCTCATCCGAATACTAATTTATCGGACTAACAACCACAAAAAAGTAGTTCTTACAGAACGATAATTGATATATAGATAAACTATGGAAGACATGTTTTAAATACTAACCATATTGGTAAGAAATTCGTGCAGGAAAGAAACTATCCGATTATGATGCGATTTTCAACGAATGTACCAGTTAGGTACTAGGCGATTCCCAAAGAATTAACTGAGAGGTTTTCAGAATCAATAAAAGCTTCGGCAAATGCGTGAAGGCAAAGCTCTAGTGACAAACACAACTGCAACATCAACTTTCATATGGTGTTTATTAATTTTGAACGTTACATTCCAATTTGACAGTTCGTTGATCATAATTCTCATAATTCCGTGGTCAACATATTTGTCCGTCTAGAGGACCGGTATGTGTATTGAGCAACATATTGTTAGTCACAGAATGATGACTGATCGTTCAGCGTGATGAACGAGAAAACCAGAGAACACTAATCGGTGGCGCGAATATTATATTCACAGCAAAAGAAACTAAGAGATTGAAAACCCCATAAAAAAATGATAAATTATGGCTTACCTGTAAGTTGAGAGGGCAGTGATCAAGCAAGTCCAACATGTGTTTGATGTTTTGGGCGTCCTGGATGACGAAGTTCAATTCCATATCGAACTCCCCGCCAACCAGCTGCAACAGTTGAAAAAAAAAACACAAATATCAGTCAATTATAAATGTAGAACAACTAATTGCTATTCCCCTTACTCACAAAATTATTCAACTACAGCATAGATCATACAAAACTATGAATAATATTGTACAAAGAACATAAAAACAGTGAGGATGCACGCTACTCAACTGGGAGGGTATTTGTATTGTAAGGGTATTTGTTGATGTATTCATAGCCTTACTACTGAAAGAAGAGAAACCACATATTCATGAATCTTTTAATTTAATGAATCTTCGTGGAATGAAGTTTTTCAAAACAGTTGTTAATTTAACCCATTTTGAGGCATTCTGAAATCATTCCAGAAACGTAACTCCGGAACACCTCAAAACGGATTTCCAAGAAGTCCATTTTATATACAGGGTGTCCCGGGAGTTATGCACAATCCGACTCCTAGTGTTCTACAACTCATTTCCGACCAAAATTGCCTCTTAGCAATTTTTTGCCAGACTCCTCGTTTTCGAGCTATTCGCGATTTAAGATTTTTTTTCGTATTTTCGATCTTAAGTCATTAAAACTGCCATAACTCCCTCCATTTTGGAGATAGCTCAAATTTGATGACACCGTAGGAAAGAGCGTTACATTTTCTATCTATTTGATGTCAGAAAACTTTTTAAAATTGCATTGAAGATGTACGATTGCTGCGCGAAATGGCAGTTCTGTCAAAATCTTAAAATCGCCTGTTTTTCATCTCGCCTAGAAAACCCATGAATGCTTGACGCAGAACTGTGCAGACCTGGTAAAACGTGCGCCAAAATGTCAGCTTTCCAACGGTGTAGTCGTTTTGGTTTCTAAAAATATTTTTAGTTAAGGAAATAGTGTTTAACTGCAGAAAAACGTGTGTTTTCTGTTAAAATTGTGGTTTTTCCGATAGTCTCGAAGATGAATGCAACTCATCGCAGTCGGAAATGAGTTGTAGAACACGTAGGAGTCGGATTGTGCACAAGTCCTGGGACACCCTGTATCACTTAAAACGACCTAATGTTTGAAAATCGGGAAAGCTACGGAGGAGGCATTGTCTTGGTCAGGGGCCAGGATATGCAATGACCCGCACGACTCCCAGGTCTTGAAGGAGGGGTTGCTTTGTGCGCCGTGTATCATCAACCCCAATCTGATTTGACCGTAGCATTGGGTGTTGGAATGTTGATAATTTGTTGTTTCTGACCAAATTCAGTTTTAGTAAAATGTTTGCTGACTCAAACATGTTATCCAGTTGTAGGACAATGGTAAGATATTGGAGTTTAAATCGAGATCATACGAAGAGTTGGAGTTTAAACAAGATTGTTAAGATTTAAATTAAAAAATAAATATTTGAAAATGAAAAATGAAAATGAATTTAATGAATGAAAACGTTCGTTTGTGAACAGCGTCTACGGCATTCCTAAGCTGTCCGGCCAAAGTCAGGATAATCGAAGATCCGAGAGACAGCTATTGTTTGTGTTCATTTACGATTGATAAGTAACACGTAACTAAGGAAACCAGTTATTGTAACTGGTTTCTGTTTCATTTCAATAACTGAATAACTAATTATTGGATAGTAACAATTCACCTCATCCCCGGGAGTAACCCACAAAATTCGCTGATGAGACAATTCGCCCACAATCCTTAATCTTGATTTAGCGAGAAAATTGAGTACATGAGAAAAAGAGATAATAACTAGGTGAATAATATCTAGGTGTTGTTGGATCTCAGATACGGAGATTGGTCCAGAAAACATAAATAAATAATATGCTCATCACTCTATAGAAAGAACTCACAAACCCTTTCGACGGATTCGTCATTCAACTGTATGTAAGTAAAATATTTAATTTTGATTGATGTCCTAGAAGAAAATCGTTCCACGATAGTCACAGGTATAATTAAACGGAGACGATCAACTACAAAGGAGAAGGTAGAACGGCAGATTCGAATAATGACGACAACCGGATGAGACGCACCGAATCTCATTTGAAGATTGATGAATGAGATGGGAAGTTCGGTGGGACCGAACGATCTCGCCGAATAACCAAACGACGTCAACCGGAGACAAAGACTGAGATTCCGATGAGAAATGGGATCCGGTGGAACTTTGAATAACCAACGGATAACTTGGTCCCCCAATGTAACGATTGATATGATACAACTATCAGTTAGAGCTGAATGGTCTCGTCTACACTAGAGAGCTTGCTAGCTACGATAAGTGAGGAAACTTGTTATCTCAGCGAACACGATCCAAGTGATACCTGAGAATTACATACTTTAATACAACCAACAACTATTAGTAGCAGCGGTTTGGAATTTAGCATATAGTAGCTACATACTGGTAGGTAGGGAATGACGCCATTAGAAGGGTTTAACGATTTGTGAGAGTTTGCCGAAAAGTTTCGCCAAGATAGTACTCGTTTCAGAATGCCTCAAAACGAATCTCCTCGAAGAAAACACGTATTTTAAATCTTCTGTGAACTTGAGGGGTTGTGGATTGGCAATAGAAGTTACTATTTAGAGGTACAAATACGTTCTAATGCCACTTATGCTCGGAGAAGTATGTCTAACATGGGTTTTGGCAAAGAAAAACGTTTTATAATCTTGAATATTCCAACAACGACGCTTTCTATAGACGCGACCTTACATAATAGCCAACATAAAATATCAAAAGATACTCTTCAATCTGCAAAACTTATTTCATCAGATGGTATCGTTTACAGTTTTATTTCATTTCAAATCTGTAACACAGCGCCATTGTTTCCAAAATGAAAATACTTGATGTTTTTACTAATACGAACTATTTTTTAATATTATAACGGGTCCTTGTTGAAGAACATCCCACAGACCATAGGAAAACAGAGCCTTCATTAAAGATAATCTTATAGTTTAGTTACTTTCTAGGTCCTGTAATTTTGAAGAATCGTCTTTGACAAACTATCTCTTGCTCACATGCTGTGGCTACAATGGGCTAAAAGCAAAGTTGCTCTAGCAATGGGCTGAATATAATCTACCTACCATTTCGAGGTTAATGAATTTCAAATTTTAACGCAATCAACTGCTGGATAGTGAGATTTCAATGTGGGGAATTCATGAACGCGTATTCCGCACACTTTACAATTTTTATGACGATGTGAAACGGATCGGAATTATGACTAAAGGGCTCACACAATATTTGGATTTACTAGATAAAAATACAGGTTTATAATATAACGGCATAAGTTTCGGATAGTCAGATGGTACCAACTTTATTTGATTATCTATGTTCTCTTCATTATCTATTCTTCGATGATAGATTTGAATTGGAACTCAATCAGTAAAACCGGATACATCCTCAAGAACTCTAGTTTCAACTGAAATAGTTGAAACTGGTCCTAAGATTTTCACGTTTATTGAGTTAATTGTGTATTCCAAATAACTACAGTATATGCTCTATTTATCTTTATTTATACATCGGAATGGTGTACATACGAGTGTGAGGATGCCTATGCTGCACTCACACCCATGAATCAAATGCTTGTTGCCCTCTTTTTTTTTTTTTTTTCTCTGAAACCTTCAATCCTTTTTTTTTTTAAACCAATGGAGACAAGAACTTATTTTACCGGAATTCTTTGTAAGTTGTTGTGAGTTTGTATGTGACATAAAAACATATTATGCCCACTGTCTTTGTCGATGGAATGATGAGCAGGGGTTGAAGAGCTCGCTCATTAGAAGAAAAAAGCAACAGCACTCCATACCTGCACGCACGGCAGCCTCTTCATTCGGAGCATAATGGAAGACAGTTTTTACTGTACAGGTTATTATGACAGCCTCCGCTAAGAACTGCTGATTTACACTGGCATTATCATGAAACTTCATAAATGCGGTGATTATTTCTCAGTGCTCCACTTAAGAGTACAACAACTAAATTGGTTCGTCATGAACGTCATTTGCGTAAGTTACCAGCTGATGTTTCCAGTTTTGAACCAGAACCATTAATTTCAGGAGGACCAGAAAGGTTTATTAAACCTTTCAATGATTTAAAAGTAAGACGATCGGGAGTGTTCTCAGAATATCCGACAAGATGCAAGGCCCTCAAGACATAATTAAAGTCTGATTGAAGTACCGAGCAAAGCTTGAGGCGGTACTGGGTCTTGACAGCTGTCCGACCCTTGCTTAGGAAACAAGGGACGGAGTTATTTTTAAATCGTTCCAGAGAAACAATTCAGCACATTCTAACCCCAACCTGAGGTATAACGAGACCCCATGAGACGTTATCCTAATTTGAAGACGACCTGAAAGTTTCTTTTAGGAAATACATTTTAATAGCACAGTAAACGCAACAGCAGACATTCAAAAACAAAGGCTCTAATCATCAGTAGGTTTGCAATGGACTAATCTAAATTGTTTATGTTCGACCCATTCCTTGAAAGAGAATGGAAAGGGTGCGGATGGAGATAAATGGTAAATAATACAAAAACAAAATAGTGGTAGACAATGTTTTGTTTCTAGAACGCATTCCTACAATGTTGCCTAGCAAGAAAAGGAGTTGGGCTCCTTTCATACTAATTACCATTCCTCTCAATGAGAGAACGTGGGCTCGACATAACTCAGAAATAACCAACAAAAAGTTCTAGATGACGAGAGAACCTATTTCGATTAACGATTCTTGCTCCGTTTGGACACTTTCCACAAATATCCCATAAACGACAGCTTCTTTAGAAGGTCACACTTAGACCACTCATTTGAAATAATGAATCCTGACCTTGCGAATGGCCAATTACTCCCCAAGTTTCACTCTCGGAATCCAAAATTCGAGGGCAAGATATCCAGTTGAGATTCGATTTCGATATAAGTAACTCGTACTAACAAAGGCGATTGGATTTTTTCTTAAAATTTTATCCGAATTGAGTATGTCACATAACTTCCTCGTAAAGGAAGTAATATGAACGTATTTACATTAAAATGTTTTAAATAATCATGAAAGATGTAAAACAAAGGATGTAACCGAATGGTGTCCGACCGGTTTGCCACGTGTTCTACGACTCAATTCCGACCAAAAGTCCCTCTATAGCACATTTTTAAAATTCGACTTGAAATGCCACTTTTTTTCACTTCGTTTCGCGTAAACGTCTTACTGTACTAAAATTGCCGCAACTTCTTACGGATTGTAATCGAATTAGTTCTAACAGAAGGACAGAGCAGGTCTCCGAAAAACTGCGGCAAAAGCTGAATTTTCTAATGGACTAATCAATTGTATAGTAGCAATTGAATTCAATAGAGAAAATTCCTCTTGGGCCTCCTCGCTCAACAAATGGAGGATTTTCATGACCTTTCCCAAAGTCGGAAGGGCTGAACCATAGGCAACTGAGCAGTTATTTTGTTCATTGAAATATTCAATTATTGGCTCAGCCAATCAACGCGTTCAAAAGGTGAGCCGAAATTTCGGTGGCGCTAATTCGATAGCGGAGAGAACAATGATAATATAGAGGAGAAATTGGTATGAGACATATAAACTGGCGTTCCTATATACCCTCCAAATTTAAGCGAGGTCGGTTCACAGAACCTAAGAAAATGTAGCTTGCCGTATTTTATGTTTGGGATGTGCAGTATTTGTGTGTACACACACACACACACACACACACACGGACACCTGTAGGTGGACTCTGTCGCCAAACTGTACCCACGTTTTGACATCCTATCATAGATGGACAAGCCCACTTTGGAGCCAAACGAGCAGGTTTTGGTGAGGGTCCAGGTGTGTTGTTTTATATTTGATATTTTATCTTCAACTGAAGATTAGTACTTGCATGACAGCAAATGGGTGGGTCGATAACTTTTCTTTACTTTTCTTTCCTTTACTTAATACGCTGTCACCTCCCTTTACCGCGTCCCCCGGACCCCCCAGGGGAGACACATACGACCACTCTGCTTTCTACTTGCGATCAATAGTGTGGTTAAAAGTCTACACTTTGATGTGCAGTACCTGCTGTTTTGCTGACGATCTGAAACTTTTCTGCTATGTGAACTTCAATAATGACTGTGAAACCCTGCAGGAAACCGTCCGTGGTTTGGAGGAGTGGTGTTCTACGAACTTCCTCTTCTTGAATCCGTCCAAGTGCTCTGGCGTGACCTTTCGCCGAACTGCTCGTCCCATCATGAAAGACTACTCATTGTGTTGCTCCGACCTTCGGAGACTGGGCGAGGTGGTTGACCCCAGTGTGCTATGCGAAGGGAAACTACCCTTTTCTATTGATGGCGTCGCAGCACGATCCCTGAGAGCCTTGGGTTTACTCAAAAGGAATACTCGGGACTTCTCCAGTGTGCCGACCTTAGTTGTCATGTACAAGGCTTTAGTTCTCCCGCTTCTGGACTATGCATCCCCAGTTCGGTCACCCACCCATGCAGTGCACAAATAAACCTTGGAGAGAGTTCAAAACACATTTCTTCGGTACGTGGCCTATAAGCTTGGCATCCCCTCGGTACATGTGAGCTATGATCACCTAGGAGGAGTTTGCCGCTTACTGCACCCTGAGAAGCATCGTTGTACTGCCGATCTCACTGTGCTGCACAAGGTCCTAAACAATCAGGTTTCGTGCCCTGCCCTTCTGGCCAAAATTGTTCTCCACGTGCCTCGGTCGTCTGCACGTTCCCCGGTGGCACCGGGCCGGTGCTCTTTGGAGTGCCATTCTCACCAAACAACTACCAGCTAAATCGCCCGATTCACTGCATCCCACGGACTGAAAATCTCGTTGTGAACCTGAATCCTGACTTGATCTTTTCAACGACTCACTCTCTAAATTGAAACTCTCTCAAATACTCCCGACGTGACTTTTTAGTGAAGGTGCTCCTTTTTCTTGTTTTGATGGCGCTTGTATTTCTTTTTTACTTATCATTTTGTTCTACGATCTTTAGCCGATTATATTATTGTTTTTTTTTCCTTTTTGTATTATACCATTTTATTCCGTATAAATGACTTAAATATTGTAATTGGGCTTGTCCGTTGTCAAAAATAAATAATTAAAAAATGACTTCATGGATATTGAGATAAACTTTTCGCATGTTATTAAAAATATAATCAATGGGAATTTTAATTTTTAATCGGTAGACTATCCCGAGGTCAACTGCGAAATGCATTCAAAGGCCTTACGAAATCAATCCCAAACTTATTAAAACCAATAAATTTAGGGCATTGTCCTTGGAGACAATGAGGATGGGACTCCCAAAGGCGAACTCACGCTATTGACTACCGGTATTTACTAAAGAAATGATAATTTACGCAGCCACCGCTGTCGAGTCAATCGGACACAGACTGAAACTATCACTGTTATTGAAGTTTATGAAGAAGTTGAAGAAAAATTATTAAACCGTTCATAACAAGCGACCAGTTTTCCCAAGAAAACAATCAAGAAAAAAAGGATAGGAACTTACTCCAAATAATTTTAAAAGCAAAACGACCGTTCGATACATGTTCGTCATTAGGATAATGTGTGCCAAGATGGGTGAGAATTAGGGCTTCCTCACTTGTTGGGGAAAACGCATAGAATTAGTTAACGAACAAATAACGAGTCGAAATTATAGAATCATAGTACAGTAAGGTACGTCCTTACAACAAGACAGGGCACTAACTAACTAAGGTCTGCAAATGTACATGCCATACCATCTCCACAGAATTCATCATCTAGAGTAAGGTTAGGCAGGGCAAGTGCGTATTAGGTATCTTTCTCTGGTTTAATGGCTAGATTGATAATCAGGAATCAAAGTATGTGAGCTCAACTGTTCATCTACACAAGAGAATAATTTCCTCGACCAGATTTTCCATAGTTTCGAAACAACGCCTTGAAAAACTTGTAAATCGAATTTTCTGAGGAGTGATTTCTTTTCAATTTACGTCGAAACATCATATTTTGCATGTGAATTTTTATTAAGATGTTGAGGAAGCTATATTTAGTAGAGTTTGTCGAAATAAATCAATTGAACGACGCAACAAGCGGTGCGCACTACCCTCTCAGTTCCAGCAACTCCAGGTGCGTATGGCCATGGCGTTCAAATGCGTATTGATAATTATCAACGTTTTGAAGGCTTTCTTCAGATTTCAATATTCTTCGGTAATTGAAAAATAATTGTCCTGTCTAAAGTGCTACTCCTGTTAGAACTTTACCAGCTGCAGGTTGTCTCATTTTTTAAAGAGTTGCGTTGCGTTTTTTTCTATATTCTAAAATTTTGTTGGTGAAATAGCTACCTGTTGGAGTTTTACCTAGTACATGGGTACGTTCGATTTACAAATGGTGTTGGATTTCCTAATACTCTAATTTATTCCAGCTTTCTCCCTTTTTAGCGTTTAGCGTGGAATACGTGGCTTTTGCACTTCGTGTGCGATCGCTTTCAACAATCCTTGGATAATGGTATTCGCCGGAAATTAAATTCAAACGCTGAGGACATTTATTCAATTCAATTTGCAAAAACTAAAGCTTTATTGCCTCATCGAACATCTCACAGCAACGGCAAGAGACAACTCTCAAAGTTACGCATAAAACATCACAAATGAACGAAATTTGTTGGTCTATCGAGTTTTTCGCAGATTTCTTGAGGGCCCGATATAATCAACGCCGGTTTTTCAGCCCCTTTCAACTTTCTTTCTACTCCGTGGCGTGGATAATGAGCGGATGATTGGCTTCCCCCTCGAACCCCTTCAACTCGCTGGCTTCCTGATCCTCCATCGGATCTGGACCTCTTCACGGGGTTAAGACTCCGACTCCAAAGAAACTGTTCCTTCCGAAGCGAAGATGGCTCAGCGGAAGAAAAAATTGAATGAAAGAAGAAGAAGTTGAACTTGAGAAGAGAGGAATCGATTCGTGGAAAACCGATAAGTGTAAACTCCAGTTAATAAAGAAAGAAATGGAAATAAATAAAAGAAAATAATAATGCTCTTACTCCCCAATATGATCCTATCTCCGGTTCCTTCGACAAAATTATAAGGGCGAGAAACAAAAAAAGAATGGAATGAGTTGGGGAGTTTTGGAGATCTCACAAGTGCCGACGGGATGGGAAACGCTCAGAATTCGAATAAGTACCACTTTTTCTCTTTGTCCGGAGAACATTTTAAATGAAATAGAAGGCGGCAAAGGAAAGGTGATCATCCCTTTGGTCCCATGGCGGCTCCATAGGACTTACCCCAACTCTGCAATCCCGCTCTTCTTTTCATGGCAAATTTCAGATTTGTTCCTCTTCAGCGTCGGATTTTCCGTCAAACAATTCCTTTCGTTTTTTCTCTCATTTTCCTCCTTCTTCATGATTTCAACGTTTCCTAGTCCTCTCTAATTTGAGCGTACTTTTCATCTGAGACCGACAAAGGAACACCTGCGACTTCTATTCCTCAAAAACACCCGATTGTATATCGCGTCTACTATGTCATTCTGTCTGAGAGAGGGAATATGTATTATAACGGAAAATAGTCTTCTATACTTCGGAACTATTGAACACGCAGAATTACAGCTCTGGCAATCCACTTCTCAAATCTTTGGCTTACTGGGTTACACACGTGATAACGAGGATTGAACTAACATCAAAGTATTTTCAGACTACAAGATTCTGAAAAGGTTGTCGTGGATTTGGAGAAAGCGGCACAAGTATGAGAAGAAAATTTTGGTCTCGGATTCTACCCCATTTCACCAGATATCAATCTTCTAATGAAATAGTTATTACTCAACCAACTAGTAT
The DNA here is from genome assembly GCA_031894815.1 of Creontiades dilutus. Taxonomy (NCBI): domain Eukaryota; kingdom Metazoa; phylum Arthropoda; class Insecta; order Hemiptera; family Miridae; genus Creontiades; species Creontiades dilutus. The sequence goes on from JAVIWC010000851.1 coordinate 1,550,334, forward strand.
GAAACTCATGAAACTCAAGTAATCCTGAAACCTGTGCCAGAGATCGGACCGATAGACGATAGAAATCAACAGGTGACATTTGCGCATGAGCACAAACTACTATTGACGGCAGTGAAATTTATAAGGGATCCTTTTACGAACTGAACACCAAATGCCGTACAAATTGGACCTAAATGGAAATGAAAGTGTTAAGCATGATAAGGAATTGGCACAACAACGGACCCAACATCGAATGGCAATGGAAAATTCGAGAATTTTTCGTGCAAAAGTCTCTCAAAGTGAACAATATTGTGAGAACTCAATTCAATTGAAAATTAACGTCGATCAACAGGTGAATTTAAGGACGATTTCTACGTACTTTTTTGCGATGAACAGTTGCAGATTTTTTTACTCCGCTACAACCGAGTTTTACAAATTACTTAAAAAGTTTCTTTTATAGTTTATTTGCTAATTTAATACTCTTGATAACATTTTTTTCTTAAAGCAAACCATATGCAAATATATAAAAATTAGGGTCAGTATACAAAAAAAAGTATTTTCAAAACGGACTACTTTTTATTGCACAAGTTATAAATGGACTTACAGTGAGGTGTCCGAGCGAGACCAAGACAAAGACTGCTTACCCGGTGTGAGCGGGAGTTCTATTTATTACTTCGCTTTGCTGTCGCAGCAACGAGCGTCTCATTACGTCGGAACATCAATCTACTTTGTAAAGAACATGTGGCGTTATTGCGTAACATTACACCAAACGATGGCAGTGCAAAATGACGTATTAAAAGGGGCCTGTGAGCTCCCGAGTCTCAGTCTACTTGTAACTCAGAACGTTGCCGTCTCGTTACTGTTCATTTTCTTGAATTGTAAAATAAAGTATTTTTCTTAAAAGGGATTGTGTGACCCATAAACCCAGCTGGCGCAGTTGAAATTAGGACACGTTTTTATGACCGGATTTCAAGAACGAAAAATGAAGAAATCTGAGGAGCACGCATCCGAAGCTACCAGGCGCCAAACAGGTAACAACCGTTCGGGTTAACATTCCACGTTGAACCTCACACATACTTCTGGTACATACGTTAAGTAATCCCAAATTCCAATTTTCCATAAAATTTTTCCCTGAATAATTTTTTCCAACAATTTATTTTTTGAACGTGAGGCACCAAAGTTGATCACTCTCAACAATTCGTTCCAAAATTAATTTTAGCACCATACCGTGGAATCTCCCCTTGCTTGCATCGAACGTGCAAAATTAATCAGCTGCGAGCAGTCCTGAAAGGTAGAGATCCTCTCTCTCACATCTTTAAACTTTCGACCTACTCGTAACTCGAGCTTATCTACTGAATATTTCCGTCCTGACTCTCGCAAAATTTGCATTTTGGTTCAGATTTTTGGGTAAAATTTATTGGTAGTGGTGTATACTTGAGTATTTCAGCAAACAAAACTTCACTCAGAAATCTTACTAACAATCTTTAAGATACTTCAACTAGTGGAGTCCATAAAAATATCCAAATTCCGTGACATAATCAGAAACTTATGTACATGGGTTTTTCTATGCTAAATTTAGATTCTTACACAAAAACTATTCAATAATCCCAGACGAACCAACTATGGAACCCATCCAAAACCCAGTTGCACAAGCACAACCTCCTGAAGAGGTTACATGGAACCAGGTCAAGTTACCAGGTCACTTCCTGGACACAATCCACGGACTAGATGATAGATTTTATAAACCGACCCTTAATAAATCGAAATTACCTACCACTGCGTTTCAAAGCTTGGGTTTGCCATTCAATGTTGGGTCCGTTGTTGTGCCAATTCCTTATCATGCTCAACACTGTCAATTAAACGTTCAAGTTCGTGGTGTTCCTAAATGTATGGGTCAGTCCGTCAAAGGATCCGTAATAAATTCCATCACCGTCAAATCAATAGTAGTCTGCGCTCATGAGCGATCGGGAATCTCCCATTCTGTTGATTTCTCATCGTCCATCGGTCCGATTTCGGGCACAGATTTCAGGATTAAGCCTCACGAGTTTCATACTAGTTAGTGAGTAATAACTATTTCACTTGCGCAAGATTGATATCGAGTGACACGGAGTAAAACCCGATACTAAAATTTTCTTCTCGTACTTTTGTCGTTTTCTCCTAATCCCCCGCAACGTAATCAGAATCCTGTAGTTTGAAAATACTTTGATATAGGTCCAATCCTCGTTATCACGTGAGTTACAATAAATATTCGCTTTCTCAGACAGAATGATATTTTAGACGCGATATACAATCGGGTGTTTTTGGGGAATAAAAGTCATGGGTATTTGTCGATCAAATTAGAGCGGACTAGGGAACGTTGAAATCATGAAGAAGGAGGAAGATGAGAGAAAAAAACCAAAGGAATTATTTGACCGAAAATCCGACGTTGAAGAGGAACAAATATGAAATTTGCCATGAAAACAAGAGCTACGGACCTTTCCTTCACCTCCTTCTATTTCACTTGAAATGTTCCCCGGACAAGGAGAAAAAGTGGTACTTATTCAAATTCTGAGCACTTACCATCCCGTCGGTACAGACATCACGTAGGTGAGTGGAGCCGATAATACTCCTGTCGACACGTGTTCCCGCATAACAACCATTGAAGTTCGCTCGCCAGTGTCGATCCAGGAAATGGCAGCAGCGCAAGCTACTTGCTCTGAGTTGCAGCATCTGAAAGACTCCATTAACTCAATCTGCAAAAGATGACTTCTACCGCGAGAAGTGCAACGTGTACTTCACCATGAGGGTTTTGTCCGTCTAGAGCTGGTTCTCCTGATATTGCGATCGCACTGAAACTCGAGATTACCGCGGTTGTTGAACAACTAAGCACGGCCGTCGAAAAACGTTCCTATGATACAAAAGGCTCGAGAAATATTCGTGAAGGGTGGGTACACACTCGATCGTTACACTGAATACACCAAAAGTTTGATTTTACAGGGTCACCAATTGTGTATGTGTGCTATGATCTACGAGCTTAACCTCGAATATATCAATTCGGCTAATTGCGTGAACGCCCGAAACTTTTCTCTTAATCTCCAAGACATTGTGGAAAATATCATAAAGAACAAACAAAATTTAACAACAGGCCATAGTACAGATACAATTTTTGAAAAAGGCAGTCCGCCGAAATATCAACCTACATCCTTTCTTCTTCCTCCTTTATTAGTAAAATTTATAAATATCTTTGTTTATTTCAGTGGCACCATTGAAGAGAAGTTCCATTTTCACACACACACATATAATATATATATTATATAGTTTTGTTTTCAATGCTTCAAAACTGATGTTCATGAGAAAGTTTGAAGAAAAAGTAGCACCCACCAACATTTTTTGGCATATTAACTATGTAGCATTGAAACCATGGAAGGAATCCACCAGAAATCCAGGAAATCCATTAGATATTAATACAAAGCTATGGGAAAATGAGGGGTGAGTTCCCTTCTATGAATATACAATCGTACAATTATGGTCGATTAAGAACGCTCTTTGATACGTTGGATGAATTGTGGCAGGAATGTTGGAATAAATTGTTTCTACCTTCACAGGATGACGGGTAACTGAGGTTAGGGTTAATCTGGTCAAGACCATTCAACCCCCAAAGGAGTCGAATTCAAACCCGAGCCCTGAAAGGAGACTCCGAATGAGAATCCACCAATGGCCGCTCGGCCTATTAATTTACCAGGTAATCGAAGCCTCAGGTCGGGGAACGTTAAATAAACCAGGAAGCTCTGGGGAGAGCGAGATAGCGGCTGTGGAGGCAGTAGATTGTTGATCCGTCATCTGACTCACAAACCGGTGATTCTGGAAGATCAAAACCGAAATCGGCGAACAATGATGATATAAAGGTCGTAACTGAGATGGATTGTTGAACAACTGAGGGGGAAAGGGCCGAAACATTACCGGAGACGATCACGTGGAAAATTGTTGTTTGGGAGGTCGTATATACTGGAAGGGAACGATACCGAGAAAACTTTCATCGTAGAGGACTGAAAGACGGTTTGACGCAGTTCAAACCCCGAGGAACATAACTTGGTGAATAAAGATGGGCTCCTCACAACCCTACAGCCTCGAGTTTTATCGGTTTTCGATTGAAAAACAACACTGGGAACGTTCCTCGAGATGTCAAACCACAACACAAGTTGAAGACAAGAAGTTCTAATCATCAAAATTGAACGAGGGACTTTCATTAAATTACCGTATAATGATTATGTTAAGCAATTTGAGCACTTTGTGTGGATTGATAACTAGATCAAGAATGTTGGGATCGAAATTATCGGCATTTTTATCGGATTTTTACCACAGTTTGACATTTAAAGACATTTTTCAGCACAAATCTGTACTTGAATTTACTAATCAGAAAATCCTTGTTAATTAGTTACATTTTCATTCCAAGGCGGCCAAAAATGTATAGACTGTAACATAGGTATTGACATTCCGTAGTGATTGGGGATAATTTAATGGCAGGTGTATGTCCTCAAACATTGTTTTTCTCGCATCGCTATGAGCAGGGGAAACCATAATCATTTGCTCTTGAGTACCCTCTTCCTCTCCGCACGCGTGACAGATGGGTTTGTTAAGCACTCCCACCATACGTTTGAAGACTGAACAAATCCCGTGATTTGACCTAAATCGGTTCAACATGAATATTTCCTTTTTCAAGTGTGCATTTCCTAGGTCTTCAAACCAATGCTAAGAGAGAAGCACACGATTGATGCTTTTATGAAATGAACCCTTACCACCTGACCTGTATTGATTGGTCTAGCATATTTTATGATTTCGCGGTTCATGGTGGGATACGAATCCTCCTAGGGAATTGTAAATATAACCGATGACGGTACCATTTATCGGCCCTTCTTTCGCAAACTTGTCCACACTCTCATTATACACTTTTCCACAATGGCCCTTAATCCAAATAAAGTTGATAGACATGCCTAACTAGACGAGATCTCTCAGTTTGGTCAATATAGGGCCAATTAATGGGGTACAACTCTTCTCGGTACACCCCTTAGAAGTGTAAGGACAACCTGAGAATCTGAGAAGAGCGCAATATCAATCGCTCCTCGATTTACAAGCTTAGACGGATTGTGTTCCAACGCCAACAATATAGACGTTACTTCGACCTTTCAACTAGAACATTGGGTGCTAATTCAAATTTTCCATGTTCTGAATTTTTAACATACAGAAATGCTCATCCAAACGCCTTTAAATCCTTGGAGCCATCCATGAAAATTAGTACGAGTCCAACGCGAGTCAATATATTTCAAAAATTGTTGGTAACTGATAAAATGGGAAACGTCTTGTGGTTTAGGATGTAGAATTACCAGAAGTGGTAACAACAGAATGTCAAATTCAACTTCAAATCGAATTAGTTTTCGAGTCCGATTGTGTCAGTAGACTTGTACTCAATTTAGCAATATCCACTCCACGGGGACACTTGAGCCTTTAAACTGTCTGAAAGTCGGGTGGAAGGGAAACTCACCCGAACCTGCGACGAAACGTCAGTAGGTGTGGTTCCCAACAAAGCCATGCATGCTCTCGAGCATCTATACTGTAATTGTATCACCTTCACGAGATACGAACCACCAGCCTGACCAGAAAACAAGTAGCTAAAGTCGATTACTGCACGAACAGTCGCTTTATAAAACGTCAGTGCCACAATCGGGTCAACACCCCACCTACTGTCTATCACCATTCTCAATATATTCAAATACTTTTTGCCCTTTGAGAGTATGTGATCGATGTGAATCTTCCAAGAGAGAGTCTTGTCCGACCATAAACTCAAGAACTTTACATCCTTGCGAATCGGAAATCGATAAATATCTAACGTCACATATTCTTCCAAAATAAGTTTCGTTGTCCTTGTGAATGGAACCATAATAGATTTTTCTACTGACAAATTTGCGCTCAATTTTGCAATAATGTTGTTTATATGATGAACATTTTTTTTTCTTTTTTTTACATCCGAAAGGGATCAAAAACAAGGGGATCATTTAGAGCTGAATCCAAATCCTAAAAGGGTAATTTAAAACAGGTTTCTCTGATACAAGGATTAGCCAAGATACAGAGATAACAGACAGACAGACACGAAACTTAAATTATTCAGATTGTCATAATGTAAGACGTAAATGGAGATTTTGATTGTATAGGCTTTTGTCCAGGATTTCTGGAGGACCATGCTTACGTTACATAGGGAGACTCGGAAACAACAAGCAATTATAATAATAAGAAGATACGGATATGAGTACAGCTATTATCTCAAATATCATCTCAGTGGTCAAAAATGGTCAGGTCAATAAGTGCAGAATTTAAATTTATAATATCCCATGAAAAATGAAGTTGTAAACCGACAATACTATGTGTACCACGGTCGGATGATGACAGAGTAAATTGATGAGGCGCCCTCGTCCTGGAAAATCTAGAAGTTCGAAGAACGAGATAAGAACCGAAGAACGTATTTTCCTAACCTGATACACGATATTCGAGTACATGTTATTAGTGCTGGATTTCATGGACCTCTGCCGTCGTTGTTCTCAGCCCACAACCTTCGGAATAATCTCCTCTACTAACAACGGAATTCCATGTTTGGAAGAAAAAAATAATATAAAAACGGAATCAAGAACTTACCCGGTTTCCTATCCTCTTCCTGAAAAAAGCATTTTTGTTTTTAGAGGCATTTGAGGTTATGAAGGTTATGAAGTTCAACCATTTGAGTCGTTAAAACAAATTACCGGCGTTGTCTGCGTTATTTTGGAATCAATAAAGTACGAAAAAACCTATCAAAATCGTGATTATCAATGTACTTTCAGAATATTTCCTTGACGGACTCCGACAATTTTGGTGAAACTAACATTATTTACTTCTTACGTGAACAAAATACAATTAATAGGAGACAGTAGTAAAGTAAAGAAATCTGCCATTTAATCAGCGCGTCAAAACTTGCAATAGTTGTCGACCTGTTTGGAGGTGTTCATTTGAATCGTTATTTACAATCACGTTACCGATACGAGAAAGATATGGGACTACCAACTTGGCAGTTTTTATTTTCGTTCCTAATTCAGATGAGCATAAATACTCTGGATTTGAATCAGGTTGCCCTAAAAGAGGGTAACTTCATGAGCTTTCCAAGCAAAAAACTTTTGTGTGCGAAATAATGGAGTTCTTACGGATACAGGTAATTTGACGGATGTTACAAACCGTTTCATCTATTATATTTTCTGTGAGAGGGAGTAAGGAAAAGGGTGAGGAGTTCAATGTATGCCAAATAACGAATAAAATGGCGGTGAAAGAATATTATATTAAATAACACGGATTAAATAGCCCTACAAATGCGTAATTTTGTGTTGAGGAACGACGGAGTTCTTGTTGTTGGAACGTATTAGTGTAGTGTGTATAGAAACATGTAATGGATATGGTTAGTTTCCCCTTCCCGATTCTACAATCCGTCGCCCCGGGAGATATACCTGACGCCTTCCAGCGTCTGGGACATCTGACGTTTTAGTGCTGGAACAGGACCCAATTCATGCAGTATCACAAACACAAAACAAGTACAATGGTTGTAGTATATCTCTTTCTCCAAGTAGATGCACATTTATATACTAGACGGCTGGTAACTTAAGGTTTGTACTCACAATAGTGTTCAGAGTTTCCAGGGTTTCGACATAACATGAACTGGTATATGAGTGGCAAATGATTGTTAAACACAAAAGAGGGTGCTAGACTAACTTTGTGAGCTTTCCTAGCAAATAACTTTTGTCTGAGTAATAACAGAGTTCTTATGGATACTGGTAAGAACTGTTGTCTTCTTGAATACTAGCTATCATGAAGTATTGATGGATGCTACTATTATATTTTCTGTGAGAGGGAGTACCTACCAGTAAGAAAAGGTTGAGGAGTTTAATGTATGCCAAACAAGAAATAAAATGGTGGTGAAGCAATATTTTATATATGTATATAATTAGGATTAAATGGCCCTACAAGGTACGTATATTATGAATAGGCACAAAAACGTAGCAGGAAAAAAAAATAGACTGCCAAGGAGATGGCACAGCAGTTTTCTCGTTACAATCCAAGTGACACGGAAATTAATCAATTCCATGTAAGCGCATGTGCATAGCGTACCGCTAGTTCGATCATGATGAAATTCATATGAGACCTTGAGGGGCGTATTATCCTATACCATATAAGCTAAATTGAATCAAAATTGTGAAAGTTATACATATTTCTTGAATTTCACATTAGCGCATGCGCAGAGCGTACCGCTGATTATATTGAGATGAAATTCCTGTGGGACCTGAAGAGGGCTTATCCGCATAATCCCTCAAAATATGAGCTGAGTGGAAGTTATGGCTGTAACAAGGAAATGCGGAAAGACAGACAGACATACAGACCTACAGACAGGGAATCAAATGTGTTCAGTGGAGATTTTGAATTCGGACAACAAAAATTGTATGGCTACCGTAAGTGAACACAAGGCTTCCGCTGCTTCGCAGAATGTGAGGCAAACACAGACTAGATTGGCCATTTCTCCACCTCATTAATTGTCGCTGTTGGTCTCTGAAATGTGTAAATTAGTGTAGCATCGAATATTCCTTAATTTTTTTTTTAATTGCTAAGACCCTTCACCTCAAACAGCTAAACACTTTACCAATTAAACACGCAGAGAGCAAGGCTTTGAAATGATAAGTCCGCTGGTGTACTGCATTTCTTGCCATGTTTCGCGAACTTTTCAAGATCTTCAAGCTGAGAGGCGGAACTGGAAGCGGATTAAATACACGACCCACTTGTTCACTTATTCCGTTTTTGTTATGCCGTACCAGAGATGGTTGAAATAATTTCATTCAAATTATGCACAAAGGGAGCACTTCACCGGGGAGAAGGGCCGAAGGGATATCACAGAGAGGTTTCAGAGGAGTGGAGTACATGCATAACCCCAGAACAAGCGTATTACACTTTCTCGTTTCAAAGCACATGGTATTTCAAGCCAGTGCCACTGTGCAGTTGAAACATCAACATCGAATATTTAAATTGGAAAAACAACCAAAGGAATATGTATACCTTGGGTTATTTAATTATAAACTAACTCCAATCTCAATTCTTTCGTTGTGCGATTATTTAGGAGGAGTAGTAACATTTCGAAAACTATCAGAAATTTTATTTATATAAATAGTATGATCGTAAGTAATGCAAATAGTTAATTTTAAACAAACGCTAGTCGGAAACTGTCAAATTTAGAAAATTCAGAGGAAAAGTCGTTTTTCCAAAACAAGAAACCCGTTTGAGCGGGTTTATATTAAAATATGCAGTTGGCACCATTTTACTCCGTTTTTCGAAATATAGTTGTACGCTATCAAGTGTCGCACTCATCAACACTATATTATTGTTGTCCATTGTTCGATAATTTTCGAAGATTATTCAGGATCAGTCAGTGAAAACTCTTCTTATTTCGCCAACGTATCGAGATAGTATTTTCTCATCATCAGGTCACGGAATCCAGAACGTCTTAAGCTACTATTGTCAACTTTATGATAAACTATATAATAAAATGTGTGAACACAGAGACAACTCTTACCAGTTTGGTAACGGACAGGGATTGCCAGCGTCGGGCTAGGTTAACGAAACAAGTGCTCATCGTTATCACATGAATTTCGAGCTGAAGCCCTGTCATTCATACTGTCCTTTTTCTTCCAATATTCCCATGATTAAAGACAAGCCTTTTTAAATACAATCCATAAACAGCACCAATAAAATAATAAAAGGCTTTTGAATAAAATTTTAGTGTCTTTAGTGAGCAATAGGAGAAAGCAGCAATAGATACCACCCTATGGCTCGGGGATATTCCTTATTTCACGATTATTACCCAAAAGTTTGTAGGTCTTTCAATTTCATGATTGCTGAAAGTCTTCAAACATACTATTATTTAACCTATATACATGATTTAGTTAGTATTAGTTATTACACTAAACCAAGGACAGTTTGCTGAAACAGTGTCGTTTTACATATTTGAAGAATCTTCATTATACCCGTCATAACTACAAATCAAAAAATCCGATCCGAATAATTCAAAGTACGATTCACATATACATAGTAAACCTTGATTACCAAACCGTCCAAATGGAGATTATTATCATTATACCAATATTACCACTATTCGAATCCCCCCGTTTTTGAGTTTAATAATGAAAACAAATACTGTAACTGTGGCTTAACTATTTTAGTAAAGAATCATGAAGGCTACTGAGGAATCAGTTTCATGAGGATACTGTTCTATATACCGTCAATAACTTTCGCAGAGGGGACAAAGTAATGACTTTCAGAGGTAACATTTTGATAGATTAGGGTAAATTGTTTCATTCTAAATAGGGGTAGCTTATTCTTTTGAAAATAGGATATCTTAAGCCATTATTACTGGTTGGGTATTCATCTTGAAGGAATGTATACAACTTGAAACACCTAATTTAGGCGACAACAATATTGGTACGAAATCTCCTGTCCACAACGAGTGAGTTAACAAACTCATTGCAAGCCAGACAAAACGAACGAAGGGAAAACATGACGGACAGTCTCTCCGAGAAAATACAGCAGAGTCAACCAGGAAAATGATTGAGATTTAATTGAGCAGAGGACGAGTCTGGGTTGTGGATCAGGTGTTAGAGGTAACAAGTGGTAACAAGATAAAGTTGCCGCCCCCAGAGTCAGTAGGTAGCTTGTTAGCGAGGAGGCACGCGTTCCTCTCCACCTCACCGCACGACAGTCTGATCCTGAGAGATAACCCGGAGAACAACTGGTTATTATTATTTATTCAGCTCTCACATTCAATTTCATAGATGGGAAGACTTTCATGATCTACTCTGAATGTAGCGGATTTCTGTTATTATTGTATGAGAGGCCTTATTTATCCTGTACATTTTGAAGCTATTTAGAATCTTTTCGATTTTTTTGAAAATGATTTATTGCACCAAGTTACAACTTATTAGCAACAAATTTTTGACATTTAAGTATGGATTGGTTATAGTAAAGCTTAGGTACATAACTAAGTCTCTAATGGTTTCGAATGTTAGAAGTGTCATTTGTTGCACTTGAGATTCACTGAATTTCTTTTTTCACTGTGCGGATTTTGTTATCGCGAACACCTTAATTCACGTACACAGATCATGAGGCTTATTTCTCTTGAGTCGTCTGGATAGGTCGTCAACGTCGAGGAGCTGCACAGCTTCTTCATTGACGTGTAGTTGTAGCCGCTTGTGATGGGCTATAGCGTGCATTCTGATTACTTCATTTACTGTTGGTATACAAAGTTCTTTGTGAAGTCGAACATTTCGGGTGTACCGGTATGCATCAACAACACACCTAAGTACATTGTTTTGAAACTGCTGTATAATATCGCGATTACTTTGAGCAGTACAGCCCCACAACTGCACTCCATAAGTCCAGACTGGTTTGAGGACTTGTTTGTACAACGTTAATTTGTTCTGGATTGACATCTTTGAGTGCCGACCCATTAACCAGTACATTTTTCTGAACTTGAGAACCAGTTCTGCTTTTTTATTCTTGACATGCGTTTTCCATCGCAACTTAGCATCCAGGGTCATACCCAGATACTTGGCCTCATTGGCGTGCGGTATAGTCTTGCCATTTTTTTTTTTTTTTTTTTTTTTTCGATTGGAGCAGATTGGGTTGTTGTACACCAACTTTCTTTTTTCCAAATGAGAACCCTTGTTTTTTATTTTGGATCTAAATTCTAATCGGAATTCCAATGAAAATTGGGCCCTCAAACGATTTTACTGGTCTCGCACAACCGGCTTAGTAAGACTCAAAGATTTTTTTTTTTTTTTTTTTTCAACAAAAACTAACAGTGCCATTCCGAGAAGCGTCAAAACATTCACCTCGAACGATTGCACCAATTTTGTGATCCAACGTCCGTTCTCGTTCTGTTATTCTAGTTACCGTGTGTATCACCCCATAAATTATGATATGTCCCAGTTCTGATGTTGGTCATCATGAAATGATTTTGTTTTGATTTTATTTTTATATTTTTTTGAACAATCAATTCACCTTTTTTCTATTGATTATTTTGATTATTTTTCAAAATACAGCATAATGAATTTCTTGAGTTGAAAAGTCGAAACCTATATGGAAAATGTCAAATCTATTCGGAAATTTTATATGAAGTGTTGAAGTCCAGAAAGTGTATAAAACATATCCAAACCATATTTCGATGAAGCATAACTACTATGACCTATACAAACAACCTCTATGATTTACAGAGGCCATTTCTATTGAATACCGAGATAGCTGTTATTTTTCATACTCTTTTTCTTTTTGCCTTTCGAGCACAACTTTCCTTCCATTCGCACAACTATAGTACCGACTTCCTGAGTTAGTTCATTCATGTTTCAAACTTACTCAAGTGTATACTCACCAAAAAACATTCCGCTCGGAATTGGCACGGCGAATTCACGATTGCGCGTAACTGAATGCCACCCGTTTTCCTGAGCAGAAACTTCTAACAAGAAACGTGAGAGGAGAGTGGAAAGTGAAGTGCGAGTTAGTGAGAACTATGGGCACGATATGGACGAAGATGGAAACGAGATTACCGCAACTCGCAGACCCAAAACGAGATTAATATCAAGTTCCATTGTCCTATAAATATTAAATTTTTCAACCATTATAGAAACGGTGGTACATAACCAATTCTCATAATTCTTCATTTATTTGTTTAGCCAGCACCTATTCCAATGTTGATTTTTACACAAAAAAACCATAGCAAATCATTATTTAAGTATTAGGCATCCGTTCATATAGAAAACTGGTCGATGAATAACTATTATTCTAGTCTATTAAGTACTGTTGGCCAATCTAAACGTAACTACTCGGATGTAGGCACTCATAGGAAGGAAATGGATGAAGTGAGCACCACGAAAGAATGTAAATAAGCCAGACGTTCCGATAAAAATAGTGGTGAGTGATCCAGTCGTAATTTTTTCACTCTTTATGATTTTGGGGCGCTGAACTTGACTGAACTGAACACGAATATGAAGTTTGCTGATAAAAACATGGCCTGGAAGGTTTTTTTTTTTTTTTTTTTTTTCAGTCAAAACGTTGGCACTTTTTTCAGTTTTTCACCCACAACTCGAAGAGTATGCGTTTTTTGTAAAGTTATTATTTACCAAAACGAAGAGGATAAAATTTCCCAGATTTATTACGCCAATCGTTCTTCCGTACGACAGACCGTTTTGCCGCGAGAACGCTCTGAAATCCGAGCCAAATTGCCGGATCCGATTTTAGCCACACAAAAAATAGTACAAACAGCGGGACTGCCTAGCAAGAAGTAGAACGATTGGTTGTGTGGAAAGACGATTGCAGTAGGTGCAAATATTATTTCTACTCATTATACTGTTATAAAGAGCAATACTAAACTATCATTCGTTATTGCAAGTAAGATTGGATGGTCAATTCTGCTCTTATTACTAACAAATTTTTTCTAAAAGCCCTTTATAACTCGACAGAGGGGGACCGAGTATCAGTAATTCAGAGAACTCGTAAAACAGTCAGAGACATAATATCCGCCGAATCTTCCAGTGACGATTTCTTGGGACATCGTTTTCTTTGAACGAGGCGAACATAGCGAAAGCCAACTGGCGCTTATTCAGTTTCAATATTCACCTCATTAAAAAAACCAACGAAAGCGAAGCGGACATCTTCAAATGAAAAAAAGAAGATTAGCAATGTGATTGAAGGGGTTTAAACTCGAAAAACACTCAGGTGAAAGACAAAGTTCGGCAATGTCCGTTATTTTTCCAATCTCTTCTAGCTTCAACGGGTTTCATTGTTTGTTGAATGTGACCCTCAGTTCATTAATTGATATAAGAAAAACCAAACTTAAAAAAGCATTGAACAAAACAGCTTGAATTGCACATTTCCTCAAACCTTATTAAAATGTCATTTTTCAAAGGTTCCAATGCCAGTATTCAAATATAAATTAATTTAATCGAAAAATTATTAAAAGTTCTAGCTCATATTTGATAGTTTTTAGTAAACAAAAACCATTTGACTGTTTCGCCAAACTAGGGGATTTATATCTATCATACAATATTCGGCAACATACTGCTGTATGGCCATCTAAATGACCACGGGAAACACAATTTCGACTCAGTCCATCAGAAGTGTCGTTATAAGTATATAAGATGAGACGATGAGGTTAGGGATTTGCACGAAAAAATTGCGTCAAGGAACCTATTACCGTGGAAACAAGCAGTTAAACGCCAGGACTAAGAGCCAATTTGATGGGGAGGGGAGTACATCTTTGAGGGGGGCCTTATTCTAGGCACATGTCATGACACTAGCGTTACCTCCAAGGTTCCCGATAGGTGGCCACAATTTTCTCAGCTCCAAAAGAAGAAAAAATACGGAATATAAGATAGCAATCCTTAGACAACGAGCAATGTTCACTCCCCTTGCCTATTCAGTCGTTGATCAGGCTAATCTAACGCCAGTAGATCATGAGGCAGATTGTCTCAGCACTTCTTCAACGAGACTTCCACGAAGATGGACGGATATATTGGATTATCTCTGCTCAGTAAATTAAGCACTAAATCCACCCAACAATTAAGCAATCTAAAAGCTACTGCTGAAAACCTGACTGACAAATGAAGAAGAGTTTGAGGGGAGATACGAGATGGCTACAGGCATGATCCGAAGGTACAGGGTTCCTTCCGATCCAGAGAGCAATAACCTTCTGTGAACGTGAGGCGAGGAAGGATTACGAGGCTGCTAGACGTCAAAATGCGAAGGTACAAGACACAAGATTGTCTAGACCAAAATATAATAAAGCCAGCTGGAGTAGCACATAGACAAAAAGAACCAAGGTAGACTGATTTGAAAAACTAGATCCCCTTCCCGAAGAAAATAATTAAAGGTTACGTATGCAAGCACCATCTCTAATTAAAAGCACGACTATCAATCAATTAAGTGAACGAAGATCTCAAAATAATATCAAAAAATATTGAAGTAATATCTAAATTTCATTCTAGGGTGAGGTCAACGGTTTTAGTTATTCCTAAATCGTAATATAGACAGTTCGCAAACCTCTGATTCGTAGCATCGATTGTCCCTTCAAGTTTTAATGTATCACTATCAGATGAGGTTAACAATTTAGATTATTTGGGGACGTCAGTAGAAGACACACAAAAGCAGACTAGGACCAAACCTTACTGAGATGTTGTGAACCAAATTTGTGAACCACAAATCATGTTTTTTTTTTTGTCTAAGACAAAGTATGATGAAGCAAAGATGAAACAAGCTCAGAACCTTGGAATGAAAAGTACTGGGAAATGTATTTGGGGCTTTCTTTGAAGAAGGAGCCAGGAAATGCAGAATGAATTCCGGGCTTTACTAACTATTTGAAGAAATGGATGTTGTGAAAGTCATTAAACTCCCCCAGTTCAGTTGTACACATTGTTCGGATAGCAGAGAGACGATCCTATAAAAAAAGCTGTTCATACCGAGAACACGAAGATCGAAGAACACTTTCGAATGTCCCATAAGAATTGAAAGAAGAAGAGAAATTAGTTGAAAATATTTTTATTTCATTTTAGTGTATTCCCCACACTATAGCATGATCTATGTGATGTTTATTGATTCTGAGTTCTGTGGAAGTAAGGTGTTAGTATTCATCAGTGAAATGTTTTACACCTAATACGAAATATTCAATGCCTTTGATGATTTATGAAACCCACTGTACTAATTTGTACTAATATTGGATTACCTGTGAGCACATACAATATATCGACGGATCAGATATCAACAAATTTTGATAGATTGTGTGCTGAAAGCTTCACCAAATTTCATTCCATCCTTAGCGTTCATAAAAGAGCCTTTTTCGCAATCCAATTGTCGGATTTCTTCTCAAGTTAAAGAATAGAATGGATTATACTATTTTCACATAAATAGTGGCTACAGCGCATTCGTACGGGTGCGTTCCTTGCACCGTTCACAGCTTACCTATGTAATTCATCAGATCTTTACTTCCTGTTTCTAGGGGAATTAACATGGATTACACATTCTATTATAGAGAGTTGACAGCTGAGTACCAATTAAATACGAGCAGCTAATTAAGTTGAGGTTTTTCCCATCAACTTTGCAGGCATCCGTGAGTAATACCTGATACCATGTATCGGAACAATTAAAATTTAGAAACGTTTTTAAATTCGAGCTACACAACTGTACTTCCCAGGGACCAATCCCTTTCTCACTCTAAAACGACTCATAAAAGTTACGAAACCTTCATACAGTTGCTAATGCGAATTTACAGAATATTAGAATTAGATATATTTCCGTCAAATTTTAATGTTTTACTAATAAGTATAATAGCTTTGTTGTACTTTCCGTGTAAATATATAATGTTAGAATTTACAGCAGATACATTACATTAAATCTACAGATATAGAAGGGAATACAATACAATCTGGCTTCAAAATTATTGCTGAGGAAAGAATAGAGGGGGCGTCAAGTGTCATTCAATATGAGGCTTGTTAACTTAATACTTGCGACTGTTCTTTTGTGACGCCTCCCTTTCTTTCTCTCACTCTCTCCCCTCTCTCACCGCTTTTGGGGTTAGTAATATTCTTGGGCCGGGCCTGGCCAAAAAATTCCTGAACGTCCGACTTTCTTTTTCTTGGTCCTGAACGCGCAGCCATTTCCCAGCAGTCCAATACGTTTCCAATTGTATTTTAACAAAGGCAACAGAGCGTTGGGGGTGGGAGGTCGTACAGCGACTTCCTCGAAGTTTCAGTCGCCCACAACTAGCTGTTTCTTCAGCTGGGGCGACATCGGCAAATCAGATTAGCCGCCTACCTGCCGACTCGCGACCCACTCTCCTGACGCCTCGGAGGGAGCAGAATTGGGGTTTTCCCATCTGTAAACTGGGTGGTGGTCGATTGATCTTGAATTTATGGGAAAAATCACTCAAGGAAACTGATGTATATCAATATACAGATGGAAGAACAATGATAAAACCCATGCAATACTGATATGACAGGTACTACTTATGTCGGTAGCGCTGAACACGATCCTGTTACATACCAATCGGATTACTGGTAGATTATATGCAAAGTTAAAAATTCTCCTACACATTTTCCCTGATATTCAGCCTTTTGAAGTGACATATGCGAGGAGTGTACCGGTTAAAGGACAAAGTTAAATTCACCTTTCCCTCACATGTTCGGAATAAATCAAAATTGTGCAAGGAGAGGTTGACATCTTGAAGTACTGAAACGGATTTGTATGCGGTTCCTCCAGCTCACAGAGTGTTGTCACTATTGAGGAGCGTTCTAAAAACCCGGTACACACGAAATCACAAAATCTTACGTAGTTTATTTAATCGGAACTTTTGCCAGCGTAGTTAAGTGTTACCCCGATTCATATGAAATGATTAAACCTTCCTACTACTAACTTGGATCGGATCCCAACCAGTGTTTCCACTTTCGACTTATCGAATCAGAGTCGGTTCGAATTCAAGGAGAGGCATCGGCGAGCGGTGCAACTAAATCTGAAGTAGAACAGTCACAAATGGAGGCCGAAGGGTTTGAAGTTTTCCCTAATACAAGACAGAGTACGGCCCTCGACCGTCCCCTCGTACTATTATTGCTCTTGCCAACCCTTAAGATATAGAATGGTGCACTGCGCATGAGATAATCTCTAACTTGGTTATTCTCTGTACCCAGCTGAATACCAAATACACCCCTCGCCGATGGGCTCCTTTCCTTTTCTCTTAGATCCTCTTCGCAGGCATCAGTCGGGTCTTGAGTCGACATCCTCAAATCCCCTTGTTACTCCTGTCCTGTCATATTAATGCTACAAAATAACTCCCCTCATCTGCTCTTGGCTGCATTTGGGATACGGACCTGGCTGTAGGCTGTAGCTCAGAATGAGAAAATGTGTAAATCCTCCAATTTTTAGCCCTCTTGCTCGGTGGAATTCAATTTTTTTTTTTTTTTTTTTTTTAATTTGAACAAATGAGTGAGCGTATATGGTGAACTACCATAATGAAGGGGTTGGTAATCCAAGCTACTGGGAGTATGTACCAATTACATTTCTATGGGTATCGCATCGTTTAGACTTGTTTTCTTATACGTACACCTAAGAAATTACGTATGAACACAAGTGGTGAAATACACAAGATACATCTCCAGCCTTTTGGATTCCAAGTGGTAAAATTCAGCTACATGCTGCTCTCCAAGATATTAGAAGTTATGATCAGAACCATTGAATGATTCGCAAAATCATATTATCACAAAATCGATTCCACAAAAACTTTATAGGTAGCTGTTCACTAACTCAAATGAATAAAAGTGTTCCAATGCGAGTTGAATGTCCACCGCGCGGACATGCGCGGTGTGCGTTTATTTCCACCTTTCAGGTCAGGTTCAGTTGAAAAAAGATATCCTTGTCGAACTTTTCTACTCGATGCGGCAAGAACGTCCAAACTGAAAACGTGTTAAACTCATCTCTAGAGTTCAAGGATGTCCCAGACGGTTCACGTTCGTTCAAGCTAGTCTTGATAATTCTTAGTAATAAAGTTTAAATTCCCTTAATTTTTTACCCAATGTCCGCCCAATATGTCCGGTTCGGGGAGCGACTCCCACATTGAGATACACAAACTTTTCTATTTAAAAAATCACAAGAAATATCGCTCAGCACATATAATTTTCATGATATTCAAAAATCATTTCACAAGTAAATTGCGTTTGCTTTGCTTATTAAAGGAATGTCCATTTCCCATGGACCACCCAAGCACTTTTCGTCGGTAGTTGATTTTTCAACAAAACCACGATAAAGTTGGAAGTCGTATACTTTTTCCTTCTTTCTCCCCTTCAATTACAGCTTTCCTCGTTTTCCTTTTTATACCTCGAAATTAAAAAGCGATTTATAAAAGAGAGCTCGTTTCCGCACAAATTGTTTCATTTAATATAGGAAGGAGGGGGGTTTCAGGGATGATGATGCTTCCGTGCGTGAGGTTAATTTCAGGACGGAGGGTTTGTGAATTGCGATTCTACTGTAAGTCGGGAAAGATCTAGATGGAGTGATTTTGGAAGAAAAATCTAATCGCATGCAATTAAAAAGAGCTTTCTGAAACCCATTTTCCTCCTCCTCCCCATCTGTTTCCACTTTCATGCCTATCCTTTCTTTTTGGAAAAACACTTCTTTTTTTTCATTACTCCTCTTTCGATCGTAGAGCTGCCATTCTCCTGTCGAGAAAAGACCTGGTTAATGAACCATAAGCGGCTTTTCTTCCCGAATAACTATATTCCTCCAAGGTACTCCAGGGCGGGGGGGATGGCCGCTTCCAATCTTCTTTTTTCCCTATCCCTTCAATAAATGGCACCCGCGCCCGTCCGTGCGAGAACGATAATCCCAGGACGCGCTGATCTCGGATAATGCGAGACGCAGATCATCGCCTAGTTCTTTCACGATATCGATCCCCCCCCCCCCCCCTCCACGCAACCCGTACCTGTTTTGCCTCAATATTGTTTAGGACTCAGGAGAAAGAAACTCTTGCTCAGTTGTAAGAGGATTTTCCTACCTAAATGACAAACCAAAGTTGGGAAACTGAAAACCAATTACAAATATAGATAGAAATTATAAAAATACTTTCATTTCTCACATGTAATTCAATTCTTTGGTACCCGAAAACACTGCACATTATTACACGAAGGCTTAGTATTTCTGCGATAGGTAACCCTCCTATGCGGAATACCAGAACTGAACTGTACAACCAGAGACAATGCTCCCTTGATACACTCAGAAAAAAAAGTTGAAATTTAACGGGGCAAAATAAACATAGAGCAACCCGAGTGGTCCAATTCAATTCACGGAACTAATTTACTTCCAAATCAAACATAAAAACTATCCTCTCGATTTTTGATAGTTCAATCATTAAATAGTTGATTGATCAACTCGCCAAAATTACTGCGACGTCCCGGATCGGTCTGGATTTTTGAGACGAATTTCGTAAACTTTGGTCCAGTTGCTTCGGAAAAAAGCTTTAGACGGTGTAGGGCGGATTTTTTCTTTTTCTTCGATTTTTGAAAGCAACATATTTTGAAAAGAAAACCAATCACTTTTGAGGGGAGGTTAAAATATTTGTTTTATTGGTCGATTACAAAGGTTCATTATTGAAAGGAGTAACACAAAACGGTAAGATGAGTTGTTTATGGATTATGGAATTTCGCGATGTTTAAGTAGAACCTTTTTCAGGCAGATAGGCGGTTATTATAGAGCTCGACCATAGCAGCTCTTGATCCAAAAATTCGATGACCATAAATCAACAGCATTATATTGCACCATTTGATGAATATAGTCCCCCCCATGTTTTCTGTCTGATCTGGTAGGATCTATCATCTCACCATTTACTCATGCGGTTTTGTATTGAGAATATATAATGACAGCGAAATTGGATAGGCATTATAGCTCCCTCACTTATTGTAACACGGACATATAGAGCAAGTTGGTAACGAATAGTTGAAAGTCATGTTTTACAAGTCTCTGGCAATGAAATTTAGATACGTTTGCACATTAATTTGCATTAATAACGGATCACCAAACTGCTCTTCTACATTGAGCGAATTTATGCCCATTGGAACGAAGGAAATATTTTTTTCATGATATTGATTGAGCAACCTCTACTAACTGGTCGACGACATGAACCTCGGAGGTAATATTCAAAAACCTTGCACAACGATTTCTAAAATTGTCACTAAAATTGATTGGTCTTTGAGATGACATAAGAAGAAATACGATACAACTTATTTCCTATTCAAAATAGCAAATACTTTACCATGTTCAACGACAATCTGTACGTGTCTCTCCTTTCAAAGGATGGTCTCCTTTCAAACTATGCAACTTTTCATTCAAACTCTAAAATGATTTTTTCTTTTTTGAAAAGCTGTTATATACAAATGGATTAGCAGTGCGTAGGTGGTGTAATAGCGCATTACTTGTTCGAAATAAAAATCGAATTATTTAGGCGAAAAATGAAGTTTTTCATCAGAAAAAAGAGCTCTAGCTTCTAGATTAGCTGAAATAAATGTCAGTTGAGCAGAAATTTGTACAGAAAAGGTTCGTAAATTTTAAATTGTAGCTTCAAAATTTTTGTTAACGAAACCATGCAAATACATAAAGAATTTTTGTCGAACGTTCACAAGATGAGATATTGATTTGGAATGGGAATTGAAAGTAAGTAATGAGAACAGAATATCACCGATCCGATTCTGCAACTGGACTTTTAACATTCAACAGTATTCATCAGCCAACGGATGAACTTTTATTGTTCAACGTCCTCTATGAAGTTAGTTTGAAACGATATTCCATACCAATAGAGATCATCTACTTTCCAGCGTTTCACAAGCCCCATTGGTGATTCGCAAAACGTACCTGAAACATAAATTTCGAAAAGTTAGGGATATTTTATCAAAGTTCTAGGATTAAAATTAATGATCACAATTAATATCGTTGTAGCAAATTAATGTTGATTATTCACTGCAGTGATTACTATTCTAACTACCTTAACCGGTACCATATTGAACAAGTTTCGCATTTTTTTTTTTTTTTTCACAGCAGTGAACTCATTTTTGTGTGTATAAACATTTTTTATGTTAAACAATCGATAGCCCCAAGATGTCAAATAATTCCGTTATCTTCTGTAGAAGAGAGTGGGAACATGATTTACTTTTTCTCCAGAAATAGCCCCTTCAGGAGAGGTAACTTTGAACACAAGTAATTTTACCGTAAAAAAACCACTGAAATACAAACATTTTTTATTTTATTTATGAATTTATTATTAATAATGTACTTAATTCATTCCCCATTGTGTATTTATTGAATTTTTTCTCCAAGTTCTAACTCATGAACTCCTGGAAATTTGTATTTCCTTTATCAAAATGATTCTAACTAAATTCTAAATTTAGTTTCTTCTTCACCCTGGAATGCACAAAATCGCGTGCAAAAGCATCGCGTTACTTTGAAAAATAGAATAGGACTAGTGAGGTGACAAAGAACAACATTTATGGACCTGAGGCTCATTTAGGGCATAGCTCCTCTCCCACCAGCGCTAAATTCCCATACAATTTCAAATTTGTTCAGAGGAATTATACCAAAACGTATTTAATGACTAAATTCGAAAATTATTCTTGAAAGGAAAATGGAAACAAATCGTAAAGACGGTAAACATGTGAAACGGATGACCGACTTGTCTTCGAAGGCGGTCAAAAAGAATCAAAACCCAGTCAAGTTATGTGTGTTTCGTCATGTAAGCAAATATCTGTGTTGACAGTTCATTGGTGAAATTCACGTATTCATCTATCTTTTCGTCTAACAACCTAATACGTACAAATAAGACAGCGAAAGAAATTCCCTAATATGAGAAGATTACTTCACAATAAAGGGATTTCAAACGAGGCATCAAGAGGGAGAAGACCATTATGACAAAGTTACTATATTTCGGGGCGAAATTAGGTTTTCAGCAGCCCATACGCCATAATATACTGCTTCTTCCTTCTTAGGAACTAATAAAGATTGCGAAACTTTTTTCTCGGCAAGACCTTGCAGAATGTATTAAATTAGTTTCCAACGTTTTGACAAGATATGATCCTCCGTAAAGTTTCGCCCAGCGGAAAACGTCTCTGACGATGAAGGTAATTCTTCGAGGTTGACTTAGGAGACAGGAGCAATGTAAAGGTGGGGGAGCTGGTGTATGATTTAGTAGGGGCCTTTATGAAAGCCTTATGTCATTGTTACCTGTGATATGTGACCAGAGCTACCTCGGCGCATACCCTCCCGCAGGAAAACCTTAGGAAGCTTACTCCTCAAACTAGTGGTCATCGACTCGCGGCTTTTAGCAAAGAAAGCTAGATCCTAGATTGGTTTCAAAGAATTCCGTATACTATATCGATGAGCGTTTTGCTCGGGTTCGATATCAACAAGGTCCCAGAGGGCAACGCCTTTCAGATAAGAATTTAACAAAAGACACAACAACACACCTCACTTATTACCGTAAAGGTCGTTTTATCTCAACATTGCCATAAACAAAAGACCCCAGCCAAAGCAAGATGAGCAGCATACATTCCTTACTAGTTGTTTCAACACCAATGTTTCCTGTAAGAAGTGAGATGTAGTGGAGCGAATGCTCTGAAAGGAAAATGATAGACTCAAGACTGAAATATCTTATTAAATGATTTCAAGAAAAGCCATTCATTCCCACAAGTTGTACAGACATATTTTTTGCAATAGTTACACAGTTCTGGATATTGTAAGGATCAAAAAGCATGACCGTGTTAAAGGTAACGAGAGAGTAAATTATTTTTCAAAACGTGGTGCGATAGTTGTAGAAACAATCAATATCCTCATTCATCTTAAAGATAACTGCATACCCTTTTACTTATATGATCCACTCACAACTGATTTTGAATAAAAATTACCACCAAACATAATGTTTGAACTCTCATTTTCTGAGTTAGCTGTGGTTTAAGAGTTACACCCTTTTTTCGTGCCAAAGCAATTTCTTGATTTTCACAGGAAACTAAAACTCGAATACATCTTAGGAGAAAATGGCTAATTTCCCAACTTCTTGTCTACCTTGTTTCTCATAAAAATGAATTTTGTCAAATCAAGGAAACGGCTGTTTAAAAAAAATGCAATAGTGTGTTCTTGTGTGCTGTTCATGGGTGTGTATGGTCATGACCGGCGACAGACAAAGTACAAAATACGATTTCAATCAAAGTTCAGGATTTGTAGCAGTACCAGAAATCAATTCCCGATTAGATAACTTACAGTGTCATTTGTTGGCAAAGTAAAATTACAGAATAAGCTGAAAGTGGTAAAGCTATTAATTCATCACAAACTCTAGGAAAGGGCAATCAGAAAACAAATTTCTGTTAATACAACCCCACCTCTACGAATTGAGATCGCTACGAAAGTCATTTACCGATCTGGATCCAGAAAAATGTTCTGTTGTAACCGTAATTCGTTCGGTTAGAGGAGTAGCTGAGTATGGAAAAACTGAGGCTTCGAATGCCCCCCCCCCCTCCCTCCTCACCACCAGATAACCTCAACAGATACCAGGGATGAGGGAATATCCTGGCGAATTGATGATCAAAAGAAGACTGGGTCAACCCCAACCTCGTCTCGTTCATCCATAAAAGTAAAAGGAGCTGAGGGAGGGACCCAGTACGTAAACAAGGGTGATGCGGCGAGGGGTCGATTGTGAGTGCAAATGAGGGGGTGTGGACTTTTCCACATCCCCCTCTCGGGGTTAAGAGAGAGCGTCGGAAGGTGGCAGTAGAGGAAGTCTTTTGTGGTTCCTTGCATCAAGAAAGGACTTCTTTTGATCTGCCAGAAAGAGTGTTGGCACGGTCCCGATCAGCAGACCAGGCGGTCCTCTTTAGCTCCCCTCCCGAAACGTAGTTTTAAAAAAAGATGTCTACATGAATACACCTTAGCAGGATCCCGAAAGAGCCTTACTCAATTTTTAATGAAGCGGAACGCGACTCCTGATTTTCCGAAACTCACTCTCACCAGGAGGGTTAACACTTTGCCTTCTTCTCAGTCGAATAATGGAAAAAGTACGCGGAACGCATCGACGTTCTCAAGTAAGTTCCATGACCAAAGTTGTATTCGGGAGTGGAAGGCTTTCGTAATAACACTGGCGCAATGTTAGCAGTTCAGACGAATGCGATATCATCCTATAAGGGATGGTACCGGATACCGGAGTGAATTTACATAAGAACAAGTTTCCAGAATGATAAAGGAAATTGACAATGACAACTCATGACAAGTGACGAGCGGCACCAAGGACGTCAGCAGATGACTTGAAATTGAAACGTGAAGAAGAAAGAGAACTCGTTCGTCCCATTATTCGGTATTGAGACTCTGTAGCGCTGATATGTCACCGATATTTGACGTTACAGTTTTACAGCTCAGTGAGTTTCTTTCATTACATTTCCTCGTATTCTGATGAGTTCTTTACATAGCCCTGGTAGAGCAGAAAAGGTTGATTTCAAACTCGTATTTATGTTACGAACCAAGAGATCATCGTGTAAATTGCTATATTGTGAGAATGTGATAAGTGTCTTATGATGTAGACCTAAGGGGCAAAACAAAAAGAATACTGCTTTACTGTACTAGTTGAAGTTTGATTATTTTATTTTACGATGGCATTCATATCTTTGGGCTATGGATATGGTAATATCCATTTTCTCGCTTATGTTAGAAGAGGCAATTCAGTTTAGTTAGGTGACGAAACATGGACAGCCTCATTTGATGTCAGTTATGCTGCTCTATATTTATGAAAAGATGTTGATGAAGCAAGAGATAAGGCGAGGAAAATTGGTGGGCAATATGAATCATTTACTGGGATAATTGACCAAAGAACATTCAACTACCACTTACACAGCAGGCTAACTAACATTCAGCTATCTAAAATACTAGAGAAATTTTAGTCCGTATAAAATACTGGTGAAAAATCAGTTGTATTCATATTTAGAAAGAAACAAACTTATACATATTAACCCATTTGGTTTCCGCAAAAATTAAGAGGTATATGGTGCGGTATTTGTGCTAACCATGGAATTTTACGACATTGGGGGCAAGAACAAGATTCTCATACTAATCAGCATTGCTAAAGAATTCGAAGACTCTCTGATTTCTAATTTCTTCGTCTTTCCGATTCCGAAATTATTATTTCCTCACGTCATTTCAATGATTTCGAATAAGAGCAACCGGGTCGGCGTGCTTTAAACGGTTTTACTTCTACTGCAGGCAGGTGTAAATAACGTCAACATGAGTGCGAATGAAATCTGGTGTAAACTTAGGTAGTGAAAAGTTTAAAACGATAGAATCACCCGATATTACCAGAATATTTGCATCTTTTCAAGAAATCGAGTTTATTTATATGCATAAAAAGAATCACCGCAAATGTGACACAAAATCGATAGAGAATGTGTCGCTCAATTGGGATGAACTTCGAATCGTCTTCCGTACCACAGATACTTGGTATTCACAATTGTTTAGAGCACGGGTTCAATGAAGAAGTCGTAGATTGGAGATAGATGAATATATTTGAAGGAAAAACTAAAACTACTACTTACAAGGATATTTACAATAAACACGGCACTTCTGTACATACGAAAAGAGTCGGAGTATGAAGACACGAATACAGTAGGAGATATGAAGATTCCTTAAGCACTAACGGTATCAGTTCATATTTTTGAGCTCGTGCCGCGAAATTTCTCTGGAAATTCAGATTACTGACGACGGTCAGCTGTTAACTGCAGTTAGCGAAGATCATGCCGGCTGCGACACGTCTCGAGCTCCCTCCGATCAATCTTTTCTGTTTCGTCCTTGTTCTCGCCTCGTCATACCGTCTGCCGTCTCACCTCTCGTTTATCAACCTGGAATTTCATTTGAGAAATCTCAAAATTTACTTCTCGTAGTTCGCTGGCTCGATCGTTGATGCTTCAGCTTCTTTACGAAGAAGACTTCCGACACGAAACTTTCATCCGGACTACTGGTATGTCTCGTCAGCATGAGATGACCTAACTTCCATGCTAAAAAGGAAATTTGCAAGAATTCTTGTTTGGAACGATTTTAGTTACAGTTCGGCGTTCCGGCTTCGATGTTTTGAATGGCGTCATCTATATCTTCGATGATTTCTCGGGATGCTTCATGAGAAACGAATTTCTCGTCTTGAACGCGCAACGTGGGCACGCTGACCACTACCGTACCGGTAAGCTTCCTCCCTTCTCTACTTGCTGGGAACATTGTTCACGAAATTTAGGAAGTAAAGCAGTGAATAATGAGCTTTTTCATATTCACTGCAGTTTCAAGTACCGGCTTGGAAGTCTCGAGCACTCTCACATTTTCCGATCGAGAACGTCCTACCTCGATGTCCGACGCGCCTACGCTACTTTTCGTTCAGATAAGAATATCATTCTTTTCCCAAGCAAACCACCATACTTCCACCATATCATACCCTACCATATACCTTTTAATTGAGCTACTCCCTTTGAGGCAAATTTTCGGAAGGAATTATAATTGTATACCTCTTAGGTACGTCCTAGTTGTAGTATTACTCCAACATCCTGTTGTAACACAATATCTCTACCATCTGAGTGTCAATACTTTGTTTACACTTCAAAGTGAATATTTCCGGATTTTGGTTATTTGTATGCACATCAACGGAGTTCATTATTACGTACACATCGTTTAAGTCAACTCCTAAGAACTTTGATTCCTTTGGATTTCTCTCGCCCGAAATCGAGGATTATAATATTAATTTTACTACATTTGTTTAATTTTCTCAATAAAGCCCTACTACTCCAATAATTGCATTTGTGGTTTTGTTATGGGTTCACCCCCACTAGCCGAGTGAGCATAAGACAATTTTTTTTATTCATGAATCTCTTGATCTCTGCAGTTCTGTACAGTACACAATTAACAACTATAAACGTTTATTATATGTCATAAGTAATTGGTATTCTCTGTTAAAATGTGATACTTTCTGTTAGGGGATGTTTTGCCTTCGATGCCACACATTCGATAACATCGATGTTTTGGCTCCGATAATATTGGGTTGGTTAACTCTTCATTTAATGAAGAAATTCCAACTAGTTTGCTTGCTATCTAACGTGAAGAAAGAGAAATATTAAAAATGCTTTCAACTGCTCTAGTATTAGCGAATTTTCGAGGAAAAAGAAACTATTGTTCTCATTCCAAAATATTTAAAATGGGAATTTTCAAAGAATGATCGCATCAAAATCCGTTTCAAAGCATTCTAAATCCACTCCCAAAAGACACCAAAACCTCGACCTAGGCTTTAAAAAAAAATGTACCTAGTCCTTCAAAACAGAAAAATCTATCTAGGCTCTCAAAAGGCAAAGTTTGAATGGGCTCAATCGCCTCACTCTAAGGGGAGATTTGGGGAATTTCAAATGGGGAAAAATTACCCGAAAACCTCCAACCAGGTGACCATCTTTTATAACAGTTTTTTCCGATGAACAGGATGGTGAAATCGGATTAGAGATATCTCAATCCGTTGAAACTAGAAGAAGCAGTTTGAAGATAATAAAACGAGGTGGATAGGCAAAATTGGCGGAAAAAAATTATTAGATTCTTCAGCTTTCAAACATTTTCAAATTAAAAAGAGGTATCACAAGTCAGAAAATGAAATTGTTGATTTTTGCGTATTTTTTTCTCAACCAAAACTAGTTTTTTTTTTTGGAAATTTGCTGATTTCGTCATGCTGTATGACTGGAACTTTTTTTGCCATCTTCTTCATCGTTGAAAACCCTTTAAAATGAGGAATATTTACGCGCAAACATTGAACGAACGAACGTACACAACCCTCACAATACTAGCATGAATCGAACGGTAGTAGCGTGTGATAGCCGACACCATTTATCGGCTATCAGCGGAACAATCGCGAGAGGAGAGGCGAGGAGTGACTGGGGGGGAAGGAGAGATAACGAAAACTTGCGACAAGCCCCTCTCCTTACGACTTTCTACCCAGCTCTCATCCAACCAGGTAATCTGTTCTTTCAATTTCCGTATTTAAATCAAATTGATATTAATATCCCAGATCCATCCTATTAACCGAACTCCTTACCTAATACCACCTGCGGTGCTATCTTATAAAAATAAAAATATTAAAGGAATAGCAAAACCTTTTCCACATCGTGGTTAATAGGAGCCCCGTAGTAATTCTTGGAGCAATAAATACATTTATTGAATAAACAACTATATCTATTTCCAAAATCTTGCGTATAATTATTTCTTGAACCTTATATATCTGTATATAAAATAACCTTAGTAATTAATAAGGTGAAAAAGAGGAATAATATCACGAAATCGTAATCAAGTAAAGGTAGAATTGATATAACAATTCCTTTCTAGTATTACAAGCGTGTAATAAGGATGCGGTCAACTGATATGGACACCGATATCGAAAATACCGATGTTTTCACCCGATATTTGAGGAGACATCGATGCCGCTCTAAAACATCGGCATCGATATCAATACCCACGTTTGTCTCGATCCCTACTTTTGTTTGTTTGCCGCATCTCTACTTTCTGTTAGGAATTTATTAAACATTGTAAGGTTGTACAAATGATCGATTTGATTTGATTTGAATGAGCACTAACACGTCAATATGTCAGTGATCTGCCTAGAAAGGGGAATAAATACTGAAATACTGAATCTTTGTTTAATAGTTTGAAGCTTGTTTGGCAGTCAATCCAAGTTTTCTCGTCTGATTCAACGGGCACGATTATTAATACCTAGTACCAGACATTCTGGGGAAAGCTCGTTCGAGAGTATTCGCGTAGAAGTTTTACATTCACCCAGCCAAGCATTTAAGAGAGTGAGTGAGTCTATAAAGGGATTCGGGACAGAGACTTTTCTATTCCACGAGCTCGGGAATTTCACGAACTCGGTTAATTAATCCTTTCACAACAAACTGTCGTTACATCTGAGAGCCATTACGCGCAGCTACCTTCATTAGTTATAACCTTCAGTCGCCAGAAGCCATAAAAGTAGCTTCGAGAGACTTGACGTTCAAAATTTATCGCATCAACTATGGCAACGTAAAAAGAACTGCTAGGGTGCTCACACTTCAATATATTTCCAGAATAAGTTAATTCGAGAGAGCATTCAATATAATCAGGGCATAGCAGGACCTAACTACTAATTTATCAAGCGATAGGATACAAAAATCAATCTCCTAATTGATCAATTACTATGGCAAAACTTATTACGTTTAAATGTCCTTCTTCTTTGTATTGACTCAAACAAATGTTTTCAACCAATCAATGGACTGAAAAATTGATTAGGAAAAAATAATATATACATAGGGTGTTAGCCTTTGGTACCTGCCACAGACCGGTAATCGATTGTTCTACTTATGTTGCGTTTTAATTTTTGTTAATCGCTCTTAGTGTACGAGTAATGTCAGCTATACGATTTTTTCGTGTTTTCGACTTTAAATCACTAAAAGTATCATAACTCCCTCAATTTAAGAAGTGATTTAAATTTTTATTGTACTGTTGGGAGTACCGTCAAATTTCCTATTTCCCTGACGGAAAACGAAAAAATTTGATAAATTACAAAACTGATACAAAATTCCAAATATCCCAAATATTTTATTGTATAGCAGAATATTGTCCAGGATTATTTTAGTTCCCCATAACATTGATGGTTAACAACTTCTTTGCAGGTTAAACAAGTGATAAAATGTCAAAGGAGGCTGCTATATTAACCACATATTCCAGTTTGATTTACCTTAATCCAAATTGACCAACGTACTGAGGTTCAAAAACCAATAATATTTTGGCAAAGAAAATTATCAAGTATTTTTAGAACGTCTTCCTGTATGTGGAACATCATGGATATGTTTGGAATAATCCTCAAACATTCCATATCGGGTGTCTATAGTAAATTAGGATAGAGCGTAAGATGTCAAAATCGGTAAAGCAACCAGCCGTTATTTTACGATAGGACTATAATGAAACTCATGTGGGAAAATCAAATCGATATTTTACATTTGGTCTCCGTATTTGAGCCGTGATTCAATGTACAGGTCATTAGAAAATGTCACTAGACGGATTTTACGTTTGCGCCTGAGCAAAGAGCGTTTTGATGTGTGAACAACAAAAGTGATAGGGTCCATTCATAGTCGAACCCGCACATTTCCTGAAAATTCGACAAACAGGAAGGCAATTTTTAGAATTTAAGGTTATTGACAAGAATGGTGGACAAACACACAGACAGTAAACCAAAGATGTGCAAACGGTTCAACAGTAAAATGGGAAAGGAAATTGGAATTTAGACGAAACAATTTCATTTCCTGAGAGAGAAAATAAAAGTTTTTTCCGCTACCTCTTTCCTTTTTCTAAGCTAAATATGATTTATCAGTCCTCAGTAGGAAGCAATTTTTCTTCATTTCGAATGATCCGGAAAAACCGTGGCATCGAAAGGTTGCCCAATTAATAAAGAAAAAAGAAGGAATTTTCAGTTGTTATTTTTAAACAGGAACTTTGCTTCCTGCCGGAAGGGGGAGTCCGAAGAATGTTGAGAATGCATAGCTTAGCGATCCATCATTATCATAACAAACAAACTTTCTCCTCCCAAGGAAATGTGTGGGGATTGGAGGATAGAATCAAAACTAACTTTCCAAAAAGTAATATAGTGTCTTTTAATATTTTCAAGGAAGTTTTCTCGTTTCAAGGAGGATGGAAATAAACAGACTCGCAGATTCCTTCGGAACTTGAAAAGTTCAGGCAACAAGTTTAATAGCTTGTTGGTGCCCAGTTAAATTAGTGAAACTGGGGTCGCTGTTTCTTTTCTTTCTATTTAGGAATCCACAGAGGATCAGGATTCACCTCCTAGAAAACTCAACTGTATAGCCGTTATTGCTTTTCCAGCAATAAATACTTTTTAGAAGCCACGGAACAATAAGATGAGCGATTTTCATTGTTGAACTTCACAACATTTAAACTCGCACTGCATTACAGCCAAATGAATAAAATTGAAGGAATTTGCAGCGTTTTGACCACGTTTTCGGGTTCTACGTAAAATTTCCGTTACACCCAATGCACATTCATAATCATAAACGACCCCTAAGGACCGTAATTGCAGTTCAAACATTGAAAATTTAAAAAAATTGTTAGTTTCTGAATTATTTGTATTTTTACTGCAGTTCCAAAAAACTTGCGATTCCTCGTCGATCTCATGGAGAAATTCCAGTTTGAAGGCGAAAAAACATTACGCAACTTTTGAACTGCAATCGAGTAATCCCAGGGATAAAAGAAACAGTTCGCGGTATGAATTGGGAAAATGATTAAATCCGCAAAATAGATAGGTTAAAAAAATGAAGAAATACTACTTTTCGGGAAAAATGATCGAAAATCATTTCTAATATTCAGACTAGTAAAGTTTAAATAAATCAGACTAGTGAAATTAAAAGAAGTCGCGCTCACAATGTGTTCTCAGAATCTATATCTGATATAGGTTAAAAATGTATTTATTTTTCAGCAAAATTGATATATTATTCATTTTGTTGAAGCTCTCTTGAAAATCATTGAAATCATCATTGAAAATAAACCGCAAAGGAATCACCTAAAAGGCAATGTCATTGTTGAACGATATAATCTCAACAAAAGCAGGTTAACCTACAAAGTGTGAACAAATGTTAACGCGATTACGCGATTGCGAGGAAAATCAAACCACGCGGCGTGAGCGTTTGCCGCACGGTGCCGCGCCGTTACGTCTGACACATCCATAGAATCGCATTGTTTGACGGCGCCAATAGATCGCGATAGGCCAGCTCGCTCACGTTCGTTTTCCACGTAAGCCAAGACACGTAAGCCAAGACACGGCGTGTGGTTTCCCCGACGCCTGCGCCTGCGGCTCGCGATTCCTTCCTGTACCTAAAGAGGCGCGAGCCGCGCCGTCCTGTGGAAGAGTTTTCTCTCAAAAAAAGCGCGGCGAGGCAAGCGCCCAGCGCCGCTGGCCCAGCGCGGCGAGGCAAGCGACTAGCGCCGCCGGCCCAGCGTGGCGAGGCAAGCGGCCAGCGCCGCCGGCTCAGCGCGGCGAGGCAAG
The DNA here is from genome assembly GCA_031894815.1 of Creontiades dilutus. Classification (NCBI taxonomy): domain Eukaryota; kingdom Metazoa; phylum Arthropoda; class Insecta; order Hemiptera; family Miridae; genus Creontiades; species Creontiades dilutus. The sequence continues at coordinate 1,582,996 of JAVIWC010000851.1, forward strand.
CGGCCAGCGCCCGAGAACCTCGGTTCCAGCTTCAGTTTCGATGTTCAGTTATTTTCAATGCATTTCTAAAATATGGGCATTAACTTTCATGCGTTCGCGCCAACATGACTCACGCTCGCGCAGCTGTCTATTGACCGCCCTTGCTTTTTCAATGGTTATCTTGCTGGTTTCTCTACTTTCCATTGCAGTAAATACAAAAGAACTAGAACGAAATTCAAAAAATTTATTTTTCATAAAAAAATGCATTACTATCCAAGATAATCTCCAATATAATCAAAGTTATTATCTCATCTATTAAGTCCTTATTGTAGCCATAAAACTATTTAGACAATTTAATATTTGCATTCGTTCCTTGTTTACGCTTTTTAGTACTTTTTTGATGCTGTTGATCTTTATGTTCTGTCATTAATGTATGTTTATCATTGTTTTCATTATTGAATGTTTATTTAGACAATTTCAGGAGATATGCATAGAGCACGTAAATCTGTTCTCAACCAAAATACCTATTTGGATTGATCAGTTGATCATATTTGTGTGCCTCCTGAAATTCAATAATCGCTCTACCCTGTGAAACACGCACACTCCAAAGCTTGGTAGAAATTCAAATAACGAACGCAAGCCAATTGAATAATAAACACCAGTGAAAGAATTTGCAGCGTTTTTTTTATTGAACCTCAATACCCCCCCCCCCCCACAATGAAAACATCTATAATTTATCAAGTCCATTAGCACTTCGTATTGCGTTAAAACTTCCCAAATCCAAATTTAAACGATGTGGCCAAAGGTAGACTGATGTAGAGGAGGCACACAAATATCATCAACTGATCAATCCAAATAGGTGTTTTGGTTGAGAACCGATTTCTATACATATCTCCTGAAATTCAATAATCGCTCTATCACCTCTAAACACGCACACTCCAAAGCTTAGTAGAAATGAATAAAATTGAATAATAAACCCCACTGAAAGAATTTGCAGTGTACGTGATTCACAGGTGATAGAGCGATTATTGAATTTCAGGAGGCACACAAATATGATCAACTGATCAATCCAAATAGGTATTTTGGTTGAGAACAGATTTACGTGCTCTATGCATATCTCCTGAAATTCAATAATCGCTCTATCACCTGCGAAACACGCACACTCCGAAGCTTAGTACAGGTTCAAATCATGAAAGCAAGCCAATTGAATAATAAACCCCAGAGAAAGAATACTTATTTACCCCACTAATGATATTGAATAATATTTACGTATATATCATCAGCGTTTCATGCATATCAGAATGCTTCAACCCGTGTGTCGGCTATAAACTACAACTATCAACATCGGCTATCACTCCAGTAATCCACATTCACTACAACTCGACGCTATCGGCATCACTAGGTTACAAACAAACAATAATAAACCAAAAAACGCAAATGTTGGCACCATAAATCGGGCCATACATCGGGAATGGTTTGACCTACGGACGTGGGGAGGGTCTCATTCGATTCCTCATGGTATGTTCTTCAAATAGGTAAATATTTAGGCCGATTCGACTTGTTTTGAGGTTTTTAGGGATTTTACAAAACTTTGACAGCCCTTAAAGGGCACTTTAAATTGAGTGAGAGAGCTGGCTTAAGAATTGGGGCGTCGTCGGACCAAGATGGATTTTTCCTGAAAATTTCAGATCTTTTGCTCCAGCCGTTTGGGAGAAATCGTGCGTACGGCGTACGGCGGACGGACGGAAAATTTTTTTATTGCAGATTCCGATTCTACACCCTTTGAAACGTAAACCATGAAATTTTCAGGGGGGCTTAGAATTTTTTTTTTTTTCCAGAGCGATTACAATGGTTTATTATTGAATAATAAACCAAAATCACATTTAATTATATTTACAGTTTATCTAAGTAAAATGTCTTGAATCACTTCAAGGCCATCAATATAGGCCTATTTCAAATTATGTTTTCTTTATTTGACCCTGTTTCGAGATTATGCCTTATCGCACAAAAATGATTCCTTTTTCAAGACAAACCTAGAAAATTTTATCGTGTTCAGATTATTTACTTTTATTACTATTATTTAATTCGTACTTATACACACTCGTAAAAGGTACAGAAAATGTACAATTAATTTTCTGAATAAGAACATTTACTTACCTTTATGCAAGTTAAAGTTGAGTTCATAAAATAAAATGTAACCTTGACAAAATAAAATGCAAGGCACTTATTGAATCTTAGTAAATTCCAACCTATATTGTTTTGGTAACAAACTTCAGACTTTTATATGAATTTCTCTGCTAATTCCCGACTTTTCAAGACCTTTTTTAAATTCATTACTAATTCCCGATTTTCCCGACCGCTAGACACCCTGAAATCACTCATGAAATCAACAACCATTTGGGAAAGCACTGTAATCATCGTCGGACAAAAAAAGAAATAATATACGTACATACTTCGGAACATTTTTCAAATCATGTCCAAAACTTGATGAAATAGATTAGTTTGGCCACTGCTCCAGTAGTGGCCATTTATAAACCTCAGAAAATGCCTGAGAAATAAGGCTTCCATAGTGGCTTCAAACTTGCAGGAGGTACACCATCTTGTAGTCAGATGTGAACTAGGATGTATAGTCGTCTTTGTCTTCAAGTTTTAGCAATGAAATCAATATGACCGTCCCTAGTTCCCTCGTTTGTTGGGCTGTATCCTAGAGCTTCTACTGGATAGAATCAATTTTGTTCATCTGGTATTGGATTTAATGATATTAAACACGTAAGAAGGGCAAAATGTCAAGTGGCCACTCTGAGACATGCACGTGGCCACTACTGGAAATTTCGTAATTTGATGTGGCCACTACTAACAAAATAATGTGTGAGAAAAAAAATAAAAAATAGAAAAAATTGTTCTTTTGATAGTTTTAGGCAATGGATATGTTAGGGAAGAGTCGGGCTATATTCTAAATGAGTCCTGAAGACAGTCAGTACTACTGTTGGCCCACAATTGTCAAAACTAAAGAAAAAAATTCTTAACTGTGGCCACTACCGGTACCGTTACCTTACGTACTTCGGAACATTTTTCAAATCATGTCAAAAATTTGATGAAATAGATTAGTTTTTCCTCTTCCAACCCTCCTTCCCTTATAAACCTCAGAAAATGCCCGGAAGCTTATAAGGCTTCAGGTACATACTAGGGGTAGTTTCACGAAAAGGGAAGGGGTCACACCCCCTATTCTTCCCAAATGTGAACCAGTGGATGTATAGTCGTCTTTGTCTTCAAGTTTTAGCAATGAAAAAAGTCCGAACCCAAAAGGCCACATTTTGAAGTTACCCATATCCTTGCGCTTCTCGAAAAGAGGAACAAACTTTGAAGAAAAGAGTCCTCATACAATTTCGGAAACATCACCGTGTTATGCTCATTGACCAAGTCGCAAGTCAATGTGTCCCGATCTCTGATTTACCGGGATCTCATTTCCAACAAAAATGGCCTCTCGTTGCAACTACAGGATTTATTTATTGTTTCCGATCTTACGTCACTGAAACTACTTTCCAAAATCCATTTTGAGGACACCATTGGAAAGAGCGTCAAAATTTGTATCTCCTTGGAGCAAAATAAGAAAATTTCAACAAATTCGAAAACAAAAAAATGTTCGAATTGAATTAACCACCAAAAACCCAAAGCCACTAAAAAACGTTTGACAGTCATTATTTGGTGGAAATGAGGTGCAGAATTGAGCCTCTAAGTTTGATGAACACTTCGGGACACCCTGCATATTTTAAGCCCTCCAACTACCATGCTCTTATGATATTCATTAGTTCTTAAATTCTCTATGGCGCACTCGACATGTTTTATTTTGATTGAAAGGCCTGACATTGTTTGGAATGAGACGCACACACGAATATAGTTCCACGTTAAAATTTATAACATCCAAGAATCGTTGTGGAATGTTCCAATTCGCTAAAATTTACGAGACATTGCGATTGCTTCTTTTCCTCTCATAATTTGATGATGAATAATTGGTAAATTGCCGGACAATAGATGAAGGTCAAGTTCAAATCAGAAGATATCACGGATTGGTCGGGCGTAGCTCTTAATCAGGCGGTCTATTAGAATAAGGAGAACCAGGCGTCAGCGACGGAAGATTTCAAGAGACGGCTGCAGTCCCTATAAGCAGTGCGAATACTTTAATGGGATTCCATAACCGGGCAGACCCTTGGGGACTGATGGGACCCCTTCGGCCACTGCCCTTATAACCGCGAGAGAGGTGGAGTTTATAATTATGGGTGGAATCTGCATATAAATACAGTCCCCCTCCCTCTAGACGACAGGCCGCGATCCAGCCCCGTCAGAGCAACGATTTACGCCCATTGCCTTCCATCCAGGATGAGCTCCGGAACGAGTTCCAGAAAATGGATTGTTGAGGGGTATAAGACCAAAAATTTACCTATGCCCCCTGAAGATCCTTAAACAGAACTATAAGGCCCCATCATGCACTGAGACCACGAACGAACGTCTTTTTCAAACGCCAAATTTTATCCGAACACTGATACATTCGATTTTTACTTTCCTCACAACTCGAAAGGCTAAGTGAAGGTTTAATGGCTCTCAAAACTCGAGTGACAACAGATCTTTGTGGATCCAATCAGTCCTTCAGTACAGATCGTGAAGCCGATTCAAACCTTCAGAAAAGGCATGAAAAACGCCTTCAGAGACCTAATAAATTTATATGTACGATCTACTGAACGATCGTTCTTTCGAAGTTTACAGTCTGCGCAGTTAACCTAATTAAGTAGTTCATCAGAGCACTCACAGGTCCTAGCCTACACCACTTATTGATATCGTGACTGTTTCATCACCAGCACATCATGTTGACAAAGATGATTAGAAAACATTCTGCAGAAGCATAAGTCGGAGAAACCGTAAAAAGATTATTCCATTGCAACTGTTCCAAAGTGCAAGCATTCTATGCTGCTTCCAAACATCTCATATTAAGTTTGCGGATGTGATGTGTATACAGGAAACCTCTCTACCACATAAGGCCAGTTAGTTTTAGTGGAGTAGGATAAAAACTGTAGAAGCAATGATTGTTATATTGCAGAAACTACCGATTCATCAGCGATGAAATTTGTTGGATGCTACATATTTACAGCATAGGCCGCATATGATCATGATCATTACAAATAGTGTAAATCAGAAAGCAATTCAAAATATTTCAACTTGTATATGTAGACTTACTTAGCAATACATGGTGAAAGAAAAATTAGTTTCTAGAGGATTTTATCACATGAAATTGAGATTGACCGAAACCTTGGTAGATTCAGAAGCAAAACACCGATGATACTTTCCATTTTACAGGGTAGAGAACTACCTTCAAAGCTTACTAGTGTAAACAGAAATTATAAATAAAATAATCAACAAAGTCAAAATATCTTGAAAATTTACACTAAGCCAAACCCATACTTCTCTGGCTTACGGCTTAAAATACCATTTCTGCAAACCTCGTTTAATAATTTAAAATGGCACAAAATTAAGCTGCTTTGAAAAGTTGAGTTTGATCTTCGTTCAAATTCAATGAATCACTTGCTAAATCAAATTCCAATTACTTACTAAATTGAGCTTCCGCCCACACTCAGACAACAACCATTCGGAGGCATCAGATTTGTCCGAATATTCAAAACGGTCCATATTAACCCTGTTCCCAGCTAACTGAAAAGCGATTTGTTTAATTTTTAGTTACTAAAAAACAAGCTCTCCGCCAATTCGTGATAGTTCACCTCCAGACCGTCGAAGGACATCTATAAGACAATGTTCGCTACGAAGAACTCATTTCCATAAACCATACTGTCCCCTAGTTTGATCACTGTCAATTGACGAAGATCCGAATCAATCATTTGAGGTTGTTAATCGTGTACGGTCAATCAGGCTAAAAGCCGTTCGGTGATCAGCTTTCAGTTGCAGACGTTCAATTTTAACCATTTTGTGAGGCCGCTGTTTTGTAATCCAGGCAGATCGGTCTGTTATTTTCAATAATAAACCTTCAATCGACCAAAAAACACGATTTCTCAAAATTAGTTGGTTTGTAAGGAGTTTTTATCCGAAACGACTGGACTAAAGTTAATGAAACCTGGAATAAAAAATGGTGCGACGATGGTTCTGAATCACCGACATCAATCTTGACCAACCGTAAGGGTTAAATCAAAGGGCTGAAACAGAGGAATCTAAATATCCAAAACTTTCGAAACAACCCAAATGTTTTTATGTTCGTTATCGCTAGATATCGTTTCTATGAATCGGATGAGTTCCTCGGATCACTGACGTCCATACGTTGGTTCTCGCTACGGGCTAGAACTTGAAAGAGAAAAAAAAGGCAACGAAAATGTGAATTTGGACAAGTCTAAACGTAGTAAAAATCGCCTAGTTGTTCCATTCGTGAGTATCAACGAGTCGGTCTGCAGTACATTGCATCATTGTAGGCATTCAGATATCAACTTTTGTTACGTATTGCGGGCCTAGTAAAAAGTTGGTGTATGCGTAGTTATTTTTATGAAGTCGTCCCATTGCCTTTGGGACATCTACACTCAATACAAGGTATGGAGACACAATCATCAGCTGAAGGACCGTGTGGTTATTTTTCTTTCTTAATCGCTCTAAGTAGGTGAAATATAATGGAGCCTTTTTAAATCACCTAGAATACAATTACAAGGTTTGTAAACGCCGAGTTTACAAAACTTACTGAAGAGGAGTGAGGAATATCGTTCTCATAGGATCCTCAGCAAAAAAATAGAAAACGGGAAGTACAACCTTCAGTAACTGATAGTTCATGCGAGTATGGAAAATGCCGAATGTTTTGAATGTGTCAAAATAGAATTGAGACGGGAGAAACCCACGCCGGTAAAACCTGGGAAGGAAACTTCAGTGACGGACTTGAGGTATGTCAGTAGGTCCCCGAAGATTCACGTTTTGCTCAAACAACTCCTTCGTACTCAATATCCAAACTTCTGAAGTCCAAAGCCCAAGAGGAACTTTATCCTTTCCATCTTCTCAGAGATAAGACTCTGAGGAGAAGTGATAAGTGAAGCTTTGCGATTGTTTTCCTAGTGAGAGTAAGTTTCAGTGATTGCTCAGTGAAAGAGGGCTGTACGGATTTTCCGTATCGGTCGTGAAGGAAGGAGTGACAAATCAAAGGCTTCGTCGAATTTTCAAAGAAAACTAAGATAATGTAATAGCTTCAGAAATTAATAAAATGAGATTTTTAGGAATATTTACGTGGAAATCAGTTTGGACCTTCCGGAAACTATTACAACATTATCCATACAGGAACATGTTAAGGTGATAATATGGTTCTACAGACGATTGACTCGAAATTAAAACAATACAATTTATTATTTCTGTCTTAGTTAGGTAGCCATTCTGAGCAAATCACTGTAACACAAATGGATAGTAAAAATATTTGCTTATGAACAACCTTTTCAGTTACTCCAAGAAAATGTTTCATGTTCGCATGCATTAAATACTAATAATATATATTCGAACCTATATTACCACAACAACAACTATGGATGCGAGAAAGTTATGAACAACAACGAAATTTACAGAAATTGTTTTTCTTGAATGAAACTATAAATATTGATAAATATGCATGGTTGGCATCTCATTTATCTACCGCGTTCCGAAACAAAGAGAGAGAATTGCAAGAATTCATTCATTTTCATGCAATACAACTAAACACAGCTAGCTATGTATTTTGTAGGATGTAAGGGAGATGTAACTGGTTGTACGAATCTAGTACGATTCTATTGAGAATCTAAAATTCAGTAAGTAAAAATAAGTTTCAGACAATTTTGTTGAAAAATGAATTAGCTTCCGGGATGCCTAAATCATAATGTAATACGAATCAACCTTAAATCAATGTACGGAATTACGAGGGAATAACATACAAGTTATCCTTCGAACACAATGGAGCAAGATGAATAACGCAGTCTTAATCCACTGACGCCTCAGGACTAACCAGAACAGGCGGTTGAATCTTAGTTGAGACAGCAAGTTGGGCCGGGTTCCCCCTGTCTATGAGAGATGGAGCATCCCATACATTATTACACAGCTGTTATATCCATCCATCCCTAAGCCAGGCGATGGGAGTCACTGTAAACTACACGCCCTCACCTGCAACTCCGAACTGTTCACGTATTCAACGCTGGTGGACCAGAGTTCCGTTCATATATCGAACCGTTTAGGTCTCAAATGAAGTTTCACCTTACGAGTTTTGTGAACAAGTTGATCAGATAGAGATATCGCTACTTCAATGTTTGCACAAAAAATTATTTGAAAGAATTTAGTATGGCCCAGATAACAACTGAATGTTTATCCTGATAATTATCAATTTCACTCCGAGTGGGGCGTCAGGGTGTGGGTTTGAGAAACAAAGAACAGGAATAACGAACTGTGCATGCCAGTGGGGACGTACGAATGACACGGTGAGCGTTACCCATGATTATGGGGAAAGTTCCTTTACAGATTTGTCAATAGAGCGGATTTAGTCCCAAGAAGTTTTTCACCAACCGCGGTTTCTAACAATGTGCCATATTTTCTACGATATTTCTAAGTTTCATGCAATGATGCCCTGCCCAGTTTGTGTGTAGTTGTGGGCTTTGACGCTACCTTTGAAAACACAAATTGAGTTTAAAAAAAATGCATAGGCTTACGGACATATCCTTGGGTTTGTTGTATACAACGAACCCTTCTTGCAGACTTCCCATGGCATAACTCTCAATCGAGTTAGCTGGTTTTGTACAGTCCCTGAATATAAAGTGTTTGAACTCCCGCTAAGTCAACTCACCTTAATTATACAAATTCATAGGGTCTATATTATTGAAGTACTTTAACTTTTGTAATATATAATGTTCTCAAAAGTCCGACCAGATATTCCATAGGACCTAAAATCGTCTTTATGCACTGAGCTCAATAGTTTTCAAAGCACTGATAAGTATCCATACTCTAGCAAACGATTTCGCATTTGTCGTACACTATAATGTTTTCAAAGTGAAAAGTAGGACAAAGAAGTACGCCTATTATCAATAGATGGGTATATACGAATTTCTGCAACCCCACCCGTCATCAGTCTCGTAGAGAACTTCCACTCGTTTCGCTCATGAAACGGGAGTTAGTCAAAAATCCGAATTCCATACAGAAATGGTTTCTTTTCGCATTCTCAGAAACATAAATGTGAAGGTGTAGAAAATTATAACAATAACAATCACGCACTTCAAACTCATTTTAACTAAGTGTAAAATACACTGGAAAACTGATGGGCACTGATAAAAAAAAGCCAATGTAGCCGAACCGCTGCCGATCTATAACCGTCAGATAGTCTACTGTTATCAAGTAATTGTCCACCATTCTTCGTAAAAACTTATTTTATTTCGAATACTACTTTAAATATGTTGGTACGTACAGGAGAAGATTATTCTGATGGATATACAGGGTGTTCCACGAGTTGATATACATACATTCCCAGGGAAACACGTTTTAGTTATTCGTTAACTGACACTAAAAGTTTTCAATAGATTGAAGTTACGAGAGGCCAGACTGATCAGCTCGAGCGTTTCAGCAGCTCTCGGTTCGTAGTTAACTGCGAATTGGCTGCGATTCAATAGCTACACGTTGCGTATACGCAGTGTCATTGCAGTGATGAACCTAATGTTGTAGCGCTCTCTGAGTCCAACTTAGTTTGATGATGAGTGAGATTGGGTGACTCAGCTAACGTTGATGTGTTGATAAAGATAAATCCACGTAAGATTCATCAGAATCATCGCATATTTTTTGAAATAAAAGTTGGAAAATCTATCAAACCGAAATATTTATTTTATTAGAGTCTAGACTCGAGTATCAGGAAGGTGTAATAACATTCTTACGCAACTTTTCCTTAGCTTTTCGAGGCCTTGGAAACGTAAAAACTTGAATTATAATCAAAACAGATGAGAATTTCAAGAGTCGGACCTAAAAATCATCCACGGAATAAACCTCGGCCGTTTCATAGCGACAATAGAGGATATGGATTGTGCCAGCTCTATTCATTAAGGGGCTCCCATAAAACACTTTCTCAAGCAGTTTATCTTGGACACGTTCGTGGCGCCCTCCTCTTCATTTTGACCGGCGTCTCAACTAATTATCCTGTTTATCTGGTTCCTCCAGCACTCGCCCACACATCCTTTCTTCTCATCTGCCCTGCTCAAGCCTGATGCCAGCAGCCATAACTTATCTCTGGCAAGCCCTAGGAGGAATGATTTGTCACGAGTGTCGCGGGAGGATTAAGATTCCGTAAGTCACAACGCGCGTGACTGCACTAAATAATGATTAGGATACGTCTTCGAAGACAAGGTCGATCTTTTACTGCTCTGAAATTCTCTGCATTTTCCCAGACTTACCCAAAAATTCACTAGTCGCAAAATTTTAGTTAATTACAATAAAAACCTGTTTTGGTTCACTACTTCCATCAACTTGCAGCAAAAAGGGGGTGTAGCAGACGAAATAAACTATTTCATTTTTAAAAGTATTATTTATAGGCCCCAACTAGAACAAAATTTGTTGTATAATACGCGTTAAGCATCATTTCCTTGTAAGTTTTCTCTCAGTTGATTATGTAGTGATAATTCACTCCATTGTGATTGGATCACACACCAATTGGTACACATTTCAAAAATAACACTGGTGAAACTTATCAGAAAGAATTTAGGATTGAGTTCTGAGCCTCAGTGTCAATGGCTCCTAAACCTCCCAAAAGCCGTTCGTATATAAATTTAAAGAAAGAAGGATGTGGTGTGAGGCTTCACACTAACTGTTCAAAACACGCATCGGTTAAAACGGTTACCATTGAATTTTATCTATCTTGAACAACATAATTTCGATAGATATTTTGAGGGTCAGAGGAATTCAGCTTGGTACTAAGACACCAGTTTCCCTCTTATAAGAAAAAACGGTATGGTACAGATTTCAGCCTGAACTGTAAGCTTTGTCAAAAAGGACAAAACAGGAAAATCTATGCTTCAACAATTCTTTAATACTTCTAGATCCCTCAGGATTTTGAGGGGGGGGGGGGGGGGCTGTCTTTACACGAACCATATTTAATTTCTGCTTGATCAAAACCATTTGGGTTGATTAAAATACAATTCATTATAGAACAGTAATCCTTTTCACCCAAATATTTGAAAACTATTTATATTCATCATTTCATTCAAAAATATTCATCAGCCATTTTTATAACGGAATAATTATGAATGATAAATGTGAATAAAGGGAATCATTATAAATAAATGTGCTACAACCAATCATATCACAAAACCAGAAGGCTCTGCAAGCTCTCACGAAGTTCATAACGATTGCTAGAGCGAACTAGATCCACCCATACATATTTACATCATACATGTTGATTGTGGTGAGCTTGCATCACATTTTCTCTATGAAAGCTTTTCAGCTTAAAAAGCCATTCTGGAACTCATCCGAAACAGAACCGAAAACATATGTTTAGAGATTATAAACAAAAATGTGTGCACGGGTGTCTGACTGTCACTTAGTACGGAGACATTAGGTCACTTAGAACAGCGAGTTAGGTCCTAAAAGATATGTAACATTTTTACCTCTATTTATAGGTGAGACGAAGAAGAATATTAAAACGTCAATTTTTATATAATTTAACATAATCTAAACTTATCATCGTATTCATCCAAAATGTAGACGATTGGTTTTTTTTCTCTCAAAATGACCAGTGAGCTATTCAGCACGATATTCTAGAGCACAGACGACGTAGGTGGGTTCTTTTATAATCTCACGTAAATTGAGTTTTGATTGAATGAAATTTAGGTGAGAGATATACGGCTGAATTTTTGTTCCAGGGTCGTTTTCTCGTCACTGATAAAGGGTTGGTGGCCATTGACGGGCCTAGCTCGATTGTTCAACGGACGAGCTCATTTCAAACGGCAAGAGTTGGTAGCAAAACACACAGAAAAATACACGTAAATACCTACAGAAATACTCGTATTTACGCTCCAGGTACCAACAAATAATACTACAAAATTTTAAAAATCGTAACCACATGTTACCATCTCATCGGATCCATCAAGTGTTTTACACACTTCTGCTTCATAAGGCGAATTACATTGGCCTTGGGATGTAATTTGCTGTTTCATTCGCTTAAATTTCAAAATCAGTATTGACAATATGATGGTTCGAGGCTACTACCATCAAGGACCATCACGTTAGGGTGTCTCTCGGGTATTCTCTACAAAGCCACAGTAACTAAGGTTGGCTGTGAATTCGCTCAATACTGAACAGAGAGAGGAACAAAAGTAGGCTACAGATTTGCCCCTCTCCTGCTCTCCCTTACGCGAATTATCGCGGATCTACTGTAATATTTGACGTGTAGTTCGCATGCATTGAAACCGGGATCCGATAACATCCGCTTGATGGAGTAGCAGGTACGTACAACAGCTGCCGCGCTATAATCTGCTCAATGGTGATGTTGATTAGAGCCCGTTAGCGCCAGGTGGCTCACTGAGTGGGGACATGACAACGCGCGTTACAACGACGTGAACAAAGCACATTCCTCGCCTCGCTACCTACCAGCACCCGAGTCACTGCACAGACTGGGGTTTCGCCAGAGCTCCTGCAGAAAAGGAATTACGCCGTACCAGAGGGTACCAACCAGTAAAAGGATGGCCTAACATTCTCAATTGTTAATCAACTTCACACGCATTTCCAAGAACATTCAAGTTAGTACCTGCGAGATAAAAATGTGAAGGGAAAACGGTGTAGACTTTCATCGAACAATACATCATCGTGTAAAGAACAAGCACTGCACAAACAAAATTTTACAAGTTTTCTACGAGTGAGTACATCACTTTACTGAACCTACATTAAAAGCTGGAATGCTTTTAAGAACTAGTACTTGAAATTTTTCCTGGCGTCGTTTTGTGTGTCTAAAAATAATATGTCTACCAATTGTTCTAGCCTTTTTACAAACATTGTTGGGGTTCCGTTTTTATAACGTGAGCGTAACTGATCGAACAAGGATTTTATCGCTCCTTTTCTAGTATCGATAATTTGTAACAATTGTAATCACCAAGAGTAGAATAGGGAACTATTGATAGGATTCCAGCCTTATGGAAGGTTCTCTTGAAAATCCTGGAGAAGATTTTGGGACGAGGAAAGTTGATTATTTTAGTGATCATTTTATTTACTAGAACCTGACTAGAACTTTCTCAAGGGTAGGGTATCGATATGTTGAAGCGAGGGAAGTCCTTTGCTAAACTATTGGAGACGAACAATTTGGGACATTGATACTGTATGATTTTGGTTACAAGAAAGAGAAGGTTGTGTTTCAGAACTGTAGAGGGACTCAGTGTTGACGGCATAAGCACCTTCGCCAGGCCCTTGAATGAGCAAACGTTTCTAGTTGATTTTCCACTACTGATTTACGTTTTTCCAAAAGTCTCGACGAAAAAAGGGCGGAGGCAGGATATACGTAACTTTTCTCGCTGAATCGAATGGTGACAACGCTAGACCTCTCAAGTGACGATTCAACTTAGTTTTGTCGGATACATAAACCCGTTCGTTTGTGAACAGCGTCTACGGCATTTCTAAGCCGTCTGGCCAAATTCAAGATAATCGAAAGGCCGAGAGACGGCTATTGTTTGTGTTCATGTTCGATTGATTGCGATGAGTTGCATTCATATTTTTGCTGACACTATGGACCCTTATCAAACCAGGCTTCCGTATCATTACCAACTCTTCCCTTTCGTCTCTTTCCTCGCTGTATTTCCTTCAGCGTGGTTTCCCTATAGCATATTCCTATTCATCATGGTGCGCTATAGCTATTGAACATAGCTGGTAGTAATAACCAAAACCTTAGTGACAAAAAAGGATTAGTAGATTAAAAAAAAGATAGTTTACTAGATAAAAAAAGCATCAGTGACTACTTTCCACCAATACTTTTTCCTCATACTATCCGACGACTTCGCAAGGATGTGAGTTGTACACAGGAGGAGTGTGACTCCCTTGCTGCTTCAGAAGCATTACCATTGGCAAAACCGTACACAAAAATCATGTCAGCATACTCACTTGTGGTATAGCTACTCAACTGAAAGCAACTCATCTCAATCAATTGATCATCTCCGATTATTTATCCATCTCCGATTATCCTGACTTTGGCTGGACAGCTTAGGAATGCCGTAGATGCTGTTCACAAACGGACGTTTTCAATCATTAAATTCATTTTCATTTTTTATTTTTAAATATTCATTTTTTGGTTTATATCTTAACAATCTTGTTTAAACTCTAACTCTTTATATGAACTCGATTTAAACCCCAATATCTTACCATTGTCCTACAACCGGATAACATGTTTGAGTCAAGAAACATTTTACTAAAACAGAATTTGGTCAGAAACAACAAACTATGAACATTGCATCACCCAATGCTATGGCTAAATCAGATTGGGGTTGATAATGCACGGCGCACAAAGCAACCCCTCCATCAAGACCTGGGGGTCGTGCGGGTCATTGCATATCCTAGCTCCTGCCAAGTCAATGCCTCCTCCGTAGCGTTCCCGATTTTCGAACATAAGGTATTTTTTAGCTTTACAGGGTGTCCCAGGAGTTATGCACAATCCGACTCCTACGTGTTCTACAACTCATTTCCGAACAGAAATGCCTCCTAGCAATTTTTTGCCGGAGGCCTCGTTTCCGAGTTATTTGCGATTTAAGATTTTTTTCGTGTTTTCGATCTTACGTCATTAAAACTGTCATAACTCCCTCAATTTTGGAGACTGCTCAAATATTGCAATCCCTAATGCAATAGTGAAACCACGCTGAAGGAAATACAACGAGGAAAGAGAGGAAAAGGAAGAGTTGGTAATATATATCCCGCCACCAACCTTCTTTCGTCGAGACTTTTGGGAAAACCTCGATTTTAACAGAAAATACATGGTTTTTTGCAGTTAAACCCAATTTTCCCAACTAGAAATATATTTTTAAAGACCAAAACGACTACACCGTTGGAAAGCTGACATTTTGGCGCACGTTTTACCAGGCCTGCTCGGTTCTGCATTAATGGGTTTCTAGGCGAGACGAAAAACAGGCGATTTCAAGATTTTGACAAAACTGCCATTTCGCGCAGCAATCGCACATCTTCAATGCAATAAAAAACAAATTTCTGACATTAAATAGATAGAAAATTTAACGCTCTTACCAACAGCGTCATCAAATTTGAGCTATCTTCAAAATTGAGGTGGTTATGACAGTTTTAATGACATAAGATCGAAAACACAAAAAATCTTAAATCGCGAATAACTCGGAAACGAGGTCTCTGGCAAAAAAATTGCTAGGAGGCATTTCTGTTCGGAAATGAGTTGTAGAACACGTAGGAGTCGGATTGTGCATACCTCCTGGGACACCCTGTATAATAAACTCGATTTCTTGGAAAGATTGCACTCGGAAAAGATTGGACCATTGTACTTGCGTCATTTTATAAGACTTTTTAGTTTATTGTTTCAAATAATCACCCTTTTTTAAAATACAATAGTAATCATACTAAATTTTACTACATACAATACGTTTTTTCCAGTTCCATTCGAGCCCTAACGGAGCGAACAGATAAACGTGCATTTGATTCAACGAGAAAATTGATTGATTCCGGAGGAAAGCTCCGAACGGACGGATTTTTGCTTCCGAGAACTATATGCAGTGGAAGCATTATTCCCACTGTATGAAGATAAAACACATTTTTTCTTCAAAATGATAATTTTCAATAGCATTTTACGTTTTATTGTATTTTGAACAACTTTGGTTCCCTGTGTGTATGCGTTGGCCCGTTTTTCCGTAAATCGTTGTAACAATATTAATTTCTGCAGTTTCCATCTAACAAAGTTTTGATGAAGTGTTTACGTCAAACCCAGATTGAAATTCCATTAACAATGAAGGT
Source organism: Creontiades dilutus (assembly GCA_031894815.1). Classification (NCBI taxonomy): domain Eukaryota; kingdom Metazoa; phylum Arthropoda; class Insecta; order Hemiptera; family Miridae; genus Creontiades; species Creontiades dilutus. The sequence continues at coordinate 1,598,941 of JAVIWC010000851.1, forward strand.
CATCTAATGGCGTCTCGCTAACTAATGTTTCGATATCATAATTCATCGATTATTACTATATTTGTTTTTTCTGACTACTCGATGAAAGACGGACAAGCTGCGTAGATCATGATGAAATAAAAATACAATTATATGATAACACTACAAAGTATAAGAAGAATATGTACCGCAAATGCCTTGAGGAAGACGAGACATTGGACGATCCCGTCGATGGGCTCGCCGGACAAACTGAAGCTGCCAGCGAGATGTTTTGCTCTCGAGGAGACGACGGTGACCGCCCCCAATTTCCCTGCTCCCTGCATCAGGAGCCTTCTACCAACTTTTCTCTTCTACGCAACCTACCAACCAAAGTTTAACTTTGGTCTCTCAATACGGTACCGGATTGACTAGGGGCAATGACTCCACAACCAGTACCTACCTACTAACTGGACCATATGAGTGATAAGAAACACGATTCGATGGAACACAGATAAAAGCAGTTGTCTATCATTGTCTGGCGTTATCAACGGTAGCCTTTCTTCAAAGACCGTACAGTTTTTGTAGAGAAAAAATAAGCCGAACTTGTTTTTGCAAATCAACTGCTATTTGAAAATGAAATCACTGTGCCGAAATGAAAATGTAATGTGCCAATCTAACATAATTTGAGATACCTAATCGTCGTGTCACACTGTCTGCACTGCAAAATAAAATTAATGATTCAATAACGGACACATCGAAAATAATAAACAAACGCCACGGAACTTAGTTCTTAAACCCAATATGAAGTTTTCCCCTTGGTTTTGACAAATTATACAAAGATGCATATCTATGAATTAGAAAAGGCAACAGTGGCTGCTGTTTTTCAGAATGGGAGGTGTTTTCGTGGCTCTGAGATTCTCTAATACCCCATAAATAAATAAATGATAAATATATTATTTATTTATTTATAATTAAAAATTCCACCCTCTAGGCGAACCAAAGGCCCATGAAAGAAAGGTGAACCATAATCTAACCATGGGTTCAGCCTTCCATTTGAGTTTATTAAACTATGATTTTCATTGTTGCTGCGAAATCATTTTACTTGAATTCAATTTTTCATACATCTTACAGAGTCCGTCCACGACATGTGGTAGAAATATCGAAGAAAGTAAAAAGTAGAAGTTGCGAAATATTTAAACGACATGTCGCTTAGAGCTGCTTGAATTGATTATTCAAGTTGAACAATGGAAATCGTAGCCATACGTTGCAATGCATTCAAGTATTGTCCGACTAGTGGAAATGGTTCAATTGGGTCGGGAATTAGGTTCGTACGTCATTCCGCCTTGCGCCTACTGGGTTGCGATCGGGCAGCTGAGGGTTGGAGAGGCAGCTCCTACTTCCTATCTCATGAGATGAAAATCAACAAGGGGTGTCAATAGTTTTTGTTTTTTTTTTTTTTTTCTCTAAAAGCATCATGAGTTCACTGGTTACGCAAGTTGATACATCAAACGTTAAACTTCCGTGATTGATTCAGGGAACTACATGGTACTTAGGAATTTCCACCTCATAACACATACATTTTTTAATTCAAACTTTGTTTAAATTTGATTGTCTATTCTTGATATTGGATGCAATCTTTTACAGAGTAATACGAAACTATCCTCATTTTTCCATCCGCTAAATTGAAGGTTTCAATGCTAACACCCACAACGCATTCCTACCTACTAAGAAAGAGTTTTTGTGTGTTACGTAATTTGGCGAGACTAGTAAACAGGTTGTTGACAAACATTCTTTTTTTAAACAGTACAACGACCATCCTTTTTCTCTTTTTCACGAAAATCATGAAAATAATCATTTACATTCAAAGGGTAAGTTACTTGGTTTAATGAATAGTACCTACTACCTACAGACAACTGCACCTAACTGAGGATTGAATAACCATACCGTTCCTGATCCTCATTTACGGTATGTTTCTATACTTAGGAACCATTAGTACGTACCTATCGCTAACAGAAACTGGCGTGGAGCCAACAACATGAACATTCTTAACAGCTCGAATACCTTACGAAACGATATATTTCAGTATTTACCATGATTAATTTAGTTTCAAAATGAAGTTAAACGTTATTTCGGAATCGGTGTAGCATAATTGAATTAACACTATAATCAATGCCAGCGTTAGTGATTCAATGTGTATCGAGCACTAATCCAATTAGGGTTGAGTAAACTTGTAATGGTAGACCGGGTATACAATAACAACACTAGGTAGTATTCAAATTGCATACAGAAAATTATTGATTAATATTCGTCAATAATGTTACTTTTTACATTTAAATACGTAATACATTACTAATATACATTTTATTCTTCAAATCTAGAATGAAAAATGATAATAACGAATGGCATCCGGAAATATGGAGGATTCCAAGATGTTCGCTTTGAATATCTTTAAAATGGGGTTGTTCTTGTTATTCAATTGTTTTGAATGGCTATATCCTTAGTCATATCAACTTTCGTTCAAAGGTATTCGAGCAGGAATGAATGTGAGAGACAGGGTTTGTTACGGTAACTCATATTTACCTTCATTTTGTCAAAAAGAACGTATTAAGAGACACAAAGAAGCACAAGTCGAAACACAGTAACAACCAATACAGATCAAAACGGATTCACGAAAACAAGCAATAAACACGCTGAAGCCGCAAAGACACGCCGTACGAGCGCCTGGAGGGTGCAGAGTATGCAACCAGCAGGACAATGTACAGAGTACTGGTAACCGACTCGTAGGAGTGGGGGCTGCAAAGGGGGTGAGAAAAGCCGAATGAGAACGGAGCTGTCCGAAGAAGGCCGAAGGGTTCGACGATTCAACACCGCCCCCAATCCCAAGTCAATAGGGGGTGGAATGGAATCAACAGTGAAGCGCCTCCAACCTGCATTGAGCTCCAATAAATTAAATTGCCATCAATTACAATCTAAATCTGTATAAGTAGAGTTGCTTGGCAATCACAGGCGACGCGACGCCGTAATCCGATTCCGTCTTGATTGCACTAAACTTATTAGGGACATTGCAATCTCCTAATTATGCTGAGAGAGTCTGTGAGAGTTGTACACCTGAGGACCAATTAGGACCCTAACCATACCTCAAGACTTTCATTATGAAAACCTTGTGTGAACCACATTGGGGCATGAATCAATACGTGCTCATCGAATCTATAGAAATCGACAACGAGCAAGTTCAAACGTTCATTGCTCACTGGTAGCATAACTACTTCAATTTGGTAAATTAAAAAGGATTTAATTGGAATCGCCAGTTCTGCACAAATTGGAGTTTGACACTTGAGCATTCTAATGACAAATAAAGTCGAGAAGGTAATTAGGAAAATAAATGCGCAACAATGAAAGAAGTTGATAGTATTGAAGATCTGAAACTGACAGTCTGAAGGACATACATCATTTAAGTAATAACACAGGTTTACAAAAAAATAAATGAGTTTCGAGGTGAGGCGCAAAAAGCGACATTTTTGGGATATTTTTATCAGCCGAATTCGAAAATGAACACGGTCCAGCCCAATTTCTTGAGATACGCTAACTTTTCTGTTTTTATGCGTTTTGGTTGATAATTTACAATATTAAGCCTTGGTAATGGTACCTATATCAAAAACTGCATACAATTGTTTACAAAATCCTACCCCTCAAAAGTTGTCACTTTACAGTTCCATGTGTATAGTATGTCCATCCGCCGTATGGAAGATACATATAAGGCCTTAGAATTTATTTTAAAAAACACCCATTCTTTACCACATTGACTCCACTTCTAACTTCTTTCCAGTTCTTCTAACGTCTAGCCAGTCCGATCTCCTCACAAGCATAGAGATACTATAGGCCAAATGTGGCCCATGATGGCCAAAAATGTTTTTTCTTCTTTTTTTACCTTAATAGGCAAGTGGGGTGACATTTTCAAATAATTTTGGACGAGTTATCGACTAGAATGCGTTTTATACCCATAGAAACTCGGCCACAGCAAATGATAGTAAACCCATGTGTTAGAACTGGCAGCGTTTCTTACCTTAGTTTGAGTTTCAACAGTTCATTTATTTGGAAACGTATTTATTTTTACTCAATCTACTGTTCTTGAGCTGTAGTATACAAATCTGAAGTCGGATTATACGTATTTTGCTTTGCTATGACAGTACCGGCAGTAGAACCAAATAAAATAGAGACATTTTTGGAAAAAAGCTTTTTTACTCAGTTCATCAAGTATATCATGAAACCAAGGAGTCCAAACGTAAATCCGCTGTCAATTTGGAATTATGTGAGAATAGTTACATCAAGAAAGCTTGATTTGATTGGAGCTCTCGAAAAATAAGGTTTTGATGAATTAAACTATCGAATAAATCATAGTTTCCTCGTTTAAAAAATAAAAGAAACCCAATGTCAAAAGTATGGAAAACTCACAAGTAAGTAACTATTACGCTTTCAAAAAGTTTTTTGTGACTCTTACGGGTGTGAGTTTTTCTGAGAAGATCTCTGGGGGAAGCAGCAATCTGCCAATTCTTGGCAGACCTTGGGACCTCTAATGTATGGTTTTTACAACCTGATGAAATGCAGTTATTAGCAATCAGTCGACAAGTGACTCACAATACACGTTCATTCACGAAAATCAAGCATTAAAAAAACAGGTTGTACACTTTAGACAACAAACGTTTTTAGTGATAGGAATGAAAAAAACGTCTGCCAAGTGGGTGTTTCACATAGCTTCCTCGTATCCATAACATGACTGTATAGATCATTGAAAATTATTATTGACTAAAGAACTTCGTTCAATCAAGCTCGAGGCTAAAACTTTATTTTCTCTTTATTACTCACGAGGACCATCTACACATCAAACCGAACAATATCTGAAAATGTCATCGAAATCGGTCAAGAACTCCCGGAGTTATGCTTGTGGCAAGGATTTCACGTTTGCGCATGCGCAGTGGCTACTATTGATCCGGGGGTCATGAAACTTATAGGGGACCATCTACACATCAAACCGAACAATCCCTGAAAATTTCATCGAAATTGGTCAAAAACTCCCAGAGTTATGCGTGTAACAAGGATTTCGTTTGCGCATGCGCAGAGGCTACTATTGATCCAGGGGTCATGAAACTTATAGGGGACCATCTACACCCCAACCCGCACAATCTCTGAAAATTTCATCAAAATCGGACTATAACTTCGTGTAGTTTTGCCAGTAACAAGGATTTGCTGACAGACAGACACACAGACAGACACGGAACCAAAATTGTTCAGAAAGGTCTAAAACGCAAAATGCGAGTGGAATTTTAGATTTTGGAGACAAAAAATTTTCACATTCCGAAAGTGAACACTTAAGTGAACACCGCTACCTTGGTAGACTCAGAAGCAAAAATTGCTTAAAAAACTTGATAACCACTGCAAACCAAATATCGTGAAATGCATGGCAACAGAATATTATCTGAAAAATTTAAGTCATCTATGAGAAATTCATCCACAAAATTATGCTACAAAAATGTACTTAAATTCATTATAATATGCTACATTGTCCATAAAAACCCTGAACAAATAGTTCTAAATCCTAAAATTTGTAACTTATTGAAATGTTTCTAAAAATTTGTCCACTGGAAGTGTTACAAACTAAAAAAGGTGATAAAAATATAAAGTGATAACTTCATTTATACAGTCGACTCGAGTTTCTTTTAGACACATCGACGCGATGTTCACACGCCCCCTCTTTCTAAATAGTCTCTACCGCAGCGTCCGTCAGTGAGCATAATACCCGACCCTCGTTACCCTTTAGATAGTATTTACCTCAAGTTTCCGATTGAGGCAGAAGAGGATCAATGCGGGTCCCACAGGGAAAATGGTTAGAAGATCTCGCCCAATAATCTCCGACCTTCACGCTGTCAAGAATCTTAAACAGTTCGTCAAAATCCTATTGTTCACAAGGCCATTCGAGATCAATGGCCACTACATTATCAAAAACTGATTCCCTAATCACTACTCTTAGAATTGTATTTAAATGTTAGTCACGATTTCTGTTTACAATTATGACCGAAGGAGTGATCGGTAGTTGTCGAAAAGATGTTTGCCATTTAACATCAAAATGTCACATGCTTTTTGAGTTTCAGAGCATGATGTCAACTTGTTTCTGTGTTTGCACCGATTCCTTGTAATATCCAAAACTATCTCAAGTTTTAGTCCAACTAAGGAGTTTTCAGGGAATCCCCAACCAATTTCCTCAATAGTAGCGTGTGAGCGTTAGACAAGTGAATTTCCTGAAACATCTATTTTACACGATCTACCATCCGATTGTGTGGGGCATAACGGAACAAGTGTCGGATAGTCCCATGAATTCGTTGCGATTGGTCGTAGTAAACATTACTGGTTACAAAGGAAAGTACAAGACTGATATACCGATTTTGATTATTTCAATGGTCAGGGATTGAGCCAGATAGCAGATATTTGTTCCTATAAATACCATTCATATTGTGTGAGGTCGGCGCTACCGCACCGTACATCGAGTACGAGACAAAACTCGTAAACGTTAGGTTCCGAATTTGATTCGATGGACTAATTGACGGCTAAAAAACGATAATTACGTCGATCAAATGCAAACTTATCACGTCTAACGTGTCCAAGTTGGGTGAGCCGGCTTGAGGTGACAAATCTGTTCTCATCACTGCAGTTGAGTTCTTTGAAAACGCATTTGCTCTCCGACGATGAAAACTCCTATTCAGGGTGAGTACAAGTCATTTGAAAACAAAACGTTGCAGTAACTCAATCCAAAAGCTCATTTCAGAATTATTTTCAACATGCCTACTATTCAACCACGTTTTTGAACAGCTGATGACCCATGTGAGTTGAGAGGGGGGGGGGGGGGCTAGAAGTTTGGACCAACTAGAATTCAAGCGTAGTCCATGTACGAAAGAACGGATTTAAATTACCTCAATTCTAAGTGCTTTTACGGCCGTATAGGGACGGACGACGGCGGACGGACGTTTTTGAATCTACGAACCTTGAAACGTAAAGTGACAAAGTTTGAGGGGAGGTTATAACAATTCGTAGTAATAGGTATAAATGATAAATCAAAAAGGGGTTCCCATTTGAAAAAAAAAAGGAATTGGGAACAAGCGTTTTTCCGTTTCTTCAAAATCTCTCACACTGAGCAAATTAAAATAAATTTCAATTGACTAAGAACTGTCCTGATGTCATGGCAAGTGCTTCAGTGATAAAGAGGGCGCGTGCTCCTGGAATTAGTTTTACACTACAAAAACTCCGTCGATAAAATGTCGGTTATTTTAGCAAAGCAAAAAATATAAATAACATTTTACTAGGTATAGAATGGTATAACTAAGTCACGCTCTTTTATGGATAATGAAGAAAGTTATGAATAACTTGGTCATTAAAATGTAAAAACACACAACACAACACAGACACATTCAACTCCACACACATATGAAGACTATTTCAATTCGAGAATATGTTTGACAGATTCTAAATGGAAGAAAATTATCAAAATTGATTGTTTTCTCGTATTAAATCACTTTTTTCCTCGGTTACAATGGTGAATATTCAGAAAATCAATAGGAAGGAGCAGCAACCAGCATGACGCGCAGCAACACTAGAGAATAATTTAAGAACACTATTTACAAAAACTAAGATGCACTGCGAACATTCAGCTTCACCAACTGAAAAAAGTAAAACTAGTTACAAAGAGACCCAAAGAAACGACGACAACGTGATTCAGTCAGGGACACGCAAATCAACTTAAAGCTGCCCCGGATTCTACATATTATTCTCTTTGCTTCAGTAACTGCTGCTACTCGCTCCATCCAATCCAGACCAGATCCCCTTACCCATGTTTCGTCCATCTCCTCACCCCTTTCAACGAGATTTTCTTCAGAGAAACAGGTCCTTTCCTGTCTCAATCAAAGGATATTACCGGGAATCCGTTTAGAAGGGAGGGGAGGGGAATCGCGGATTTCATTGGCGCGTTCGCAGCACCGACTCCCATCCGACTGAATTGCCGTCCAATTCCATTGGGACGGTACTGGGAGCGCCGTCTACGCACAATACCCCATTCAAGAGAGGTTAATTCCGAGGGGACGAGTTATTCATCCATTCACACGCGTGACGTGTATATCCGGACAAAATAGATTCACAGCGTACGCGCTAGATGAGCGGAGGATCTGATGCCTTGGCAAAGCTTATAACGTGACGAAAGGCTCTGGATCAGGGCAAATGAAATCAATGATTTCATCAACAGAAAACACAGTCCATATATAGGTTCAATAAATTGTCGAATAGATAAACTAAATTAATTGCGACATTTAGGGCCGGTTTCATCAACAATCCCCAACCACGGTTAAAATACATCGTTGTTTTACCAGATATTTGATCGATGATTTAAAACAGGTACGTTTTCCACAAAACGTCGGCTCACAGTTTAAACGTTGATTTATAGGATATCGAGGAGGCATTTTTCCGTAAATTACGTTTGGTAACGACCGTTTCCATTTTCTCTCTATTGCCATTTTTGTTCTATTCTTGCTTGCTTTAATTCACTATTTCACTTGCTTTATTTCTTGTTTTCTGTTTTCGTTAATAGTGTTGTTTATGATCATAGTTAGGAGTTTTTCGAACAGGGCATCTCATCAGGAGTACTTCGTAGTATCCCACCATAAGCGTCATCCGGGGCTCTTACTTGAACTGGTGGGTCATTCTGCAGAGGCCTTTTCACCCCTCTCTCCCTCCTCAATTTTCCTAACTCCAACGAGACACAGTGTTTTGAGCCTATGGCTTTAGGTGGGAAAAAGTCCAAGAACGCTCCGAAAAGTCTGAAACGTCTACATGATGGTGATTAATTTGAATAATCTCGGTTGTTAACAAAAGGAAAGACATTTTTTCGTACCTTCAAGAGAAACATCCATGAGGGTGGTGGAAATGAAAACAAGAGAAAAAAGCACAACCGCAAATCGAACGCGAGTAAACAATGAGAGCGGATTGTTTTGAGACCTGTACCCTCCCATCTCCAAAGCCAAACAGGTGTTTTTGAAAATCTTTCGCGATGACTTTTTTCCGCTAACAACGTATGAGTCGAAACACTGTGAGGCATCGGGTAAACATGGTCGTTCCCCCCACTTCACTTTGTTTTGTTTAGTTTTTCGTTTATGTGTGTGTGTGTGCGTGTGTGTGTGTGGGATTGTAGATACCCTTTGCCGTGCCTGTCGGGGTAAAAATGAAAATCTTTATCATGTGGTGCAGCAGTGTCCACGAACTCATGGTGGCCGCATACTCCGTCCTGATGCGGTTGCCAAGCAGATAGTAGGTGCATTGTCATCCAGCGGCTGGGATGTTGAGAGAGAGAGACTGTATCATATGCCGAATGACCAGGGCAAGAAGCCAGATATCGTCGCCGTTAAGCCCGACGGGTCTGCCATAATCCTGGATGTGGTGCGGGAAAAGTGCCACGGAGTTACTTGAGCTGGGCATCTCATCAGGAGTACTTCGTGGTATCACCACCCGCGTCATCCGGGGCTCTTACCTAAACTGGTGGTCTTTTTATAGGGGCACTTCCTTTCATCCCTCTCTTCCTCCTCCATCATCCTCAACTTCCCATATCCCAAGGGCCGGCGTCGGGTAAACCTGGGCGTCCTCCCCACTTTTATTTCATTTAGTTTTTTCGTTTTTATTTTAATGGCGTGCTCCCTCCGTCTTTGAGGGGAGATTATTAAAAAAAAAGTATGAAAGAGAGAGAGGGGGGGAAAGAGGGAGGGATATGTTGCCATCATTTTCAGGGAGAATTTCATTTTCTACAATTTTGGAGGCACTACGATAACTTAAACTAATTCAATTGAAGCGTCTTGTTTTCTATGACCCTTCCGTCCTTTGGGAAAAAACCACCAGATAACCCGATAACGAACGGATGGCACCGTGGAGAGAATACAGATTAAACTTAACCGAAGGAGGCTCAAGGCCCAACTTCAGGGAGCTGTAAAGTCGAACGTCAACCACACGCACATTTCCAAGACAAACGGCGGCGAGGCGGTAGCCAGAGTGGCACATTTCAACCAACAAAAACGGTAGAGCGGCACAATGATACTGTGGCATAAAATATAAAGAGAGGGCCAGTCGAGAGAGAAAAGCGAGTCAACGAGGGGGCAGTAGATGCGAAGATGGGGACAAAACCATGAAAACAACCTATTAGCCCGAGAGCATCATTGCATTGATTTGCAGTTTCAAGAGGTGCGCTTTCCGCCATCTTGGAGTCTATCACTTAACACACAAGTCATAATCGGGAACAGTTGGATAATAAAGCCTGGAACAACACAAGCAATGACATAGTGATACCATCCTAAGGCATAACTTCCACAAACTGTTTAAAGCTCCTACAACTGTCTTATTGTTACTATGGATTAGGATTCCCAAACGTTCGAGCCCCCCCCCCCCCTTTGAATGGGTCTTGACTCTCTAAACAACTTCGGATAAGTGTCTATACTGTAGTAAAATACACTTAGCATATTTATGGAGTATGGACATTTTTAAATATAAATTTTTCTAACACCAACTTTACACGACCTTCCAGATCAAGTCGCAGAAAATTTAAGGAGATTTGAATAGTTGACGGTGTTTACAAAGTTTTATATTAAACGCGGGATTGTTGAAACGTTAAGTTCATCTAAAGCGAATCAACTATTCATGGAGTAATTTTTCCGTTCCACGTCTTGTGGACAAAGATTTGTATGTGATTCTATAACCAGAACGTGTCTTATCGTTGGAACTCCATTTAAACGGCAGTTGTACTAATAAATAAAGATGAATTTAAATCCCTGCCAGAGGGAACGGACGCGCCTCCCATCTTGCTCAACGACCGAGATTATATTTATTAGAAACATCGCAGAGAAGCAATTACAAATAAAAAATGGAAGGGAAAAACGACCTAAGATGCACCCCAGCAGCAATTGACAGAAGAACGTTCTGATGAAGGAAGGCGAGCGTGATGCCTAGGTGGGGGTGGACCGCTGTCAAAGGCTATATAACCCGTTGTTGTATCAGCTATTACCGGAATTATAACTGATTCTAACGAAAAGGTAGTAAGAGTGGTGGGAGGAAGGGGAGGGAGGTGGGGGTTACAAAGGAAACAATCGTGCCAAAAACCAAAAGGAGAAATAGCTGAGAGAGTAAATATAGGGGTGAAGCCAGTAGCTCCTAGACGCTCGAGGCAAACGGACCCACACATCTCCAACCAAAATGGTGAGTCCACACCAAAACAAAAACAACATCCAAAAGTGTTTCAATTGTTCGTAATAACATATACATAATAACAACAAAGTCGCGTTAAATCTTGCTACAGACAATGAACAAACTATGCAGAAAAGTCGATGTTTCACAAAATATTTTCAAGTGTCGAAGTGCGGTAATTTTATTAATACGGCAAAAGTGATGTGACAACTCAAAAAGTGAAATTTCAATCAAAAGAAATCGGCGGATCCTGGAAAGAAATGTTTTTTTCTATTACCGCCCCTTTCACACGAGTGCGGCGTTTAGCATAAATCTGTGTAAATGCTGTATTCAAATTTTGTGTCATTGTTTGATGGTACGACAGTTTTATATTCGCGGACCGCAAGTGTTAAATCAGTTTGAATTTGTGAAACGTGAAACGATTCAGAAGAGATCGGGATTGACGCTATTAAAAAAAAACAAGTGTTCCGATACGTCCCAGCTAATCACTCAGCCAACTAAACAACACTAACCTTGCTTTTTAAACGAGTGTTCACTAATAACTAATAACTTACGAGGATGAATTGTATTTTAATGGAAAATTAAGAAAAATGTATTGCCGTAAGAATGCCACATTTTCTGGAAATATGACAACATTATGACATCCCCTTTTTAACGGACTTTAACTCGGATGGATAAAACTTGAATTAGTTTGTAATTCCATCTTGATACGGGAAATAACTTACAGAATTTTGGTCGCATTCATGTTAACGATCTTCTTAGCGGTATGTCAAGTAACAATTTCTATCCAATTTTAGACATGACCGTTTCTTCTTATTTACCACTGATATTCTTCAACAATCATTGGATAAGTTTTGGTTGGAAGAAGTGTGACCAGTGATTCACGTTAACGAATTGATACAAAACATGAACCTATTCTGGGACGTTCCACCATTTACAGAAAATATTTTTCTAAGATTCGGAAAACAAAATACGTTTTTGCATTTTCTTGCGTTCATAAGTTATGAACAAGAACATATTTACTCTTGAAGTAACTTGAACAAGGGCATATTTATTAAGCAGTTTGAAAAAAATTTGGAACGACTAATAATTAATGAATGAACAATTTATAATGAATTTTGGACGACCTTGAGAGCAAATAAATAATGAATGAAAATATAATGAATTGATTCTAAGAAGCATTTAAACCGATAAGTAAACTTTCAATACATTGATGTGAAAACATTTTCTACAATGCAATTGAATCTCAACTAACGTTCTCAAACGGGTGCCCATTGTTGTATTTAACAAACAAAAAACAATGTTTTTAAATCTGGGTGATCACAAAAACATGAATATCAATAATAACAGAAAAGAATTATCTAAATCGACACCACTGACGTACCCCATGTTAATTAAAAAAAAAAAAAAAAAATACAATTTCTCTATTTTGTTTCAACAGAATAATGCCCACAAAAGTTATCAAACAAGAACAAGGGGATTATAAAATGTACGCGCAAACTGTATTTCAATTTCGTTAAATTAAGCTAAAAATTAATTATTGAATTTCAGGAGGCACACAAAAATGATCAACTGATCAATCCAAATAGGTATGTTGGTTGAGAACAGATTTACGTGCTCCATGCATATTTCCTGAAATTCAATAATCGCTCTATAACCTGTGAAACACGCACACTCCAAAGTTAGTAGAAATTCAAATCATGAATGCAAGCCAAATGAATAAAATTGAATAATAAAAAGTGCAATTGCAAGTAGGTTTATCAGTAATATTATCCAAAGTTCTCAAATTCTAACACAATTTACGTATATGTACTTTTAATTACGAGTACTTTTAATACGATGATTTAAGAAAACTCGCAAATAAGATTATGCTAAATGACTGGAACGTTTTAATTCGAGTCTATCAAGGAAGCGGAAAATTATGTAAACTGATACAATCAATCGTATATTATGTACAATTTAGATGTACCAGAAAAAATTTTCTTTTGTTTCTCGCTGTCGAAATGTCTTTCTTTGCATTTCTCGCAACAAGCGCAATTTTCGTATTGTTCAACCGATTGATTTAGGGATTACGTGTCCTAGACAGTCCAAATGAAATTAATCGCCAATGACGAGTCAGTACACAAGCAATCGTCAAATCCTTACAACACTTCATTTCTAATACGATGACCTAATGATAATTAAATATTTTACAAGTTTCAACAGTCAGCTGACTATCAACAAGCTATGCTTCCTGCAGTACAACATTTTTAAATCGGTATATTCTAAATATGCCCTATCAACGTGCGTTCACGGTCCTTCACAGTCACGTCATGAATACGAGATTTGTTCGATTCCCAACGAGGCGTTTTAATCCTGTTTCTCCCAGTTGAATTTGAGTCCGTGAACTTGGGAATGTCACAAACACGTACAATTGGTGCAAATTCTTCTAATTTAATAAATATTCAGATTTTATAATTGTTCATAAATTTGAAATAATATATAATGATCTTACAAAACCGTAAAAGCGCACGATTTTTTGAATCACTTCATCATTCTCAGTAAATAAAGTAGGTACCTAAAACTTTTCAGTTAAAATTTCAAAATCAGTAATTATGTGAAAGGAAACCTACTTAATCCAAGTTTGCCTTCATTTAAAGTCCACCAGCGTGTAAGGAGGAGTAAATTCACTAAAAGAAAAAATTATTAAAATACATCATTTCGGCTTCGGTTCGTAATTTGAGTGAGTGAATCCAACAAGGTAATTTTAAAAAGCCAAATATTATATGAAACACTGCATTGTAGTAGTTGTAGCTATCGTTTTAGCTACTTGTTGCAATAGCAAACAATTTAGAAGGTAAATGCAGTTGTAGTAGCAGCAGAATATCGTTACGATGACGCTTCAGCATTAACACAACCGTTAGTAATCTTCATCACACAACATAATAGGAAACTGTGGAAACCAGGTACGATATGCAGCGGACTGGCATAGTTTATTTTCGGGAAGTTAATTTTACAACATTTAAAATTACCTCACTAATAGGAGTTCTAAAAGATATGCCGCCCACTCATTGAGCCGAAGTAACTTCTGGATTTAACACCGTCCGTTCAATCAGATTCTCGAAACATCTGAGCGTTAGCGGTGGCGGACAACTGCAACGACCCAACGATGCCAAGCCCGTGAGCACCTGTTCGACAATTTGTACACGCAAACGAGCCCTTCAAGATGAAACGAGCGGGTCTCAACGGTAGTCGATTTACCCGAATTCTCCTCAAATAGATCGAGCCGGTTTCCCCGAGTGTTGCAAACGATTTATAGCGCAAATCAGAATCTACATTGGGGAGGGGGGTGTCATATAACGGATCGATGAGAAGTGACCGATCCATCAGCTCAAAATTTAAAAAAGCGAAAAAACTTAACAGTCTTCTGCATTATCCAGCTCATCTAGCAGGTTCGGATAGTTTAAATGGAAATTTAACCCCCGCTGCAGAACGAATATTGTCGCTGACAATATTATTCTGTAATGAAAGCTTTCCCGATAGAAAAATTTACCAAATTGAATTAGTCCAAACATTATAACTAATTATTTTCAATGTAAAGGCAGAGTATTTTGAGGATTTCATGTTTGCATTTTGCATGGGGAATGCTACTTATCCGAGAGTGAAAATCGTTGTATGAGAAAATCCAAAACCAAACCCGCGAAATTACTGAAACTGTTAGCAAAATATAACGGCAACTGTGGAAGGTTAAGGCAAGTGGAAATGATTTGCAGACAGTTATGGGATTGAAATTTGAAATTTGTGTGAAGAGATTTAAAACGTAAATTCTGAAGGAAATTGACAAAATTGGGCCATAAAAAACTTTTCGGGTGACAACTTGTTAATAATTTACAAACTTTGTAGACTCGGAAACAAAATGAAATTGAGAAATTGACGAAAGCCTTGTTGATATGAGAAAGAACGGAAAAATGAACTGTAATTTCAGTAACTCCGGATGATATAGAATAGTTGCTGCAGATCAATCGCCAGCCTTAACTGGTGACGAAAAGCGTAAGGAAATGGATAAAACGCAAAATTTATGGAAACGCCGAGAAACTAGAGGACAAAAAGTACTGTAACACAATATATTATGCTAACACCTAAACCTGTTATGTTTCAAAATGAATGGAATAGGTGGTGGAATTTCAAAAATATTCTAGATTATAGTAACTCCAGTATACCTTAGGAAAATTCTTTTTTTCGATTCTGTCTCTAAACCAAAAAGCTCCATACAGCAAAATCGCCTACTGTGCAATGACCCACAGGTAAAGAAGACTAAGTGAACGCTCTTAGTAACGAAGGGAAAACCTTAAGGCTCAAACCGGCCCAAGGACTGGGAAACTCGAGGCACAAGAAAAACCGCGCGATTACGGGAGGGCAAACGTTATTTATCGGTGCGAATTAGCTGGCTCCTGCTATCCCCAGACCTCAGAGCTGGAAGCGAATGACACTTGAAACATACCCTGGCTTCCCGAAACAAATTCTATCTCTGCTCCAACAAATTGAGGAGGGAATAGTGAACCGCTTCTCGTTTTGTTTCCTAAGTATATATATTTTTTTTATTTATTTATTTGTGCACCTAGTTGATATTGGAAATTAGGCGTGGTGTCTGTTAGTCAGTAAATTTAAAAAGTTTTCCCGAGCCCTTTCCAACAGTTTATTCAATATTCCTGCCACATTTCAATTGGAAATAGCCGAGTTTTAAACCCTAATAACATTTAAATCGAGCATTAAAACCACCAAACGCGAGTCAACGTGCACGACTCGGATATTACGGAGTCTGAAAGACAGACACCGGAGTCTGACAGATCACACTTCGATTCACTAAAAACATGGAAATCTTCAACCCAAACTCCTAAGCTTATGCAGGATATTCAACTAAAACTATATTCTCAAAAAAAAAAAAAAAAATAAACAAATGCCAGAACGTTCTGCTCCCTTTTAAACAGAATATTTTCTAAAAATAACAAAGATTAATTTGACCGAACATTTGATGAACCTCTGACGAAGGATTCCGAGTAACTATTCAGTGATGACTGACTTATTATTTTTCGGGAGTTGAGAAAATTTCCTTTCTTCTGTCACAATTTTCATTCATTAAATTATATGTAAGGCGATTTTGGGACAACAAAGAGATGGGAAGCACACTGCAGGCCGAAACTCGAAATTTGCTTCTCGCCACTTTCAAGTTTTACAGCATCAGTAATTCTAAACTAAATGATTACCAATAGTTTTTAATAATAATAATTTTGATGATCGTATTAGGCCATTTGTTCTCACAAACAAAATATCACACGATCGGTAAGAAATTAAAATCCGTGGTATGATGAACCCTTACACTATATTGAGCTTTAATCAAATGCCATAACAGCAACCTATGAATTCTACGCCTGCGTTATTCCGCTGACCTTCATTACTTCGGGAAACTAAAGATCACTTATCCGTATTACAAATTCGAACAACGTCCCTACAGTATACAGGATGTCCCAGGAGTTATGCACAATCCGACTCCTACGTGTTCTACAACTCATTTCCGACCAAAAGTGCCTCCTTAGCAATTTTTTTTAGAGGATTCGTTTTCGAGTAATTCGCGATTTAAATTTTTTTTTAAATCAAACAACTTAAATTTAAATACTTAAACTTTAAATAAAATAACTTAAATATTTACTTAAATAAACAACGTAACGGAAATCTCTACCGAACAGACTGAATGACTGAATCGATTTACATCACTTCATTCCGCGGATGCCCTTACTCAAACATCAATTTCTCAAGTAATGCCGTTGAAATGACATTCTCCTCCCAGAAATAGAAAAAAAAGTTTTAGTTATGCAGCTTTTTTTTTAACCTCAAATGTCTTCGTTGTTTTGCATAAAATCTCAATTTTCTCAAAAAAGTGGAAGCTGAGCTGGCTTACAGGCTGAAACGTATCATTAAAATTAAGGGGCCATTAATGAGCCATTAAAAAAAGAATTTTTTTTTTTCAAAATTTGACAAAATTCACTTTTCAGGCTCTTTTAGTTCTTTTGAAAAATCACAGTTGAAACTGATATAATGAATTCATGCTTTCTGTATCCTTAAAAATACTTCGAAAACGCCTACGGCGTTTTTGACCAATGGCACCTCAATTTTAACAGAAAACGCACGTTTTTCTGCTGTTAAACACCATTTCCTTAACGGAAAATATTTTTTAAAAACCAAAAGTTTCACCGTTGAGCTGACATTTTGGCGCACGTTTTAAAGGTCTGCACAGTTTTGTGTCAAGTATTATTGGGTTTGCTGGGCGAGATGAAAAACAGGCGATTTCACGATTCTGACAACACTACCATTTCGCGCGGCAATCACAAATTTTCGATGCAATAAAAAAATATTATCTGACGTCAAATAGATAGAGAATTTAACGCTTTTTCCAACGGTGTCTTCAAATTTGATTTATCTCTAAAATTGAAGGAGTTATAACAGTTTTAGTGACATAACATCGAAAACACGAAAAAACAATTTAAATCGCGAATGACTCGAAAACGAAGCCTCTAAAAAAAATTGCTAAGGGGCACTTTTGGTCCGAAATGAGTTGTAGAACACGCAGGAGTCGGATTGTGCATAACTCCTGGGACATCCTGTATATATACTAGTCTTGTTATGGTATTAGCCACCTATTTTTTTCGATTCAACGAAGGTACACAACGGATGGGTGGATATCTGCATAATGTGTTTCATGACTGTCGCTTCAACTGCCTTTGTACGTCTAAAACCATTTCGACCTTCAAGAAACACGACCTAGATAGAGATACCTATTAGAGATAGGGATTGGGTACTTACTAAAGGATTAGAATTAGATCAGAATAGCCGAAACGACCGTACTTCAAGGGTGTTTTATGAATAAAGGCCTAAACGAAATATTTATCTAAGTAACTACTCAATTGAATTTCAACTATAATATAGATGGATTAGTTGAGATATCTTAATATCGGTCAACAGATATTCACGAATATTGCACTTTCTAAGAAGCACCTACCGAGATACTTCTCATTGAGATATAGGCAGCTAGCTGCCTCGCCGAATGTGAAACAAAGTGTTACGTTCGACCAGAAACAAAATTTTTGCGACAAAACCCTCTCTAAACAGCTAAGTGCTTTCCTCCTAACATCGAAAGGCAAGTTGCAGAAGATGATCACAAATCGGACACGATGTAGAGTGAAAAGTTTACTCTATAGTAATGGTACTAGCAAGAAGATTGTAGCTTGGAAGGTTTTGTAGGAGAGGTAAAAAGAACGGAGGGGTTGTTATGGAAGGGGTTGCACACTGGGGGTTGTTTGAGATTATGGCAACACTTGTCTCCCACACAAGACCAAACAGGAGCTCAAGTGTTTCCTCTTGCGAGGCCAACACAGACCCCTTGATGGCTGAGAAGGCGTGTGAAGTGTTCATACGACTGGCACCTGTAGGTTCGTCCAGCTAAACATTTCTAAATTCTAAGAAAATTTAGTGGTAGCGACCAGCTGTCCCTAAATAAACAACAATGTGGATTTTTACTTCTGTTGTTGATTACGGATCTCTTTCAAGTTGAAATGTGTTAAAATAAAGGAAACAATTATTGTTCTAAGCAATTCAGCCATTTCTCATTATAATCATCATCTTAATAATAATTAGTCTTTTTTCTGTTTATGAGAAATTACTGTTTTACTAAGAATGAAAAGTAGGTTGTTTGCTTAATCTAAAGGTAAGCTCAACTCGGCGTGAAAGTAACTAGTTGTAAAATATGAATTAACAAGAATCCAGAACTGTAGAGTAGATCAAGACAGACAAGATAATATGAATAAAACTAGTTATAGAATCAAACAACAAGAATTCTATTGGGGGAATTGTTTCTTCCAGCTCGATTTATTACACCTAATTCCCATCATACATCGTAACTGTTTCGATTCAACCACTTAACTTTTTTCGAAAGAGAAATACCAACATCCTACATCATTATTTAAATTGGTGGTCATTGCATCATGTTCCATGTGTATCGTATCTCACCACCTTCTCAATCAACACCGGTTTATCTTTAGGATCTCGTTTCTTATAACTTGCGTTAGCTACAGTCAGACTAGTCTGTAAATCAATAACAAACGACAAACAATATTAATATTCCGCATATTTTCGCGATTCTAATTTCATTATATTTGACCCTTCAATTTTACCCTTGAGAGTTGATCAAACATCTAGCAGCTACGTAAATCGATTTCATATTAGTAAAGTAGCAGTTTGTACCTCTTCTTCAGGTTTACCTAACAGCATGATTCACCAACCTTCGGAAAAATAAATTAACTAATCATATGTATTTGTGTTTGCAGGAAGATCTTAACAAAGACCAGATCCAGCGTAAGTATTAGACAAGTATACATAAAAACAAACTATTATTGTTATTAAATAAATCGTGAACTAGTTGTACAAGCAATGCTGATTATCCCTGACATTTGATTCTAGTACTCAAGAGGGCCTTCGATGCTTTCGCTCAGGGCAAGGGCTACATTGAAGTAGCCATGGTTGGCACCATCCTCCAGATGTTGGGTCACGAAGTCCCCGACTCCCGACTCAAGGAAATCATTGAGGAGGTTGACGCCGACGGTGAGGAATAACTTCTCTACGATATTGCAACCCTTAACATTAAATTCTGAACTTAACGAAAACAAGATTTTAATTGTGAGACGTCGTAAATTATCAGCACAGATTATGTTTTTGAGTAGATGAATCAACCGCAAGAACATCCTTCCCCAGTTCATATAATCCTTACTAAACCAGTGTTAGATAACCCATTTGTGGTCTATCCTGATCGGTTGGGTGGCCGCTTTCCTAATAAAAAAAACTAAAACGCGTCCATTCAATGCTCCAGTTGTTCAATCTAGATTCATCGTCTGTTTATCGAACATTACAATCCAATTATGTTCAATAGGCTCTGGACAACTTGAATTTGAGGAGTTCGTAGCCCTGGCTGCCGGTTTCCTGACAGAAGATGAAACTCAGGATGCTGAAGCCATGCAACAGGAGCTCAGGGAAGCCTTCAGGCTCTACGACAAGGAAGGTGAATACTCATTTCCAAAACAAATATTTTGAATAGCTCACAAGGCATTAAAATGTATACAATGATGTGATTAAAACGTTTGATACGAGACATCACACCAGTTCCCGTTCCCATTTATTCAGCAATGTTATGTGCAATAAGTGACCCAGTTATAAGGAAATATTTAATGATTTACCAAACCTTTAATTTTCTCCATTGAATTGAGTTAAATATTTAATTGAATAGAAAAACTTGAATATTTTAGACCGTGTTATATCTTGTTAAGCTGTATTACGTAGCATAATTCATTTATGAAATTGCAATTCCGACTAAGGCAAACAACGAAACAAAAAATTGTTAGAACACTTTTCCGTTGTAACGGAAAATAACGGAGAAATATGCTATTCTGGACTATTATGAACTCTATTAGATTATTATAAATTATGATCGTGTAGAGAACAGCCCCCAGGTTTAGCGGATAGTTTCTTCTTATATCTGCCAGCTCAAATAAGCTAGTAGATAGTTTTTCCAAATATCCTATAATATAACAACACTTTAAATGCAATACAGATTTGATGAAATTGACAATTGTGTCTCTGTACACAGGAAACGGCTACATCACAACTGACGTCTTGCGTGAAATCCTGAAAGAACTTGATGACAAAATCACCTCCCAAGAACTGGACATGATGATCGCCGAGATTGATTCTGACGGTTCTGGAACCGTTGACTTTGATGGTAATTCAATGATTCCACCTATCAAACTTTTCAATAATCCGACCCTTCTTAAATGCAACCCCTACACAAATAGTCTAAGAGGAATACCAATCTTTCAAGAGAATAGTTCAAATTTCATTTCACCTAATAGCAACCAATGTCTCCTCAACTTGATAACATTGTGAGGAACTATCAGATTGGAAAACAGTCCACAGCCCAAGGGAATTCCTCGATCCAGAACCATGGAGGATCCCGATCCCCGAAATAGATTCAAAAAGAGATCGCAGATCACTGACTATTGCCACAAACCTTCTATTACACTCGCCAAAGTGCACCCAAATGAAACCTACATATCGAAAATATTTACAAAGTATATAAACTGCAGTATTCAGATTGGGTCGAATGGGAATTGGTACAGCTCATTAAGTTGCACCACGTCCTCCGGCACATTGCGATCGATCTAAACCGCATTTTCCTAGTTGTGTAGAAGCGAGTGTTCAAGGAACAAAAAATTTGATCAACAAATCAGCACATTTTCGCGGGGCAACAGAACCTAACTCATGTACCTTTCCTTAAAATACTGAAATTTTTGCAACTGAATTTTCATATTGAACCCTTAACTACCTCCACCACATTATTCTACAAGCAGTAAAGTGACCTATGCGCTATTCATACAACTGAAATTGATTTTTGAAACACTAATATCCCTGAAAAGCGAGATAAAAACGTTTTGATAGAATAGTTATTCAATTACAACTAGGGTATGCCGGCATTCTTTCACTCATAATCATATTTCAGGTGAAATAAATTGGTCTGAAATTATTTTCATTTTTTTTTTTTCTTTTTTGAACTTTCTTAATACATGGCTTTCAACAATATATACCATTTTGAAGTTGGGGTTAAATCAATGGTAAAGCACTACTGGAAAATCTACTCATACATATCTTATGGGGGGTTGGAGGTAAAAGTTCCATTTTTTCTCCCACACATCTTTTGCTCATTTGGTGTACTTGAACGATAGCCTTTGAAATGGATTTCGTCACGCATTGTCACTTTAATTAGAGTAGCCTTTTACTTGTTACAAGGTACAAGTGAAACTTCACGTGCGCGAAATGTTACAGCTTTCCGTGTCAACGGAATAAGAGCTTTTAGCTTAACGGGGAGTCAACTTAACCTTCCACAAGTACATATCAGCTCAAGACTGCTCATCTTTGTTTTAGTATCGGTATGTCACAGTAGGGATACATACACCATAGCTCAAATAACATTTCTATCAGATATATCTTGCTTGATCCCTTTTAATTGCCGGGAATCTTGAATTCCGCACCTCCTTATGATCTTGTTATTGGTAGGTCTCTATACGAAGATACAAGTAGTATCTTCGTTTAAGTACATGATTACGTTAGAAAGCAATATTTCAAGCGATACGCAGGACATGGAGTACATTCCTTCATTGAGACCATTGTCCAATGGTAATCATGTCTCGAACATCCAGTAACTCATTAAGTGCAAAGTTGAAGTAAAAATCAAATAGCTGAACAGATTTGCCTAATGCATACGTTCTACTTATATTATGCGTGCGCTTGGGGGAGTTTTCAAGAAGAAAAAGAAATTTGATAGATATGCATTGCCTTTCAAGGACCCCTGGTTGAGATTGCACAATTATAACAACTTTTTAATCTTTATTTCCAACTTTTGGCTTCCCAACGCGAAATTTTGCAGAAAAATTATACGGGAGGAGGGGGAAGTGGTAAAAAGTTTGTAACAACCTCATTTTTTGAAAATTGTCGATTTGCGACGTTCTTCCTCACGGTATTTGTCCCTTAGTCACTATGAACTCAAGTGTTTTCCTCTCGAAATTATTTGAATGATATTTTCTTTTACAGAATTCATGGAAGTCATGACTGGTGGAGATGACTAAACACAGATGATCATAAGGATCAAACCACAACCAGGTAATTCCAGACCATTCTCACTTGCCGACCTGGGCTGGGGGAGCATGAAGACAAAGGGCGATCATCTTAAGACTCGCGTCCGCCATCAACATCAATGACGTCCAAAATCAAAACCTTAATTTATGAATAAAAGATATTTTTATTTATTTTATTTATAAAATTGGACTATTATTTCTCAAGCCTTGAACAAAGATTCTTAAGAACAGGCAATCATACCAGAGCTGAAATCTTTCTTTTTTATTCTTATTCGGAAATCGGTTTATTTCTTTTGTCATCTTTCTAGATGGTTCTAAGGAATTTCCGATGTCTTGAAAATCAGATCTTCGATGCTCGCAACGGATTTGTGTAATGCAATATACAACCTCAGAAATTAGTGTTCGAGCAAATTAATAGAAAGGCGTAATGATAAAAAAAAATTAACATTTTCAAAGTGTGATTATAATTTTGTACACTCCTCGTTTTCCACATAGTTTTCCACCATAAACAATATTCACAGAGCTTTCACATCATTATGAATCGTCTATTACACTGAAGTAGTTCAGTCAAACGGAAAGAGTTACAAAAACCATCAACCATTTTATCGAAGGTCGTGATTGCTCAAATGTCCCTATAGTGTAGCGTAGCTTTATGAGCGAGTTTGATTATTTTTATCTGTTTTTAATACGTTTTTTCTCGGATGTGATCGGTTCTATGAACAAAAATGTATCAAATTGAAATTAATGGTAAACAAACTTTTTGTTATCGGCTTTGCCAGATTTTTTTAGGATAACAAGAACGTAATTTGAGACTCGTATCTCAAACTCTTTCAAAAAAGGGGTCAATGCGTCAGCTCCTCTTGAAGGCATGGAACTGCGTTTCTACTTTTGATGGGATAAGTACCGAAATAAATAACTTACAACGATTAATTTCAAGCCACCAGGACAAGAAAGGTGAAAAATGGAAACGTCAAAAAAATCTATAAATTCTTTTTAATAAGTGCGAAAGAACTTCGACACGCCACTTCAATCTGTCTGAATGTTTTGAGGTGAAAAAATACTTGCTGTGAATGCTAAAATGAGATGTTTTACACGGGAGGATTATGAGTTATGCTCGAAATGTAATCGGCTTTGGATGAAAACTATAGAAGTTATGATTTTGTGCACGCGTAGAGGCAACTACAATTGATCCGGCAGTCGTTCAATTGAAGCTCAGCTCCCGTAATATCTGAGGAAAAGATCATCGAAATCGGGCTGTAAGCAATATTTCTACCCGCTCCAGGATTAGAGGACATTCATGCACGGCCAAATTGCATAGTACTGGAAAACGACGTCCGGAATAGACCCTTCGGAGCTACGTTCCATATCCAACCTTCCAAGTTTCAACAGCATTATCCATTTTTTGTTACTTATTTTCCATTTTACTTTTATTCCTAGTTCGTGAGCTCGTCATTCTACAATATAAGTAAAATATAAAATATTAGTTGAAGCTACCGTTGATTCGAAATCGAAGTAATGAAATCAAATGGGCCCCTTTAGACAATAAAGAACTTATGCAGGCAAAACAAGTAGTAGCAAGTTCGTTCGAGTTGAAATAATTAAAGGTGCTGGCTCCTGTCCATAATTTCATATTAACGCTATTGGATTTTTTAGGTACTCACCTGAATTAATCAACAATCTTATTTCACAAACATTGTGTAAACATAGACGTTATGTACCTACAATTTCACACGAGATTGTGGCGATGGAAAAAAAGACGAGAATTATTATGTAGAACGCTTATACCATTACTGAAAATCCATCATAGAGATTACATAGACTCGAAAGAAAATATTCTTCAGTAATTTATTTATCGGTAAATGATTACTAGGTGATGATCGCGACGTTGAGCAACTGAGAGTGAAGTGGATGGAAATTGAGCATCACCATCTCGGGAGGGCAGCCGAGTAACAAGGAATTAACGTAGTTCCGAGATACAGCTAACGCTCAAAGAGTGAGTTACCTTGAGGATGGAAAAACCCACTAACCAAGCGAAGGCACAACAGAGCATTGTGGCTTAAACTTCCGTACGAACAGTGGATAACGAACAATCCCAGAAAATTTCCTCGAAATTGGATTAAAAATATGGAGATCATAACAAGTCTTGCTACAAACAGTCACTTTTCGCACGTACTGAAGCTTCTAGTAATACCTATTGATACTGATGAACCTTGAAGAAGATTTTTCGTCGATAATTTGATGAAATGCAAAGGACATTACCACGTCATTCAGCTTAAATAATACTTGAATATCATGCGTCACACTTGGGTACTTCGTACATCCGCAACCTTAGAGTTGCACATCTTTCAACGCTCATTAAGAGGATTGCTCGAGATTAAAAAAAAAAATCCCACGCAGAATCCGAATCTAAAATAGGAAAATTGGGTTCCCATTTGAAAAAACCAAGTTGGATTCCAAATCGGAAAAATTTGTAATTACGTAGTTCAGGATGAAAAATATGAAACACGCATTTTTGATTTTTGTCAAAATTTCCCACACTAAGGAAATTACAACAAATATACAATTCATTGAGAACCACCCTGTACACGTATAGAACGAGTTCGACGAACAGACTTTTTAAATGCAGTAAAATGAAAAATTGGAAAAAATGTATGCACATGAATATGCAAAAAGAAGCGATTAAAATTACAAAAAGAAAGACAGATTGGAGAAAAGTTAATCAGTTATAAATATGAACGTCCATGAATTTGTGCACAAAAATGTGGCCTGGAATAAGCTATGATGACGCTAAAATGAGCTGAAACGTTTTTTTACAAAAGCAGAATATTGTAGACCTACCAGTATACACGTACGATCCTTAGTTTGGGGTGTATAGCAGAATATTTCATAGAAACTTGTTTTCGGCTTATGTGCCAGTTAATAATGTTTTTGGTGACTGTTGCCTTTTGATATGGCTTAGTAGACTCTGTGATGGATATGGTTAGTTGGTCCATCCCGATTTTAGAATCCGTCGCCTTGGGAGATGAATCAGGCGTTCTCAAGCGTCTTTGTCATCCTCTGAGTGAGGCGGAACATTATATCCGCATTCAGCTCATTGGAAGGGGCAACTATACCATTCCATCACCTCACCACTCCAAAGGTACAACTTGCAAACATTGAGGACTTTAATCCGTAATTTGATGAAACTATTTCATAACGACTTCGGAAGAGGGAGAAAATTTGTAAAAACAGTTTACAAATACCTACTACTGGAAAATAGCTCCTGAATAAAAACTGTGAACAAACCCGATTTGATATGTTCCAAAAATCCTTAAATAAGAGCAAATAACGGTTGATTATCCTATAATATATCAAAATAATATTAAGGAAAAAAGTGACAAACCATTAATGTTTACCCATGTTATCATTCTGAAACAACTGGGACCATTTTCACTCATAATATGCATATCGTTTTTTGCTAGAGCCTCAATTGTAACTGCTTCTATTCGCAATTACAATAATTTTGAAATTCGTATGCGTTGTTTTACAAGAAAAATTAACGATAAGTAATGCCGATCAATAATCAGACTCAGTGGCGTATATGTGTAATATTTTCGGAGCGGGCCGAGAAAACGGGGGGTCTGGGGGTTATTCCTTAACCCCCCCACTCATAGGGGGGTCCGGAAAGTTTTTCAAATCAGGTGTCGAAAATCACATGTTCAACTATTGTAGTACTAAAAAAAAAAACTGATAGAAAAGTGGTTTTTTCTAAGGGGAAAGCATACCTAGTTTAGGCCTAAATAATATTCCGTTAATAACTTGGAAAGGTGTGAAAAAATACGTGATTGATACAAAGGTTCCTTTAAATTAACATTATTTTGGGCCGAAAAATACAATATTAATTTATATTTTCCAAATTTCGGAGTGGTCCCGGGCCCCCCTCCCCCCCCCCCCCCCCCCCCCTTATATACGCCCCTGATCAGACTCGTGCTGATAATTATGGGAATTATTGTGATATAAACATGTTGGAGACCACGAGTTTTTATGGCGAATTATTGTAGTAAAGAAAGTAGTATTTGAGGTTTACAAATTTTGATGGCAACTTTTAATTAATATTTCCGTGTAGTTCTATTTCATCGCACCCAAATACTAATACCACATCTAGACACACATCGCGCGCCTATTTCTATACGCGTCCATGCATGTTTATACCATGTGCCTGTGTGTGGGTTTTTTTCAGCAAACATCTTGCCAAGACGAGAAGTGAAAAAAAATGCTCTTTTTGAAAACAATACCAAAAAGGAAGTATGGTTCTGCAGTACGTAGACACTTCCTTTGTTGGAAAATTTAATTTTTGAAGCAGAATGCATCTCAAAATATATCCATGCCATGCAATCCAGTTCCAATTACTAGAACATAAATGTGTGCTCAAGTTTCGGAACAAAATTTAAATTCTTAAAAAAATCGCACAAAGAAATTGGCACATTAGGTCAAGTTGGCACATTGACAAGTTAGGCCTCCTAACTTTTACTTAACTTTAATTTGCCACCAAGTACAACGGGAAATACATATTGTACCAAAATATACCAGTCTGAATGTGCCTATGCAGTATATAGTATACACAGTTGGGTATAAACTTGGACAAATTTAAAATTATTTTTTAAGACTTACAACTGTCTTGAGCAGGAATTAACTAACATTTTCGATAGGCAAAACTGTTAAGCGACGAGGACGAACAAAAGACACTTTTGGTTAGGTATGTAGTATAACTGTGGCTAGAATAATTTCGATTTTACGATGAATAGAAATGATGATGACAATTGATACCAGGAATACCTACACAAAAACATAAATAAGTGAATTATTTTCAATATGTGGTCATTTCATATATCATTGAAATTCCGAAAAATTATACAATTCCGATATCGAAATTCTGTGCAAGTTTTCCTGCAATATGTGGAAGTTCATTAGCCACGTCCATAGCATAGAGCCAAATGTTGGATGGTGTGTAAAACCTAACCAGTAGGACCTAAGCATATTTTGTTGTGGTGGGGGTTATATGAAAGTACACCAAAGCCTACGATTATAGTTAGAAACCATCTTCTTAGAGAAGGTTACAAATGGGGTGAGTATTTTGAGGATGCGTTCACTTATGTACCCACTGTACAGGTAAGCACCTCGGTTAGACATCAACATGAGAACATTGTAGAGTACGTACGTTTACTTGAGGTTAGACATTGTCTAAGCTATGTGAAGGTATATTTTGAATGAGTTTTGAAGACGTATTGACAGGAGACACAGGTAAACACCTCGGTAACTTAACAAAACATGCGAACATTGTCAAGCACTAACGAACAAGAGAGTTCAGAAATTGCAATAGCTATTCGAAGGTAGTCTGTTTTGTATTCCCGAAAGTAATCCAAGTGTCAAAACAAGCCAAGTTTTGGACTTGAAGCCGATATATGTTGGAACCCACAGTATAATTCATCCCACAAATGAATCGGTACGTATCCTACGTACGAAGGTTTACTTTAAATTGTGAATTAATAAATACTTGAAGCATAACTCAAGAAAATTGTACCTAGTGCACCACTATCACATGAAGGAGTATAGATATGAAACATTTCTATCGGTGCAAAGCGAACATGTAGGTACTCTGGTGTTATCAGGAATCTTATCTTTGCCGAAGACGACTCATTAAAAATGAGAAGGACAAGCAGGCTTTATGGGCTTGAGTGAGCTTCACACAATGCATAAGCCTAATTGAAGGCTGAATTTATCTAGTTCTGGAGGAGCTCATGGAACTAGATAAAGTCAAGCCGATCAAATTAGGCAGAAAGTAAACAAGTTGACGTAGAGGGAGTTTTCAGGGCTGGATGGGAGGCGAAGAAGGGGGTGTCCCCGGATTTTTCTATATCATGTTTTATGAGATACATAGCTCTGAAATAGAACCGTACACTGGACCAACTTACCAAATGCAGAACGGTGTTGACGACTTCCCGGTTGGTGACTTGTCCCACCTCGACGAAACCGATGAGGACGGCAAACTTCAGACGGTCGTTCATCGCCATCCGCACGATTTCCTCCGGCCGCCTTATGTCCGAGACCGGAGGAGCCCCCGTCTCTGCCATGGCTATTCGGAAATTACCCGGAAAGTTCCGGCCGAATCCGTGGTGAAAAACTCACGTCGAAAAAAACTCCCGTAGTTGTCAAAACGAATCGAACGGCATGAGATAGATACGGTATCCGTAGACCACACAACGCAGAGGTAAATGCTCCACTGCCTCCGACCACGTATATAGCCGTCACTACTTCATATCACAAACTCTTGTCACATCCAACGAACTTTTTCAAAGACACTATTTTTTAGTTGAAACTATTGAAAAATATTGCGAGAACTCAGAATTGATGCTAAACGCCCTACCAGCACAAATTCACTCGATTTTTCACCTTCAACTGATAACAGTAATCTACCAATTGCTGTGTTTTTCACTTTAATCCGTTAAGAAAAATATTTTTCCAACTTACAGACTCTTTTAAAGTCCACAAAAATAGAATGAATAGATAAAATGTGCATAGAAGTTCAAACATAAGGTAGATGCCCGCCAAGGAGAGTTGTCAAAATTATCCAAGTGGCAGCGACCGCAGGGAAATATGTCAATATCTATCAGGCTATCAAACTGAGGCTTGAAGTTCCGTGACTGCTACGATATAACTGCTCCATTTCGGTCGCTGCTCCAACGGAAGTCACTGCTTCCTCCACTGATAACCACTTCTTCTTTTTCTTCGCATAAGGGGAGAAACTGTTGTACTGAAGTTTCGTTCGCTATCATAGTCGTCGTTGAGCCAGTGTGTGACGTTGTATCCAACTCATTCAATCATTATTAATTTGTGGCCGGATTGATTTCGTCCCCCAAAATCAAAGATCAGTTTTCTCCATCATTTTAAAATAGGAATGAGAAGATCTCGCAAAAAGGATCTGTTTTACGTAAATATGCAGCCTATGTTAACTTCCCCGCCTCCCAACGAAATAACAGGTAATTGGTATTAGATTAAGCAGTGATAAGCTAAGAAAAACCATATATTAAAAATGAAGAAACTTGTTCTTTCTACCAACTTCATTTTGCACAGCTTTTTAAATAAGAACACCGTTTCTTATTGGGAATTTGAAAACTAACGACGTTTCATGAACAAATCAATCAAATTTTTTCTCAAGGGAAAGCAGGTGTAACGTCGTATTTTTAGAGATAATACATAGTAGAGATCCATGATTTTAGTGTACTTTCCACGCTGAATCACGCAGTGCTTTGATTTTTTGATCCTAGCAAATCCAACTTGGAAACAATAATAAAAAATATTCCCTTATTGCACATTTCACCACTCATTTCCTCCAAGTATGAAATTTGAAAAAAATTTATTGATCAATATTATTTATTTGTTTTTTTTTTCAGTTTTTTCTGAACTGGTGTAAAAATTTAAAAAACGAACTTCATTAAAACATTCAGTAAGATAAAATACCATAAATCTAGAATAATTTTGCTCAAATGAATATTTATAATAACTTGATATTTAAGAAATCACACACTTGTGAAAAAAATTGTGCACTCAACCACCATACAAGTGATGG
The DNA here is from genome assembly GCA_031894815.1 of Creontiades dilutus. NCBI lineage: Eukaryota > Metazoa > Arthropoda > Insecta > Hemiptera > Miridae > Creontiades > Creontiades dilutus. The sequence goes on from JAVIWC010000851.1 coordinate 1,629,475, forward strand.
GTCATTTATTCATAAATTTAATTTTTATATTTAGCCTTGAAAAAAGGTGGCTTTGCATTTGCTAAATGATTGATAGGAGGTGAGTGCTACAGTGTGCTTGGTAATCAAAAAACCTTGGTAACGACCTTTGAACTGTAATTTTAAAAAATACAAGGATTGACCATTTGAAGTTAATTGGTGTTTTCAAAAAATTAATAAAGGGGGGGTATTAAACAAGCATACAAGGAAGACAATTCAAGAGAAGCAGCGCACTTTGCTTTCTAATTATTATTATTAATGGTAGCTCAGGATGCCGAAATTAAAAACCCACCTGTAGGATCCTAGACGTTTGCCAGCGCTGACTGGTGGGATAGACGTGGAACTGTTATGATGACAAATGGTGGAGCTAGTTGGGATCCACCTACTCCCAGTGGCGGGAAGTTGATTTTAAAAAGGAAATCCATGTCTAGCCGTCCCGCCCATTCGACCAACCGTTCCAAACAGTTCCAGTTCACGAAAGCGACCCTACCCTTCATCGTGAACCCCTTCTCCTTCGGAAACTTGACTATTCGAGCTCAGTGAATCAGAACTAGTGTGGTAGTGTCGTAGCTGCTCGACACTTCGCCGGCGTTTGTTGTGGTGGTTGATTGAACACAATAGTTTCCTCCTTGTTCGGTCGAAGTTGTTTATATTTCAGACAATTCTCGTGTCGAGGACTCCGGATTCGTTTCTTCGGACTCTGATTCGAGAGCGGACAGCTGGACGACTCATCAATGGCCGTAGAAGTTGAGAAAACCCAGGTAGGAAAACATGGGCATGCTAATAACAAATCTATTGTGCAATTTATTGTCTAGGTATCCCTTACAATATCACTGCAACATTTCTACCCATTATCCGCAAATACAGTGAAATTAGTAGAAGGTGGGAAGGCTGCTCGTCTATTGGGATATTACTCACCTTGATACTGATAACATTAGTGAGCCTGAATGACTTAACTCTGCGGTCATCCTATTATCATTCGTATAGATATGCGGTTTTACCTTGGATTCAAACGTGATAATGGAAGTATTTCTTTAGGCTCGTTTAATTCTGTCCTTGAATTCTATTGACATAATAATTATTTGAAGGTTTTAAGGAACTTTCATAATATGCATTTTTTCATAGTGAAATGTTTTTGTAGTTTGGAACATGGTGATACCACTCCCTTCACTAAATCTAGAAAATGAAGTAGCAGAAGATGTGATTTCTAACAATCGGTATACTACTATACTATAATCCTCGTTTTATGTCTAAACCCAGAACGTTATACACAAAAAAATTAGTAAACAAAAGTCCCAACAAATGATTTGGGCCGAGTGAAGAATGCGAATTGTCAAATTCGCCTGATACACTTATTCGTCATCAGAACTCCATCAGTCGGTACTAACGTATGTGTTTTCAGTACCAAGAGACGTGTTTCTTGTGTGCTACGTATTGCAATCAGCGAAATATGTGTAGTCTTGAGGGTTGTCAACTAGCTCAACGAAAAAACCCAGGACGGTTGTCTGGTGGGATGGGTTCGAAAAGACCCTTGTGTCATAATCACGTATGTTTTTCAAGTCCCTGATGGCTTGTTCAATTCATTCAAGAATAATATCCCAACCTAGTGTTTTTAAAATTTTAAATTCCAAATTAATCCATTAATCTCTGTAACAAAATATTTACCTTAGTGAATTTGAACAATTTTTAACGGATTGAAATTGTATGTAGACCACTACTCGATATTGTAGTGAGCCAAACAATTATGATACCTCAATAGAATTCGGGGCAATAAGCTCAGAAAACCGCCGGCTTTATCAACTTGCACACCGTGGCCAATTCAATCAACCTCTTCGATTGCGATAGTTTTCCCAGAACAAACATTACATCTATTATTAATTAACCACCACATTTCTAGTTTTCATTTTTATAATTCCAACTTCTCTGTTTAAGAACCACTCTGGTCCTAATTTGAATGATCGCTATTGGCTCAGATTTTCAACAATAGTTTTCCACTCCTCTTAGTTGGAACTGTCAGAGTTTTTCAGGCAGTACCTGTGTTTTCATGAAAAATAAGGAAATGTGTTGTAATAATAAATAGTATCTCCGTTATTACTCCAAGATCTAGATTCTTTCTTTATAGAAGGAATCACTGCAGATGATCACCCAAAGGTGGGTTTGATGTTGCTATTTTTCAGACTTTAAGCCGCATCCTAACTGGAAGGGTCGTTGGCGGTATTGTACAATAGTATGTTAAAGGGGATATTGCACGGGATACAACAAAAGTTTGTACTTCCTAAGTTGATAGCACTTCTCCGCAAATCATTGATCTGCATCTCTTGAGTGCTCCAAATTGATGACCGGCCACCAGTTGAATTACCGCTTTTCTTATGAAATTTTCTACAATTTTGTAAGTCGAAAATAAGTGAGCCCAGAAGTACAGCGAAAATGAATAAATTAGGTTATGCTGGGGTGGGAAATTCAAATCGTAATATCATAATTGAAAATTACAAATAACATAATTGTTACATCTCGTAAAGTTGCACTCGACGCAAACATTCAATTATATTGTAATATCCGTTGACACGTAAAATCTACTCCCGAAAGGTTTCGATTAGAAATGCCTTGTGGATGTTTACTAAAAATTAATGAAAAAAATCATTTCTTCAACCCCATTTGCTGGGGAGACAAAATAGATGATTTTCATTTGAATTTTGAAATACATGGAATACAGTTTCTCCCTAAAAAAAAGTGACAGCATGGCGTATTGTTCCTACTGATTACCATAAATGCTCCATATCACCAAATATGATATGAATTTAAGTAGAAGTTTTTCCCTCTCTCACAATACCTATCCCTGCTCCCACTATGATTACAGGCAATTGTAAAATATTACATAATAATTTCACTTTACACGTTTGTGTGCTTACTTCACTACTCACCTCAATTGGTCGTACGGTGTTTATTCTGATGCGTGTTTATATAGAAATGTTGTTCAGTTCATAATATGCTATAATCCATTGAATTGTGAAAAATGATCAAATCGAAGGATACACCCTCTAGAGTCGAGCACACTCTCGGTCAAAATAAGGACAAATAAGAAGCAGATGCTACCTGCCTTCAGTGGAATCAGAGCAAGAAACGACGCGAAGTCAAACTAACAATGGTATGGTCAAGTCCTTCCTTGATCAATTAACAGTAGTGTCAACCTTTGGGTAACCATCATTCTGAGTCAAATTCAGTCTGCAACTGAGGGAAAGAACTCGTTTGAGCTGTCCAATCAGTCACCATGCTAGATTGTGGAATAAGAGAAAATGACACTGCCATGTGTTCTCTTGATGCAGCCTCCTTTCCTCGTTTATGTGCCTCCTCGTTTCCCTGTGTGCCAGTGTCCTTGGGCTCACTCAATCTTCCCTCTGATTCCACATGTGGGTACTTTGCAAGAGCTCCCATTTACTCAATAGTCAGTAAGTGGTTACGATGATCCCAAAGCACTAGGTATATCTGTGTAAAACATGGTTGTCAACGAAGCCTATCCATAGTCTGCTGGAACAACCAGCAGAAAAGAATCAGCTTCATCCTTGTTATTCGAACAAGTTGGTGCCATCCTGAACTGCTGGTGTTGAATTGGGAGGTTTGAACACATGTAGACCATAAATGCACATCTAACTTATCTCTCTCCCAAGTCACTTGCTGTAGAAACTAGATACGCTAGGCTGGCATTTTCATCAGAATTTTCCTCTACTCTGACTGCTCTAGCTGGTAGGGGCCATCTACTGGCAGGAGAGGGGTCCCTCACTCTGATGGTGTCTGATCAGGAGCTGTCTTGTGATGTGGCTGCTTGTGGACAATTTTCATGAAAAAAAACTTGTAACTGAGAATACCCTCAATCATTTGAAAAAAACAATATCTGTGAGGACTTTTGATTTGAACTAAATGTGGAATCGATTCGAGATCCCTTGACAACTCAACGTCTGGGCATCTTGTACAGAACAGATCTTTTGACATCCTGAAGTAGTTACTGCATTGGGACTCATCTATTCTTTTCTTATAAAACCCTACAAACTAGTTCGAATCGATGATCAGATATTCAGAATTCCCCAATCTACCTTATAAATTAGATTCTAGACTAGAATGCCTTCCAATCAACATCATGTTATTGCGCCTACTAACTCTCCGTCTGGTTCTAGCTGTAATATAAATATGGCGGAAACAAGCCTTGTGAGATCGTTACACCCATCATCCTCGAGTTTTAGGTCTAGTGGCTGCGGTACAAGCAAACGAGGTGTGGTCAACGTGTCCTCACATCTTCATTCACCAGTTACAGACAGCAGACATGCATATCAACATTTGTTTGATCAGTCATATTCTTGTCATTAAATGTAGACCTGTGAGGTTGGGTCTTTTTCTAGGGAAATTACAACACTTTCGTTGACTCTCTGGATTGTAGATCTGCCATTTTTGTGTGAAAAAATTAATAAATCGCAAACAATCAATATAGGCAAGCATAAAATTATCCTGATAGCATCTTGATTGATGAAGTGTTCACTTTAATTTCAAAATATTATACTGCTATGCATTAATTTCCGAGTTCTACCCCGCACTGTTGGAATTCTAGTTTGATTTCCAAGTTTACTTTTCTATGAAAGTTAATTTTAAAATGTTCCTTTTTTCCTCAGCAGGTGGAAAATGGGATCCGTAACTTGAAACTCTCTGGGCACGTTGGTTTTGACAGCCTACCAGATCAGCTAGTGAGCAAATCTGTCCAGAATGGTTTCATATTCAACATATTATGTATCGGTAAGTGTAAAAACGGAAATAAGTTAAAACAGTGTAATTTTTTTCCAAAATTTCACTGGTATAGGAAACATAACATATTCGTTTTCCTCTTGAGCTTTAAAATGAATCACTTCCGGGTCGTATGCTACAGTGGGTGACACTGTTCCCTTAGTTTGACCGAGTTAACAAGTGTCCATTGATTTACTACTACCTCCATTGAGTATAAATACACGCCTTCCCCTTTAAAGGCCAACCCGAAACTTGCCAAATTCCCTGTGACATTCAAGTGACCCTTCCATTAAAATATCCCCTTTCTTTTATCACATCGTTCCTACGTCTTTTTATTATCATTTTTTCTATCCAGCCTGAGGTAAAATCGTTATTTCATTTATTTATTATTATATTTCATTTTAGAGAAAGTCACATTTGTTATTGGTATCCATACATATACATACAACATCGTGTGTGTGTGTGTGTGTTGAATACCCTTTAATATGTGAAGATCCTCCTTCACAAATACCCTTCATAATATTAACAACACTTTTTTATACTCATAAAGCTTGTATTATCATTGATATTATGATTCATTGTTTTAGGTGAAACTGGATTAGGGAAGTCCACCCTAATGGACTCGTTGTTCAACACCAGCTTTGAATCAACACCAAGCCCCCACACACTACCATCTGTCAAGCTGAAAGCTCATACTTACGAGTTACACGAATCCAACGTCAAACTTAAGGTACGTTTTTTCTAGAACTGCTATTTGCGTATTCAATTTCTTCGTTGAATTACTAACTCTTGGTTGATAATTTCAGTTAGTTTCTTTATATGTATTGTATTTAGTGGTAGTTAGTTCCTAACTTGATATGATTTTTTCTGTATTTATGATCAGCTCACAATTGTTGACACTGTTGGATATGGGGACCAAATAAATAAAGAAGACAGTTATCAGGCTGTTGTTGACTACATTGATGCTCAATTTGAGGCTTTCTTACAAGAAGAACTGAAAATCAAGCGTAACCTAGCATCATATCACGACTCTAGAATACATGTTTGTCTTTACTTCATTTGCCCCACTGGACACGGGTAAGTAGTTGGCAGTTATTTTTCCCCAACCAGATAATTACTTGTTTCAATCTCCTAGCCATCTTATGATTGCAGTAGACATGCTTTATTAGGATCTAATGAATAGTCAAGTCCTTTCCTATGTATACTGCCTACAGTCACTTTAATAGTGCACTAACACTAAGTTTGTTGCAGTTTGAAATCCCTAGATCTTTCATGTATGAAGAAGCTGGACAACAAAGTAAATATTATTCCCATAATTGCTAAAGCAGACACCATATCAAAATCAGAACTGCAGAAGTTCAAGGTAAGGAGTTCTGTGTTTGGTTTATAACTATTAACAGGATTGTAAGTTTTATAACTCAGACGTCAACATTTTTTGTGGAAATGATTTTTCAAAATTTGTTCATCAACATTGGTCATTCAATTCTTTCTCGCATGTTGTCTTCGTATCTACCTCATTTGATTTTAACGTTTTTTCTTCATTCTGCTCTTATTTCACTTACACTGCTTCCAATTTAAAAATAAACTGAAATGATGGGGACACAATTGGAAATCTCTAGTTAAATTCACTCTCAGTTACCTCTCCTTTTGAATGTTGTGAACATTGTTAGGAACAAAGAAGTGATTTTATCAGAGTCAGCTGGAATTTATAATGAGTTCTTTGTAATTTGAGGAAGAGCTCGTGCAAGGATATGTGATGTTGCCTAGCCATTGATGGACAAAGGTAACTTTGATTGGTATCACTGAGTCGTTTTTCAACAGTTGCTCACTTTAGATAGTTAGAGGCTGGTGAGCACAACAGAATGTCCCTGTCAGATTTGACTTTCACTACTATAACTGATAATTATTATCTGTGAACTATTGTGGACCGTATTCATGTCCAACAGTTGAAAGATCGGAGTTTTATTCTGTTCATGGATTCTTTCATGTCATTTAGTAGCTGACACTTTTTAAAAAAGTTGCTAAACTAAATTTGAAAGTAAGTAGATCTGTTATGATGCACTAGATCTAGTCAAATGTTGGTTGGTTTCGTTTGAAACTAATAAATCAAGTGACGAATTTATCCTGCACAATAAAATGTTGGTGCTCTTTCTTCAAATTACAAACTAATTTACCAGTGTTACAAATACGTATCTCTCAAAACTCGACATGAATCCAGTTGAAACAATTAGTAACATCTGCATAAAAAGCGGAAAAGTCAGTTAAAACCTGCATTGAAATTTATCAGGACCACCTCCTTCAACTCTTCTCCCAACCAACTCAACATTGAGTGGTTTCGAATATACTCAATAATTAGATGCACCTTTAGTGTTCAGAAGTAGAAAATGTCCAACAAATTGTTCAAGATTGAAGAAAAATTAATGATAAATATAATTTTTAGTATATATGTAAATATAATTTTGAAAAGAATAGGTATAGGTGACATTGGTTTTAGAAGCCCCTGAGGTATCCACCAATTTTCAACTCACCAATCCCAATATATTCCATTTGTAGCTGAGATTCCTCCAATTCAATGCTAATGGAATTGTGAGTCATTCAAGTGTGGTAAATCAAAATTAGTTCGTTGTATCTGTTCTGTGTTTCTACGCGTTGTTTTCAAAATAACTTCATAATTGCATTTTCCTTATGATTCAATGGATGTTGATGTTGGTAATTGATATTAATATTATTTCTATTCATGTCATTGTTGAATATGAAGTATTTTTTTACAGTCAAAAATCATTAGTGAACTAGAAGCTAATGGTGTGGAGATCTACCAATTTCCTATCGATGACGAGAGCGTCTCAGAAATCAATGGCAATATGAATTCCCACTTACCTTTTGCTGTTATTGGTAGTACAGAATTTGTCAGAGTGGGTAATAAAATGATGCGGTCAAGACAATATCCATGGGGAACTGTACAAGGTGAACAAAAATTTAATATGAACACAGCTTTACTTCTAATTAGAATAAAAATGTTGTTGTCCCTTGTGGAGGAATTTGTCAGAAAATATTGAATGAGTATACGAAACGAACGCTGCTACATTGGAACTAGTTTGAACATTTTTTCAACTCTGACGAGTATGAAAAAACATGTAATTTTTTTTAGAAGTACAACTAACCTACTGTAACTACTAACAAACTCAGCCACTCTATCAAACTCAGGCTGAGTGTCATCTTTGAAACAAATAATTTTGTAAGATGATCTAATCTGTATTTCACAACATAATATTACTACAAAAAACGTATCAACCATAAACATTCAGGAAACTGTAAACAACTTAGCTCACATTTAATTAAAATTTGATATAAAATCGATTTTATAAATGCAAAGAATGGTAATGATACTTTCAGCTTTTTCTTCAAGAGAAAGACTGTTTTTAAACATTTTAGTGCTTCTGTAAACATCGTATGTCTTGGAAGAGTTATCATTCAAAATATTAAGAACTTGAATGTTCTCACTTAGTGTGGAAAACATTACTCAACTGGTGAAAAATTAGTTTAAACATCTGTGATTCTCATGTAGTGTAAACACTGTTTAGCCGTCAATGGCTGACGAAAAAGTCAGTTCCAATGTAACCGCAGCCTCAGGTATTTGAACCCTTAACTTACCTACCACTAATGATGGACTCATCTACATGTGGTACAATAACATTCATTTTACTGATTGAAGAATATCCAAATTACTTCAACAGCCATTACTGTTTGTAAGGTATTCATAGGTCCATTTAAATGTGCCCCTGTTACCAGCAAAATGCCCAGAAATAATCTACATTCTATGCTAAGGCCTAGTTATCAATCCCATTTGCTTGCCTGATTAAAGTTTGACTACATGAGATAGTGACTGATTTTATATAGTTACCTGATAGATGCGATTGATAAACCAGGCTTAATAATACATTTTAAACATTGACTACAGTGGTTTATTGTGAGAACCTGTTACCACGTCTAGACGAGGGAAGAAAAGTCAAATTCCAATGTGGCTTGCTGAAGCACGAAAATTAACTATGAAATCTAAATGACAATGTTGATTTCTCTTTTCAATATCTCGAGTAGCTCATATTCTAGTAGAACTGTGCTACGAATGTATACTTCTGATTCCAGCAAACAAATATAACGCACAAACCAGATCAGCACCTTGACCAGGCAATTGCAGTATTCTGTGGACTCAAATTGAGTGTTTCAGAAAGCTGTATGGAGCATAGATAGAATGCATTGATCTGTTTATGGCTACAATTTCACGATCCCTACTGTTCGCAGTTAATTTCTCTAGCAGATAGTTACTCCATCCCTTCACCACGTTTACCACAAAATTAGCGATTGTAGGTCTATAGGTATGAAAAGATGGATGTAAACATTTTGATTGATGTTTGCGAATGCCTTTGATGATGATTGAGCAAACAGAATGGAGTCATGTTAACATCACCTAGAATATAGGGTTTTGCTAAGAAAAATATGGGATTTTTCTTAGGCGATTTTCCTTGGACTACTTCTCCCACTGTTACTGTGTGGAACTTTCCTCCATCTTCACCTTAACAAGCTTGAAGTAAATACTGGTACAGCCACTTCTCCTTAGGTGAATGCATTGTACTATGCATGTGTTTTTCTTTATCTGGCTCCACTCTAGATTCATGACACCAGTCATGCATCAAGAATAGCCACTGTGGAAATCAGTGGTGAGGAAAAATGACTTGAAACTTTCCAGGAGCAATTTGTTTTTCATTTTTGAGAAAAACCCAGTGGTCACCTCAGTTCATAAAATAGATGTTTCCCTTTAATCAATCAGTATCGATTACAGTTTGGTCTTCCATTTCTTTTCAAATATTCATCTGTTTTGTAATATAAAAAATTTCTTAACAAAAACTCAAAACTAAACAACCACTCACCCCTATGTTTTCCTTGCACTCTCTTTCATAATTTTTTCTTTTCTACAATTTTAGTTGAGAATGAGTCTCATTGCGACTTTGTAAAGCTTCGTGAGATGTTGATTAGAACAAATATGGAGGACATGAGAGAAAAAACTCACATGAAGCATTATGAGCTGTACAGGAAGAAGAGACTAGAACAGGTAGTTAATATATTCATGTTCATTCTAAGATTTGATGTAAATCAGGAAACCACGTGACATGCAAAATCTATATCACCATATTTCTCTTAAAACAGAAATTCTTCTCAGGTCACAAATTGGGTTTTTGTAAAATTTGGGAATCAAGTTAATCTTTTGATTTGTCATATGTAAATAGTAGTCTGTGTTATTTTCCAGTTTGGTTGCTATTCCTGCTACTTAATAATCAAGCACAGGGAACTTCCATTGTGAATTACACAAGTATTCCTAGGATTTCTCAAACCATAGATGATAATAAATGCTAATTTTGATTATTTGTTTTCAATAATGAACTTTCATATTCTGTTTCTTAGAGAACAAAGAAACTTCAGGTATTAGTAGAGTTGCTTTTTGAAGAATAGTTACTCAATTCAATTATATTGAGAGGTGTCCCAGTAAATTTTGGTTAAAATAAAAATAACTAAAAAAAAAACTAGAACACAACTTTATTGAAATTTTGTAATTAATTTGATGATTTACAGAATCTCAAAATTCAGTTAGAACTTGATGGTTTAGAATACGGTATTTTATTGTCATTGGCACAAAACTGAAATAGACTGACGGCAACCCTATGTAGTGCATTGTTATGTGTGTGGTCATGCAGCGAACATTGAATTAGAGTCATATGTTCTCTTTAGATGGGGTTCACTGATGTTGATGCTGAAAATAAACCAGTTAGCTTCCAACAATCATACGAAGCCAAGAGGATCAATCACCTTCAAGAACTTCAACAGAAAGAGGATGAGATGAGGCAAATGTTTGTTGTTAGAGTGAAAGAAAAAGAAACAGAGTTGAAAGAAGCTGAAAAGGAGGTAATGTATTGCTTGAGCATTTTAATTAATTTCTGTACATTTATGTCTCACATCATACATTTTCTCCTCTAAATAGTATGGTTTCATGTTCAACATCAATGTTTGTTCTCAGCTTCATGCTAAATTTGACAAATTGAGACATGAGCACACTGAAGAAAAAAGGAAGTTGGAAGAATCCAAGAAAAAACTAGAAGATGACTTGGTGGAATTCAACCGACGCAAATCTCAGTATGCTCTCGGAGCTTCTTCACACCATACTCTTACGTTAGGGAAAAGTAAAAAGAAATAGGTTGCATCGTAATTAGCAATCGTAATTCCAGAACTCGCTTGAAGGAAGCTATTATTTATTTATATAATAACCATCTAAAATTTGTTGGTTAATCTTCCATATTTATAGCATTTAATATCACCGTTTGTTATATATATTTATATATATAACTTTTTTATTGAATTATAAGTACAAAATACACACGTGACAGTATTAAAAGTTATGAGTTTATAAAATGACCATTCTTCTAGTCAAGTACGTGTGTTGATCTCTAAATTTTCTTCCTGGTCCTCCCTCGATATTCTCTCCTATTGGTCTGTTTTTTATTTTCTATTTGTCGTATTAAATGCTGAATAATATAAATCTCTTTATGAAAACTGATGATGTACAGATTTTGGTCTTTAGAATTACATCCTTGACACGTTCAGAATTGATCATAGTGATTTGGAACTCAACTGGAAAACCTTGCACTCTAGCTTACCTTAGCAGAGTTTGGTGCATATGAGCTACTAGCTCCAAAAAGAAAAAAACAAATGAACGCTTGTTACCTTCATTTTTCAACTGTCATGAATTGGGGAAACTATGTTTTGAAGATTTATAATTTTTTTTTTTTTTCAAATCAAAATATTAATAGACACATACCCTTTTTTTGTGATATTTTTCCAGGCTGCAGTTTAAATTGAAAAAGTATAAAAAATAAACTCAATGGTAGGATGGACGCCCAGGTTTGCTCAAGTGTATACTGGTCACAGGGAAGTTGGATGACACTAGGTGCCTTAATACAATTACCAATAAATTAGGTAACATGATTTCATAGTGCTTTTCCCTCCACCACACCTCATGGCGAGGATTTGGTTTTATATGTGATTGGAACTACACCTCGCATACTGCTAACTGAAGATCACTTTCGTTGTACTCATTCATCTCTGCCATACTGATTGGAATAGATAGACGATAAATGTCTTTCCAATCAAGAGTCCAATGATCGTTTCTTACATTATACAGGTTCATTGCCCCTATGTTCATCTTACAGGCGAACTTAGATTAAATTTCCATCAATTGTGTGAATTCTTGCTTCTAGTCAGCTATACGTTTGACTGCCGTTTGATCAACTGTACTATTAGAAGGTTGCAAAATAATAATGTGTTCAAATTACTTCCAATTACTTCTAACTTTACCACCAGTTGATATTCCTTCTTATTCTTATAGATCCTAAAATTGTCTACTATCCTCATTAGAATTTACCATTTGTACGTTGTACTTACACAAAATTTGATATCAAGTTTGTAACAATGATCCTAGATGAAGAGATATCTAGCTTAGAGAATTACGATTGAGTCTAAAAACTAACCTAAACATTTACACTGACCTAATTTGTTATTGTTCAACATGTCCATGCAAGTCACTAGAATTTTGAATAATCACACATTAAAATTTAAACTCATTCAACAATGGGAACTAGGTAGGTACTGTTTGTAGGATTGATAAGGATTCAACAATTGAAAATGTTATTAATGTGCAATCATCAGATTCCTTCATGGGCATTAACGACTTTGATGCCATGTCAGTATAGCAGTGGCCATTGATGCAAACATCCAGGTAGTTAGGGTCTTTTGTATACTAAGCAGTAACAACAGTATCCACTAAATACATAGTGGCAATTTTTATTCAAGGCTTCTTAAAACATGGGGGATATAGTTAGTGCGGGAGGGGATCAAACACAGTTAGTGATGCGAAATTTAAATACTGCCTACTATGGGCAACCTTGTATATGACTTGAAATTTTTCATGTTTAAAATATTTGAAATTTTAGCAAAACAATGTCTAACGTTCAAAATTTTCAGCAATGCAAACTTTTCAGTATAATTTCCTGGGTGAATGATCAAAATATTTACTCATATTCACTCGCTTGTATTCATTCAGTTTTACGCACGCATGTAGTTATGCAATTTTATTAACCTAGGTATCTCCTCAATTTTTCCAACCATTCTGGAGGTTGTAAATCTGGAGTGAATTAAAGTACTCCTTATAGAAAATATAGGATTTTAAAAATTCCTTGAATCCTTTCAGTCTCATCTTTAATTTAGGTGTTGATTTATGTATATCCATAAATCAACTGACGTATCGCTGAATTAGTTTGACGAATTCTGCTGAATTGTCATTCATAACTTAGCTTTGAATTGAGCATATTGTGCGATAAGTTTCTATATTTTAACTCTGGCCAAATAATTGTTGAACGGGGATCCCAAGTAGTAGTAGCCTTTATGAGGAATCATACTGCTGACGTCAGTCACATTTCCATCAGTTGCATGCAAACTGCTGGTGATTTCTCCCTTGTTGTTAATGAGTAAGACAGTTGATCTTTGCTCATCAAATCCTTTTAGTGGCATGAGCATTTCAAAATGCCCAACCTGGAATAATAGCACTGATATTAATAAATAGGTAACCTCTCCTTCCATGAATAGTGGGTATATCTAACCATATTGCCAGTCCAGGCCAAACATATTTTCCATGAAAATATTTCTCCAATGAATTAGTATACACCATTACCCAAATGTTTGAGTACCTAAGATTTGTCTTGTGACATCGCGATTCTTGTTTCATAAAGTTCAACATGTGCATCAATATCAGATGATTAAGATACATTATTCAACTGCCCTATATGTTGAATAAGTATCACATTTAAAAGCAATGGTGCTGAATCCTCTATCGTCTGATTGGTTGAAACTCAGTGCACTTGGTGGCATTTCCTAAAATTATTAGTAAGATTAATAGGAATTATGTTCTACTGTACCATGTGGTGTGCTTTACTAAGCCAGGTGTTCGGGTATAGGGAGTTAATTTCTCCGATTGTTAGCTGGGTAAGACTCAACAGCCTGGCTACAAATTTGCGTAGCAGTGGAAGCTCGGCCAATTTCTGAAGGGCAGGGTTCCCAGGGTCAACAAGGCTTACAATAAACTTGTCTTCACCATTGTGATTTATATTGTCCGGTACTCCAGGAAGTTTGTCAACAAATACATCAGATGTTCCAGCATTCTTTCCCTTCAGCCAATATCTGAACAAAACCAATCATTAGTAGGTAAGCACTTGATTTATGATTGAGTTCTCTGCTCTTAAGGTAGCAGATGTTGGTGAATCTTCTAGAGCCGTCTTCTACCTACTAAATGATGGCTGACGCTAAATATGTTTTCACTTTTAAAAAGCTTTCTTTCTAAGAGAATCCAAATCTATAAGGCATATGCATTGTTATGTGAAGAGGAATAGAGTAAGTACGTTACCTGTGTAACTTTGCTCGTCCAGTTTCAGCGACTACAACAAAAGATTCGTCTGGGGAAAGGTGGATGCCATTAGCAAAATGTAACTGGTCAATTAGGACTTTGCTGCTCTTTGTGACTGGATCTGTTACTAATAACCTGTTAATCAATATTTATATTACATTATCAGATTGTTATTTCTTCATTGAAATGTCTCCAAACTCATTTTCTCTGATTAGGAGTCAAGAAAAAAATGTCAACGCCATTCATCATAGTTTTTCCCCAATAATTTTTTTTTTCACATGCCAAAATTTAGTATGGGTACTTATCTATTTTAAATTCAAGTAAGAACTGCCCTTTTTCATCGTAGATTTCATGTAATGGGCCATCTCTTGTGTGTGTGCAATACCACCACAATACCGCACAAAATGTTGGATATTATTGTGTTTGGAGTTATTTATTTGTTTAACGTTTCAGAGTGCTTTTTCACGCAGAATCAAGAAACGATAATCCATATTTGTGTTACCAACGTAGAAAACACTGACAAATGAGAAGTCACCTGTTTCATGTTGTATTTGCAAAATTCCTGCCGCTTTTACAAGAGTGAATATATCAGTGAATGAACCTCACTACGTGATCCAACAAAGTTATGTACCGCCTTTGACAGTAATTATCGACTGTTGATACTTCCAAAAATTCGATTATCTTGTTGTTTGTGTGTTCCAAAATTCGAGTCATAATGGATTCTCCAGGAAATTTTTATATAAATTTCGGATACATAAAAAAAGAGGTTCATTATTCCTGTAATATATAGCCCTTCTTTCGCAAATTACTGATGTATTTGTAAAATGTACATGGATCAGTCTAATATAAAGTATATTAGACGTAGTCTGTCGTACATGATCTAAACTCGTCACCAGATGCCTCGATATTTTGTAATTTCATTCAAGATGAAAATACTTGGTCCGTACAGTCTATTTCAGCACGCCTGTTGAATGGGCTCTGCAGCCTAACCGCCTAACTATCCGATTTTACAAATGGTGAGCAAATATATGACATGTAAACTAACCAGAGTGGTCTCATTCAATTCAGGGAACTAAATTCTATCTGAATCAAACAAAAAACTACCCGCTAGTTTTCGAACAAGATGGTACATTCTGGATGGATGTTGCATTTTTTTGGCAAAATTTCTTAACTTTGGTCCAGTAGTTTCGAAAAAAAACTTCTAATGATAGTAGGACGGTTTTTTTTTTTTTTTTTTTTTTTTAATTTTTGAAATTTAAGTATCTTGAAATGTAAACCAACCGTTATTGAAGGGGGATCATGTTTTTTCTTGGTCGATTACTAAGGTTCATAATTGAAAATTATCAACTAAAATGAGGAATGAAAACTTGAAGAAAAAAACAAGGTCATTGTGCTCAACTACACACTTGTGCTCAGCATGCAATTTTTTTAAAAGTTATGCAGAATGCATAGTCAAAATATGTTTTCCTTGTACATTAATAGAACAAATTGTGTAGAATACCTAATTAGCTAGACATCATATAAGAGTATATCTATATCCATACATTCAAATAATCTAGAATTGTAGGTAACAATTAATAGTTTTCAAACAAAATGAAATCGAAATCTACTAAATAATTTTACCAACTTTGGAACTTTACAACATACCTACTGACGTGGGGAGCACAAACGTTGGAAGGCTGAGGGACCTGGAGAAGCAGGGTTCCTTATAGTAGTTTGCAGGAGCATTGCAGCAATAACATATGTTTAGCCTATCTGAAGCCTCTGTAACTTATATATTTAAGCAACCGTAGTTTTGAAATCCCAACAGTCTGAACTACAGTTACATAAACAACGTGATTCCATAAAACAGGGTAAGCAGTCCCTTATTAAGGATGCCATCCCAAAGGAAGTTACTCTGCCCACTCTTCACTGTGCCCCCCCCCCCTTCCTCTTATATTCAGGTAAGAACATTGTCTCGATATATATGTATGGTATGACTATTGATAATTCACCTTCCAGTTGGTGGTCCAATCATCACAAACAAGCCATCTAGCAGTCTGTGGGTTGTAGAAGAATCAGTCCAATATATTTTCCCATCTGAGGCAACATCTATTGCATTTGGAAGCATAGGTGCTTTTCCTTCTATCTCATTCTTCAGGTCAACAATGGTTGTTATTGTTCCTAAAAGATAAGTTACCGTGTATTTACTGGTGGCTATGCTGGTACTACCCGTAGAGGAGGGAAGAATTAGAAGATGATATTGGCTTGACTAGGTGGGTTCATGAAGAGGTTATGTTGCTGAGAAGGATGCCAACAATTAACACGAGCCTTTTAGGCATGCTTGATTCACGTCA
The DNA here is from genome assembly GCA_031894815.1 of Creontiades dilutus. Classification (NCBI taxonomy): domain Eukaryota; kingdom Metazoa; phylum Arthropoda; class Insecta; order Hemiptera; family Miridae; genus Creontiades; species Creontiades dilutus. The sequence goes on from JAVIWC010000851.1 coordinate 1,646,098, forward strand.
CTGCCTCTTGGGGCGCCCTAGGACATTGTCAGTTGGATATCTGGTGTGAAGGAGGGAACATCGGAGGTCGACGTTCCTCCTCAATTCCGCAGTAATTTTCATTTTACTGGAACATACCATGCCTTTTTGGCATACATCCCACTGAGTGTACATGGATTTCCTGCTTTTTAGGCATCTGTCCCTCTAAGCGTAGTACACATTTTATGCTTTTAGGCATGTATCCCTTTCAAAGGGGGGCTGAAAAGGCATATGTCCCTTCAAGAGTGAGCACATCTTTCATGCCTATAAAGCAGATGTCCCAACAAGCAAAATTATTCTATTAGTTATTTGCAAAGAAAATACCTCCAAGCCTCTTAAGCCATTCTGCATGAGTTTTTTTTTTTTTTTTTTTAACTACAGGTTTTATTATTTTTATCATAATTATGTAATAAGAACTTATTCAACTCCTTTTTTGCTCCTTCTTTCTCAGAAAATGCAAAAGAAAATTCCTCCATACGTCTCTGAGAGGACCAAAAAATTAATGGCCCTCGCTGCTCAGTCAATTTATTTTGAATTTTTGTCAAAACTTATTTTTTAATAACTTCTAAGTTTGAGAATACAAAAATTTCATATCAACCTCAGGCTCTCATTTTTATCCAGCCTTTTCAATATCATACTTCATCTGGAGCTAAAAGTTACAGCAAGGTCATTCCTGGCAGCTGAATGTGCCCATGGGCTATTTTCAGTCCTAATCAACGTATGAAACTTGACCATTGTAACACAGTAAGGGGTATGGAATGGCCCATGGTATCACGTGCAGAGCTTTGTGAGCTAATAAAACATGAAATTACAATACCACCTTATGAAATATAGAAGAACTACTTACTTGATTTTGGATCAAATTTCTTTATACCATAATATGCATCCACTACGTAAAAAGAACCATTTTTGTCAATATCAAAACCAAGAGGTCGCCCACAAAGGTCTTCTTCCCACCATCCATCTGGAAGGAGGAGTAAACAACAGTGGATTGATAGGTACATTTTTTAACCAGACAGAATAATGTAACACATTCATCCATCTACTATTCGTCCAAAATAATAGTGCAGTAATTATGTAATGAAGCAAAAACTGAGTTCACAATTTATATGGTTAAGGATGCATGAAATGTAATGACTGTATAACACAGGCATCAGCACAGTCATGGTACCTACAAAGGAATAGAACCCTATGTTTCCAAAGAAGATTTGAAAACTTGGTCCATTCCGAGTCACCAATAAAATTACATTTACTTTCTTTGTCTGCAATATTTTGGAAGATCATTGGATCAGGTTTCTAAAACCTCGTTGAAAATTATTTATTTCGACTTTTTATTCAATAAAATCAAAAATTGGTTACTAGGAAATGTAGTATTTCAACTCACCACAATCTTGCCCAAACCTTACTATTGGTTCAAAGGTGTCCTTGGATATTTTTATCACATACCCACCATGAATAGTTGTGTAAAGTTCACCATTATGTACCATCAAGTGCTCTGGGCCCTTCAGCTTCCCTTCAAATAATCGCTCAGCATTGTTGAGAATCCCATTTTTCTTTAAACTCCCTTCAAGTGGGGCAAATTCGATTCTGAAAATGATTCACATTTCATGCAGATATCTTCACAATCGATTTGATATTCATTCACAACCATGAATTTTCATAATGGGTTACACAACTTGCAAATACCTAATTGAAAATTATAGCCCCCAACATCGGAGAATGGCCTATCATATTTTTCATCCAGCTTTTTATAGTTAGGTATTATTTTTGCTTATTACTTTACAGATTTGATTTCCATTAAATTTAGATTGAAGCAAACATTTCAATAAAATGTGAATAACAATAACAGTAAGAAATGAAACAAAACAGGGGTATTTCATGAATGCCACTCTCCCTTGTCAAGATCGTTGCGGGTTTAATGTGTGATGGTTAAATCCGACGGGGGAAGTGAGTCTATTCATTTTTTCTGAATATCCTTCATTCTGCTAAAAATAAGAATGTTGAACTGCAGCAAGGATTTGTCAAGCGATTGTGTACCACATTTGTCCGTTTATGGTTTGCTCATGTTTGTAGGATTTGCACCACAATATTTTATACTAAATTGAAGTTAGTAGATGTGTAACTTCATGCTGATTATTGAACTGAGCTTATTGTTACTTTCCCATGTCAGTTCATCGACATAGCTGACCTAAGCGGAGGCGAAATACCATATGCGTTACAGTTTTTACTGGCGTTACAAACACATAAATCATGTTGGCTTCGCAATATATCATGCAGCTTAAACTAAGGCAGTAAGACGCAGTAATTCTTACGTCTTGTCCTTCCAATTTCCTACGCTTAGTGAATATCAAATGTTACTAGTTCAAGCTTCAAGGTAAGTAGAATTCAAAAATCGAATGAACCAAGGATAATGCTTCCTAGGTAGACTTGGAAACAGATGTAGAAATCCAACCGAGGTTTAACTAGATAAAATAAAAATGCAGGCAACAAGAATGTGAAATTTGTACTCCTCAAATGAATTGAAACCTCAAGTAGGAAACCCTTTCTGGAATCGTCAGCGGTTCGTCCGACATCGCGTCGCTTGCGTTTGTTCTCCACATAAGACACGGCCTTAGGGTTGATTGATCATGAGGCCGAGATTACTTGCACATCGTGGATCGATGTTGGATTTTTGAGCCAAAATGTAACTTCAGTGAAAAGCAACGGACGGATTTTTTTTAAATCGATTTTGGTTAATTGTTTTCAATGACTTTGTTATCGACCAAGAAAATACCTTTTTAACCAATTCTCAAAAGTTGTTAGTTTACGTTTCAAGGTAGACAGATTTCATAAATTGGTTAAAAAACGCTGCAAATTATTACACAGAGGTTTTTTATTTCAGTATCAGCAAGCCCTTCAACTTAAGTTACAGATCTGTAGAATTATATAAGACGTTGTCTGAGGTACATGATCTATCTTGACTCGTCACCTCGAGCCTCCATGTCTTGTAATTGCATTCAAGATTAAAATACTTGTGTTGCCGGCAGCAACATATTGTAGCGCAGACAGACTGAAATATTGGCCCCGCAGCCCGGCTCTTTAGCTCGTTTGTCTACGGATTTTTTTATTCAATGTTTGAAATCTACGTATCTTGAAACATTAAAAAACAACTATTCAGCTTGTTGAAAACTATTATTTTCGAAGTCGATTCAAATTTTATGAATTGCAAATTATTTCAGTTATTGATCAATCCCTAACGGATAATATCTAAGGATTAAACTATCAAAATTGCAAAAACCTCCGACGTAAAAAGGTAGTTTTTTTGTTAGATTCGCATAGAAATTATTTTCGCGAAAGAATGTGAATGGGACCATTCACCGTATACCATTTGACAAATCTGGGCTTTATTGGCTTAATATTTTCTTCACTTGTTGTGTTTCTGGTTCTAATATCCTGAGCACAAGAAACTAGAAGTCATATCAATCGCCTTGTGTTCCCCGACAACGTCATCTTAAACTATGATATCTTCCATGTGGATTTCGATGTCCTAATCTCAATTTCATGAGCAATAAAAAAAAATTACCAAATCAAATGACAAGCTCGGCCACAACATCATCAATGAAAGTTCTAAGAAAATGATACTCAAACGACAACCCTGCCACACTCATAGGAAATGACTTAGTCCAACCCTCTCCGGTCCAAACTGAGGCTGACGCGACATTAATGCACGGGTTGCACATGTCAAGTCCACAAACCCCAGTGTCACCCCAGTATTTAGCTGCTCCTGTATCAAATGCTACATTTGGGTTTTACGGAATTCTACACCATAAACAACAGTAATGATAAGTTGGGTCCTTCGATTAGAAATATAGAACTTACTTGTAACTCTCGAATTCAAAATTTGGAGGCAGAGGTGGGTAGAAAAGTATAACAATTATCACGATACTCGACGTAATGAAGAACGAAATGAGTGGTGGTAGAAACGAAGAAATCCCCCTGAAAATCACAATAGGCAGTTATATTTGGGTTTCAAACTTGTAGATAATTACTTGGTGATGCCTACCATATACCTATATATATATGGATTACGCACTGCAGGGGAAACCGTGCCCTCCAGTTCCGTTGGCTATTCAGCACTTTCCTACTGCAACCCAAACCCACCTTGAGCCAACTGTAGGCACAATGAACGGATGAGACATGAAAAAAAAAACACAATAATGGCTATCCTGCGGAGTAATTCCACACCCCTAGCTCAAACCGTTCAACATTTTGAACCTTCAATTTTTAGGAACCTTGTAGACATGTTGACCCTGCTATCAACCAAATTTAAGCTGAATTAGACAAGAGGATAACAACACATTGCGCATAAGATGAGGGAGAGAAAAAACCTCTATTTGGTCTTCTTCTTCCTTCCTTTAAGAATTATGGTTTCAGGCGTGTTTAAAAAGAGAAAAACACGGAAGTTTTTTAAAGAATGTAGTTTATTTCCACAAAATTTAACAGTTATAATGGTTGAACAGATTTAACAGAATATTAACAGAAAAATATGAGTTAAGTTATGGGTTCCTACAATCTCGTCTAGAAGGTTTAATAAAAAATAATAAACAGTTATGAAAATTGGGAAAATTTTAAACCGATAAGTATGGGTGTATAATGTATCATCTTGAGTTAAGAAAAATAACGTTCTCTTTAAGCGAAGCTATTATGTTTCGTTATGAAAATCTCAGGAAAACTCATGGTGTGGTTCACGGTAGGTAGATGAGTGTTTTTATCTACCACAGCCCGAGAGTTGCCTTTCAGGTTCATTAGATCACCCGAAAGTGGCCGAAGCCCTTTCTTTTGGGAATCCCAACTTCCTCTGCCACACTTTTTCAACACAGCGAAGCCCGAGTGAGCTATCCTACTGTAGTATATTATATAATTATATTATGTTATAATATAATAATGCAGGGTCCCAGGAGTTATGGACAAATCGACTCCTACGTGTTCTACAACTCATTTCCGAACAAAAATGGCTCGTAGCAATTTTTTGCCAGACGCCTCGTTTCCGAGTTATTCGCGATTTAAGATTTTTTTCGTCTTTTCGATCTCATGTCATTAAAACTGTCATAACTCCCTCAATTTTGGAGATAGCTCAAATTTGATGAAACCGTCGGGGAGAGATTTAAACGTTTTCCTGACCTATATTTAAATGATAGGTCAGGACACTCTTGATAGGTCAGGAAAATGTTTAAATGATGTCATTCCTCAAAATATTTCACCATTATTGGGCTCTTTCTTGCAATTAGTTTGGCTCCGCCTCTCCATAATGATACTATTTGTGCCTCTTTCACTTTGTAAGCCTTGATTGGCATTGGTTGGTCCTACCCGCCCCCTTTCACTTCTTTGAGCCAATAGGATTCAATCTCTTCTCACTTGATCCTATATAAGATATGCTTTCTGTGATATACTTTCTGTTCATGTTTGTTATTGATGATGACCTAACCGTCGAAATCGATTTAACAGTGTAACTTTTTACTTTCGTGGAAATATAGACAACGTTACATCTTACTCCGTTTTTATTTTTTATAAGGAAATGGTGTTTAACTGCAGAAAAACGTGTTTTCTGTTAAAATTGAGGTTTTTCCAAAAGTTTTGACGAAAAAAGGTTGGAGGCGGGATATACGTAACTTTTCTCGCTGAATAGGATGGTGACAACGGCAGACCTCTCAAGTGACGGTTTAAGTTAGTTTTGTCGGATGCATAAATCCGTTCGTTTTTGAACAGCGTCTACGGCATTCCCAAGCTGTCCGGCCAAAATCAAGATAATCGAACAGCCGAGAGATGGCTATTGATTGTGTTCATTTACGATTGATTGCGATGAGTTGCATTCATCTTTTTGCGGACACTTTGGACCCTTAGCAAACCAGGCTTCCGTATCATTACCAACTCTTCCCTTTCGTCTCTTTCCTCGCTGTATTTCCTTCAGCGTGGTTCCCCTATTGCATATTCCCATTCATCATGGTGCGCGACAGCTATTGACCATAGCTGGTAGTAATAACCAAAACCTTAGTTACAAAAAAGGATTACCTAGTAGATAAAAAAATATAGTTTACTAGATAAAAGAAGCATCAGTGACATAAACAGAATTATCTACCAATATTTTTTCCTCAAACTATCCGAAGTGTTTGAAAGGGTGTGAGTTATACACTGGAGGAGTGTGACTCCCTTGCTGCTTCGGAAGCATTACCGTTAGCAAAACTGTACACAAAAATCATGTCAACATACTCGCTTGAGGTATAGCTAAGCTACTCAACTGAAAGCAACTCATCGCAATCAATCGTAAATTAACACAAGCAATAGCCGTCTTTCGGATTTTCGATTATCCTGACTTTGGCTGGACAGCTAAGGAATGCCGTAGACGCTGTTCACAAACGGACGTTTTCAATCATTAAATTCATTTTCATTTTTTATTTTCAAGTATTCATTTTTTGGTTTATATCTTAACAATCTTGTTTAAACTCTAACGCTTTATATGAACTCGATTTAAACCCCGATATGTTACCATTGTCCTACAACTGGACAACATGTTTGAGTCAAGAAACATTTTACTAAAAACAACAAAGAAACAACAAATTATCAACATTCCATCACCCAATGCTATGGCTAAATCAGATTGCGGTTGATAATGCACGGCGCACAGAGCAACCCCTCCATCAAGACCTGGGGGTCGTGCGGGTCATTGCATATCCTCGCCCCTGACCAAGACAATGCCTCCTCCGTAGCGTTCCCGATTTTCGAACATAAGGTATTTTTTTAGTTTTACAGGGTGTCCCAGGAGTTATGCGCACTGCGACTCCTGCGTGTTCTACAACTCATTTCCAAACAAAAATTCCTCGTAGCAATTTTTTGCCAGAGGCCTCGTTTCCGAGCTGTTCGCGATCGCAAAAGGATGCTCATAAAAACGTTCTCAACTTGTTCTTCATGTAGAATATAACTATTTTTGAACTTGCCACTGTTAGCAGTTACAATGTTGCATCGCTCAAGAGCTTGGAAAAGTAGACGTGAACCACATTGATTTGAGTTTGCAGAGATAGTGTATGGGAGCTTACTCATCAGGTATGGAACCCACATAGCCAATCTATGTAGAATGTTGAAATATGAAGTGATATGGAGTATGGAGATACACTGAAGAACCCTACTTTCTTCCCTAATTAAACTACGTGCTGAAATATAAATGGAGCTCGTTTTAGGGCACCTAGAATTCGATTACAAGGTATGGAAGGGAGGAGTTTAGATAATGTAATATACCCTACATTTTATGAGGTTTTTTTTAATAGATGGTTATCCGTTTCATCTCATTCAGATCACGCGTGTATTTTACGTATTTTTTATTGCCATTTTGTGCATACTTAAAAGTCCCACGGATAGAGAATGGCTCGTCGAATTTCCCTCATGGAACTATCTAATTAATGGCCTCATTGTCTGGATTCAACCACCTTGGGTTCAACCCTATTTTTTCATTGGGATGCATTGACCTTAACAAGTGAAAGTTGTATACAGACAGGTGCGTCAATTGCTGCTCCTGTTCCTGCTTTTTGTACGTAACTCAAATACCTTTTCCTCAGGTTATAATAATTGTTATAAATTACCTTCTAGATAGTACTGTTCACTAACTACCACAGGTAAGAAAGCTTTACATCGTCAGCTTGAGAAAATCTTCGTCATTCATCGCCCAATCGGTGAATTACAAAGTGGCAATCACACAAAATTGGTTAAAATTTATCATTCCAAGTTTTTTTTTCGAATAATTCCACACTGTAATTTTCATATTATGTATGAGCAAAACCAAACAAAGCAATTCGATCCGAAAAAGCGTAAACTGTCAGTTGTAAACAAGGAAATCACAAACATTTGAAAACGGAGGTTATTTTGGGCGAATCTTCTTCTCGCCTCTACCCCTTCTTCTAGACTTTCAACCCTAAAAATCAACTGGCCACCCAAATATTCTTCCGATTCAAGGCTGCCAAAGCTCATTCGTTTTAATGTTAATTACTTTCCGAGATTTGTATCGATTACGTTTTTTTTCTAACGTAAACGCCGTTTCTTCGTGAGTTAAGTGTGAACTGATACAGCATTGTGCTATATGTCAACTGGAAAATGTTTTGTCCGATTCTCGCACTTTGAAAACATTAGATAATACCCGTAGTGGTATGAGGATCGGTAGACATTAATCAGAGTCTAGTGATTGTCAGACTACTATTGAGGTCGCGGTGATAAAAACTGAGTTGAGATAGAACGTTGTCAATATTCCACAAAAATAATGAGTTACACAGTTGCATCGATTCCGACGGTTAGGTTATCATCAGTAACAAACATGAACTAAAACTCATCATGCATTTATTCGTCCCCTAAATTTCCAATCAGTTTGACCAGAGTACTCAATCTCTTATGAACATCTTAGTTCATAAGCCCCACTTTTATCCTGAATGTTAATTTTATCGTTAACCGAACCCAAAGAAGCTTTAAGATTATTTTTATTCTTGATCCCAACATTAAAACCTCTGGACGACAGAATTTTACCAAGTTTAGCCGAAATTTCCCCATAATTAGGTATACTAAGTGCGGTGATGATGAAGGGCAAAAGCCCTGACAAGGGGGGCAAAGAACACCGAAAATCAGGTTGGTTTTCAACTGTTTATAACATCTTTGTTTTGGTTGACGATTCAATGATTTTTAGGTCTGAGCTGAGTTTATGTTTTATGCTAATTTCTGTGGGACGTACGGTTTAGGAATTATGGCAGACGAAGATTTTCTTAATTAGAACGGGGCAAATTAAAAAACCCTCATCCCACACCATCTCCAGAAATTACTATCAGTTTTCAGTTTGGCTCCTTGAGCGAAAACAAGTGCACTCTTGAAATAACTAACAGAGCGTTGCGACCTTTACTTAACCAATGGGTCTTTATTCTGCCCAGTAACCCGAAACTTCGCACCCCGAAAAAACCCGGTGTTACGAAAATAGTAACACCCCCCCATGAACTTTAGAAAGAAAAATAGATCATTGGTGAATGGTAATTTGAAAAAATAAAAAAACAGACAAAAGGAAAAAAAAGAGCAGGAGAAAATATACAGAAATGCATGAGGGTTACATGTATGCTGTAATATGTATAATTTTGGAACGATGCTCCGCAAATGCCAGGGTAAAAAGTGCTACAAAAAGGTCGGACGATTTCTTCGCATTTCTCGTTCTATAATACGTTACCCGAGTATGGATCAATTGAATGTAATAGCTCAAACAGCTAATTTATGTTTTACAAATGTGTGGTTAATTTTTTCCCTTTTGTCATCCATTCAAGTGTTAATGTTTGTGAAGTTTATATACTCAAGATGCTTAGCATTTTAAGAATTTGTGGAAAGATATTCGATGAAATTTTGACTTTAAATGATTTCTCCTAGTTCTCCATATTTTTTAAGCACCACATCATTCATCCAGACGATAAGTCATTCGCCGGGAAATTGTAATCAACATTTGCTCCTACGCACTGTATGCGAGTTGAAAGAACTAATTTTCAACTAACGTTACTTTCACTGTACGTTGCTCACGGCGATAAACATTTTATTGGAAAAACCAAATTACTGTTGGTTATTCGTAATGAGATAGAAGGACACAATTTTTGTGAAATCACCTCTATTTGGAAGCTGATTGGAGACATCCAACTTGATGTATCTATCAAGTCCCAAGTTCATGGATGGAGGCAAAGTTTCATACATTTATCCTGCCCTTTTCGGAGTACAACATATCCGGCAATTTTTATGATCATTTGAGACAACTGGTAGAGTGAGTCTACATTTCTGTTGTATTTTGCAATTCTAAAGACGCAGTCATTTTTCCCAATTAAGTACCTACCTTAATTTCGTCGATTCATTATTAAAATTAAGTATTCTCAGTTATCTCAACAGTTAATTCGTACTATATTCGTCAGTTCAGTCCAGGAACGGTTTTCCGGGGTTTTCAAGTGACGAATTACCCTCTTGAAGGAGACTTTGCGTTTAATATGCGTTTAAGTAGACCGTAAATCGTAATATCCTTGGTTAGCTCTTTAGTAAAGTCAAACGCAAATAAACAATAAACTGATTGATTCAACTTTATCGTTCATTTGATTTTTAGTCACGCCTGATAGTGATAGGTATGTACTTTCTTCAATTCAGCTGCGACAATATAGGGCTTGAATTCTGTTCACCACTGTAACCATCTTTTTGAGTGACCGGTGTCTGAGGAGTCGTCAATGTCGAATATGAAGACTTCACGGTGTTGCAATGGCGAGTAGCTACTTTTGGTTTGCTATTTTAAATATTGAATCTTATTAAACGATATAGGAAAACATTTTTAATCACCTCTCCAAATGTATTGGTAAATAAATTCCGGAACTTGCTAACAGGCAAAAGTTTAAGAGATTTAGGCCAAAAATCGCGAATGAGGGGGCTCTAGTTGGTCCTGAATAGACGGGGAACGTTCTTTGCCCATACTGGTGGGGGAGAGGGACACTCAAAATCCATGTGAATCACCTGGAAATTCAATTGTACGTTTTGAGCCCCGCACATCACACTGCTCCTAAATTGAAAATATTGAGGTATAGTTTTTGTAAGCAAGAATCCAACAACAACGGGGACGTTGAATTCATTTTTGCTCACACGAACAATGTACATCTGTGTAAAAACTTGGTCACATACGAAAAAGTTCCGTCGACGATCAGATATTCACATCGAGAAAGCAGTTGGAGATTAGCGCGGCATGTGAATATATGCACCTTCATCATGACTATCGACGAGAAAATCACCATTGTTAGTTGGGCAATACTTCCTTCAACCGATGTGGGAAATGAGACAACCCTCATGCAGACAACTCCTCGATGCGTACATTCTCAGTCGAAGCAATTTCATACCGGATTGCTCTGAGCCACCTCCTTCCGGATTTGTGAAAACAGTCATTCACTACTTTCCATTTCAATCGGGCGCACACCTGCTCTCTTGCATGGTTCCAATCAATCAAGCTCGTGTTGATATTAATTTTTCATGGAAAGAACACGAGCAATTTTGTCGTCGGCCAAAACTGTCGCCATACATGTTCTATTAGTTCCTACACCTGAAAGCGACGCTACCGTCTTCCATCACCTGATATTTTGAAAAAAATATAACTGATTAATATTGCACGGTTTTCTCGACGAGTCTCATACTTCGAATCGGTTTTCAAGAAAAGGAGTGTAGATGAACGAATCACATGGGAGGTGATCGATAACGAACTATACCTATAACGGAGGAGATCAATATGGTTTTAATCTCCGCATCCCGTTTCAATTTTGCCAAACGGGCTGTGTCATCTATTAGCATTGTTACTTTGAAGTAGTGGCGTTTTGTTTCCAGACGAATCGTTTTCAATCAACCCCAAAAGCTCTCTAAAATCGGCAGCCCTTACTCGCCCAATTTCCCCAAACGGATCATCCCCAATAGACGGCATCAAATTCGATTAACCCTAAAAAGTAGAATTGAAGGGGTAAATGTTAAAAAATTTTAATCTCGAAAACCTGTTGAATACAAATAGTGTTTTTATTATCGTTATTGATTTAGGTACATCAAGTCAATTAATCAAATGTGCCCGTTCATTTCCGTCTATCCACTTTATAATTTCAATAAAATTCACTTTAAATCAACTCAAGAAATTGAGTTTTATTAAATACGGTGCGCAGGTCGGTATAAGACTTGAAATTGAGTACACTATGTTGGGTGCCCGCTTTACGACTGACTCTTGTTGAAAAGGAATAACCTGAAAAGGACAGACAAAAGATTACAGGAGTTGGAGTGGAGCAGGTAGGTCGAGGGTTCACAAGCCTATTGTTCCATTAGGAACTCGCGTTTGGAGTTGTAGAATGGAAATTCCCAGACCAATGAATAATAACGGATAGACTTGCACTCAAAGGGAAATGAGGTGTTTTATTTTATCTCGATAGGTATGTGCCTAAGATTATGTAGTTATACATAACAGGCAGAAGGCACACCCATCGGCGGCGAGAATGACATTTTTTTTCGTGATTTATTCATTGCAACTGAAAATTAAATACATTTCATCCAGCAATTTTACATATCAATATAGGTACAATCCAAGAGGGTAGGTTTACATCAATATCTAGCCCTTTATTATACAGGGTGTACAGCGGTGTACGTAAGTTGGAAAACACGAAAAAAAATCTTAAAAGTGAAATAACTCAAAAACGAAGCCTCTAAAAAAAAAATCTCTACGAGGCACCTTTTGTTGGAAACTAGTTGTAGAATACGCGTGCGAAGATTTTCGGATCATACGCTGTACACCCTGTATAGCTCGATTAAATAGCACTGAGTTCGATTGCACTTCTATTCACGCAGCATAACTAAATCCAGTGGTTTGTTTCCCAGACCAATGAATACTCAAAGGGAAATGAGGTGTTTTATTTTATTTCGATAGGTATGTGCCTACGATTATGTAGTTATACATAACAGGCAGAAGGCACACCCACCGGCGGCGAGAATGACATTTGGAAATTTGAAGCCGTTTTCGAATACAGCTATATCAAAACGCTTCTTCAAGTCAGTTATCCCTAAAAGCACGAAAAAATCAGGTTTTTCATCATATCTTCCGATTTTACGGCCAGAATAACCCACAATAAAATTGTTTGTAACACATAAAAGTTGTTGAGCATTGAATTCTGCTTCGACGGGTCACCAGAAATTCCTAAATATGTAATAAAATAACGGGATTTACACAATTTTCAAATTCTACAGACAGGAAAACCCCCGTTTTTACGCATTTAGTTGCCGCTATTTTTTCTGATTCCTAGTTGATGAATTTCTTTAAACCGTCATGAAAAAGTCGTTCAGAAGCCAGGAGTTCGAGAATCACAAAATAATTCTTTTTATAGAGGCAGGAACAGAAATTTCAAAAAATGTACTGACATTATTAAAAAAAAGGCGCTCATTAATGAAAAAAACTAGAAGCCAAAAAAATTTCAAAAATTCCTGAAAATCTACACATTTTTCTTGAATAACATAAATTTTTAATATGATGAAAAATTGCCTAAGAAGCCCTCAATCTTTTATTGATGAATATCGTGCGAACAATAGTTTTCTGCAGAATTGGAATGCTGGGAATGTCGTGTACAACCGGGGAATACATCGCAATGAAACATGGTTTCCAACTTTTTAAATTGCTAACAATTTCATAAATTAGGCTCCAACAATTTCTGTGTTTGGCAAGTGATAAAATTTATCATTATCTATCATTTATTTAGAATAATTTATTCAGAATAATAAAATATGAGGAAAATCTTCGTTAATAAGTTAAGATGCAAGTTTGGTTCTCTTGCAATTTCTTAATACCAAACTTGACATTGAAACTTCAATGAATGCAAAGTCACAGTGACTGTTATGACAGTTCAGGTTATACACAACATTCACCGAGCTAAGAAACGAATGATTCGGAGAAAGAAGTGGATACATACTTACATTTCTTGACGTCGTATGGTAATCCGGCTCCCTTGGGTCGTGTCACTTTTCAATCGGAAGCGATGGTTCGTAGGTTATTTATGGTAGTAAGACCTTTCGCAATGATAATAGTTGATGTTCCGTTACGTGTAGGTCAGCTGACAGCGACTGGTTGATGGTTCCAGGGTTGCCAACTTATGATCTTCCTTACCATAGGCACCTCTTTCCACCAGATTACCTTGCATTCTTTTGCATCAATTCTTACCTAACGTACTTAGGTGCCGTTGTGACAGGATATTCCGCTATTTGTTTCTGTATATAACTGCCTAGCTGTAAGCATTCTGATTTCATTGATGTATTCAGTACAGTGTTCCAATTGATCTTTCGTTACCTTTAAGTTATTAAGGCGACTAAAATGTTTGTGTCATTGAGGATATTGATGATTTAGCCGAGTTACCAAATGTTTTCCTGTCATTTAAATGTCTACTTATTAATGCTACACGCTCTCGGAGGTGCATTGATAATATTTTTGTTAATTAATTCTCTACGTAAATCCGAGAGTACTAGTTTCAACAATGTACCTTTTTCTCATCACTGTTCTGTTTTTTTTTTTAAACAAAATTTCTCCAAATTATAGAAATACCTAAACTGGACTTTCGTACTATTCTTTCAGTAACTGATGATAAGCTTCTGAACTTCAAATGGTTTTGTTCAACTCGGATTAGGGCTTCATGCATGACACTTTCGTTGACATTGACTTAAGAAGGCATAGATTCAAGCAAGCTAAAACCCACTTTAATGCTGTCGAAAGATTTTTGTCGCCTAATCCATTAAAGAACATGTGGGAGTTAATGAGACTCGGGACATAATGTCACATCCTGGATCGGTCTCTTCTCTTTTCAAGGCGTAAAACTTCAATCACCAGTTCACAACTGCGAGCAAAATCATCGCAGATTGTCCAAATGCCCCTGATGATAGTTATTTATTTTTATTTATGGTTACATGAATTCATAGATCATTGAAATGTTTTAATTGACCTCATGATGTACAATATGAGCTTCTTACAGCGATCCACGGGAGATAAATGCCTATTCACGGGAAAAAAATGCCGGGGGACATCAACGCCTTCCAAAGGTTAGGCAAGATATGTTGCGGGTCTGTTGCGCTAATTCTTTTTCGGATAGAAAAATGACGTGCAGCCTCGAAATCAATATGGAATCATTAGGCCGTTTTTCCCGATCAACCCTGAAAATCTGAGCTTGATCGGACCATTAGGAATCCCTGGTGGTGACGGATGGCGTATTTTACGTTTTCGCATGTGCACACCGATGATTTCTGATCCATGAAACTCTTAGAGGAGGGATCATGTGCAGCGTAACCCACACATTATCTGAGAATGTCATCAAAATCAGATGAAAATTTAAGAAATTAGTCTTATTACAAGGATCTGTGGACAGATAGGCAGACAGATACGAAACAAAAGTGGTTCAGAATGACCTAAAACACTAAGAACTAACACTAACTAAAATTAATTTGGAGAAAAAATGGCATCTCTAGATAGTGAAAACAAAGCTTCTGCTACCTATAGATAGACTACGGAAATGGGGCCCACAGAAAATTGATGTGTTTTGGGATTTTAATGCTGGAAGACACCAGACACTCTAAGACGGTTTCGGCATCGGAAAATCCCAGGATATCTCACAATACAGCGGGTTTTGGAACCACAGCTAAGTTCAGATTCAGAACATTTCAGTCATTTCGTACAAACTAATTATAGCACGAAATAGTTATTCAAGTGTACGATTTTTTATTCCTCAGCAGAAATCTTTGTTCTTCGGTATTCCCAACGCTATGAGTGGAGTGGTTTGACGAATAATCACGTTAGCACTCGGTTGACGTTTTAACGGCATAATTTTATAGCAAAAACTTTTTAGCCGTTCATTTTGACTGTTATTGTGACTGTTGTTATACACCATCTTTTATAGGAATCAGTTGAGTTACATTGTTTCATTTTAGGTGGGGATGTTCAGTTGTTTTGGAAATATAACGTAGTCATCGATACTAGGAAAATATTTAGGTTACCGATGGTGACAAAATTTTTATGTCGGTCTACTAGTTTTCGAGAGAAATAGTAATAAACAATAAAATATTTTCTCTTTCGCATGTTATATATACATATGTATAGTTATGGATGGATATGGTAACTCGTGAACAAGATTGCAATCCAGGTAAATCAAATCCATTGCGATAGATACAATCTTGGACAGTGCAGTGTAAAGGTATTTGAAAATGGCAAATTATATATAATCGTATTCGAGTTTGATTCACACATAGAAACTCATGAGGTTTTGAAATTTAACAGCTGGAAAAGACTGTAGTATTTGTCAAGAATGTAGACTTCTTATTGACTGATGAACTATTACATTAAAAAAATTAACCCGTAATTGCCAGAACTCCAAACGGAATTAGTAGACGGTGCTCTAAAACGTGTCACATTGCCAGCACCAATGAACAGTCCTTCACACCAAATACCTATGTGATATAGATGTCATCCATGAATAATTTCAAACGAAAGAGTAGGACCCACATCGTTAATTAACGGTAGTTTGACAGCTCACTATATGTAGCATTTACACATTTATTTTAACCTTTCATAAAATTATGTACACCCTCTCAAGGGTGTACCAGCACAAGACGTTAACAAACAAATTTTAAAAACTTGGAAGAATAATTAGTATTAATCATTAATAATAATAAAGAGAGGTGCTAAACAATTTGTTCAAGGCACTTTTTGTCTGAGATTTTGGCGATTTCCCCCCTTATTCGAGACTTGAGGTCTTTCAGAGTATGAGATTCATGTTAGATTACGTTTTCCTTCGGGTAGCCGCTTGGGGAAAAATTGCACACACTTTTCTCGAGGGAGACGTAAGAATTGTAACCGTCAACACCGGAAAGCGTTAACTTTCCTTGCTGGAAACGTTGTATTGACCCGAATTAAAACAGCTCGCTGAAAAGGAAGATCTGGTGGAGGCTTGGTTTCAACAGGACCACGAAGCGCAAATCTTAAAAGTGAAACTGCGGCAACTGCTCCCCGCGCCCCTCGTCACTGTTACAGATAACTACGAGTGGTCTGCGAGTTCTGCGGATTTGAGGGTGTTCGATTTCTCTCAGCTGGGCTATTTGAAGGAAAATTTCAAACATCAGCCCCTCATTCTGAAAAACTCAATACTCGAATCAAGGATGGAATCGCCGCGATTCCCATCGAAATATGTAAGAGAGCGAACTTCAGAAATCGCCTACATTAGAGCTTTTTATGACCTAACTTATCAAAATATGGCAATGTATGGAATTCAATTATAAAAAGAAAAAAAAACTGCATTCCTCTAAATAATTCTGTAAAAGGTTAAAATAAATTTGCAAAAGGTTGGAATTATATTGTAAAGAGTGTAAATAATTTTGTAAAGGGCTGATATACATTTGTAAAAGGTTAAACTTATTTTGAAAAGCATTGAAATAAATGAGTAACACAGAGCAAATAAACCCAGCCATCAGAGATTACCTTCCTTGGAAATTAGGGAGACCGTGTACTGCTCCAAGTTGACAGGGAACTTTCGCAAAAGTTTAATTATTTGAAGAATACGCACCTGTGTTTAGTAAAATCGGATGGTATGGTTTCAATGACAATTGGGACACCACAATAATTATGAGTTACTTGCATAAATTTGGAGACTTATAGAGGTGGGAAAATTGCCCTGGGATCAAAATCCTTGTGAATGTCAATAAGAGATGGTCGCAGCGAGTACCCTTTACATGAGAACCATTAGTAGATAAACGTTGTATCTGTACGCTTAAATATCTACTGTATCCTAGGCTCACTCCTCTAAATGATCCAAATCATTTCTAATTCATGATTCAATGTATACAAATGAAAGAAAGGCCCACGAGCTTTAATTTGTGCAGATTAATCAACAAATTCAGTCAGAGAGAATAAATAGAATGTATTTCACTCAGAAAGAGGAGATGGAATGGATTTCATTTAGCAATCTTCTCTAAAGACATATTGATCTGATTTGCGAAATCCAGCATCTTTGCCCTAATATATCTTGTTCAACTTCAAAGAATTAACATTGATTTTCGTTTTTGGAGAAATTTCGGTTATTTATTGCTTGTATGATTATACAATTACACATATAATAATTATACATTAGGTACGTACTATATGTTATTCATGCTTATAATCAGGGTTGCCCCCCCCCCCCCCCCCCTTCATGACGCACCCCTTCTTCCAAACTTAGCACCCCCCTCAGAACAAAAATGTAAAAAATATCGTAACCACCCCTTATTTTATCTAAAACTAATCACAGGCAATATTCGAGAAATGTCGTATAGTGCATTTATACATTTTCAGATTGAAAAACAAACCATATTTAAATGAATTACTAGGTTCATTATTATTTACGATCTATATAGTGATGTAATACATATTTCAAGTCGTCACGTTAAATACTATTTCAATCCCAACTTCCCCCCCCCCCCCCCACAATTTTGTTTGGAACCCCCCAAGAATTTAAATGACAGTTACAATACAAGGGGGCCCTGTGGGCTCCCCTGTATATTTAATGTTACTGTATTTTTTGTTTCGCAACGTGATTATTACAGTATTTACAGTAAAAGTACCGTATGCGTACGGTAATTATTGTACCGTTGGCAATCTTGTTCAGTTCTTCACCTTGCCCTTCTCAAGTATTTTATCGCCTCTCGAATTGGCGGTCAGCGCCTTGTCGGGCTGCAGCTACGTACCGTTGCGGTACGGATGGAAATGAGTTGATCTATTCACACTCACTTTTATAATATGTTTGTATTACAGCTGATAAAACTCAACGTCATCAAGCAACGAAACAGCGTCAAAGAATATATGCTCAATGGTATCTAGGTGTATTGCAATGAGCACGACTTTATACACATTAGGATTATAGGCAGCTCGGCCTATCAACGAGTGAGCTCGTTTTACATTTTTTTCTATGAAACATGGACAGTTATCGCAGAGAAGATCGTAACCATCTATAAATCTATTTATTCAAATCTATTTTGAATGACAGCAAAAATGTAAATTTGTGGATTTTACAATTTTTTATAGCGTTCTTATTCTTAAGCTCATTTTAATGACATTCAAAATCATTTTTCAGTAAAATAAGGTTTTTGCAATACAATTTTAGTAGATCAAATCAGCTGTTAGGTAGATTTAGCTTTGGAATTTAGAGTTCTTAGAATCAAGAGTTCCTTTTGTAATAGAGTTAACCATAACTCACATTCTAGTTATCCGTTCAACTTCTGTGTCGATACCCACTGCATTGCACCATTATAGATTGAGATAACAGCTTTTGTTACGTACTTACTCTGGGGCTAGTTGTTAGTGTTTACGGAGTCATAATTATGAAGAAGTCATTCTATCGTCTTCGGGACATCTAGAAGTCAGTACTAGGTATGGAGACACACTTATCAGAGAGAAGAGTCCTTGCGGCGCATTTCTTTCCTAATCGACCTGTTCAGATGAAATATGAATGGAGCTCTTTTTAAGGGATCTTGAATAAAATTACAAGGTATAGAAGTTGCTGGGGAAAGAATGTTGTTGAGCACAATTAGACACTTTACTTCCCAGTTATTAAATGTTTACTTCCTACATGTCCGATATACAGGCTGTTACTCCCATCTGAGTGGCATCAGTCAGGTACCGATTCTTAAGAAAATTTCTGATCGGGGTTGTCTCATAACATTGAAACCGGTCGGGTTGTTGTACGATCATCCATTAGCTCACCGTTTGGAAAATCGGTTAGGTAGGCTGTCAGGCTGCAGAGCCCGTTCAACTTCTGAGCACCACGTGGCAGCAGGCAGCCCAAGTATTTTCATCTTGCATAGTTTTTGAGTTATGTCGGTTGAAATATTTTTTCAGATTTCTGACATTAGCAAACTAAAATAATCATAACTCCCGTAATCGACGGAGTAACTTGACATTTGATTGACGGATCGAAAAAGCGTTAGTTTCCAATCTACCTTTTGGGAAACCAAAGTTTGAACAGGCAAAATTAGACTGAAAAAAGTATTACTCAGAAAAAGAGATCTGTGTGTATCAGAAATAGTCTGAGGTACATTACGTAAACTCGGCACCTCGTTTTCGTATCTTGTTTTGCCTATTTTAAAAACTTGGTGTTTCCATCAGGAAGATAGAAAATTTAACGCTCTTTCAAACGGTATTATCAAAGTTGAAGTTACTCCTTCGGTTAAGGGAGAAATGATCATTTTATCAAGGGCCACTGAAGTCAGTTGAAGTCGAAAACACTAAAACAAATCGTATAAGTAACTAAAATAACTCGTAAACTAAGCAAAAAAACTACCAATTCGAACGAATGGGTTTGTTATTTTCGGACTAGAGTGAGGTTTCTGGGGTCCCTTTTAGATTCAGAAATTGAGATTATTTGCTCCTGGTGAATTTCTACGGGTCTAAAACCTATTCCAGTCGATGCTGCATCCAAAATGTCTAGAAAATTACGGCTCACGTAGCCCATGACAGTAAAAACCTCGAAAAACTACATTTTTGACCAGTTTTTGGTCCATAACATCTATGCTATCCGTGAAGCGATCGGGCTGGAAGTTTCTACGGGTGAGAAAGGACGGTATATTTACATCCGGGCCTAAACAATTACTGTACATGAATACTGCTTAACACAGTTTCACATGCCCCTACCCCTTTTTCAACAAGCCTTGTTACAAATTATTATTTTTTTTTTTTGTAATTTTATCTCATGTATCTTTTAGCATTTTTCATGTGACTCTCTAGCGCTCTGAGCAAAATTTATGTAATGTATTTGGGATTGCGAGTAGACAATCTCGGCCTGGGTGCTATTACATTACCTGCGACTACGTACCTTGTATTCGTTGGATTTCACTGTGAACCTATTATTCGAGGATCCTTATGGAATTCCCGGAGTAAATGTTCAACATTTAATGGCCTTATAGTCAATAGCTCAGCAACATTAAATACATTGGCAAATGGAGTCCTAGGAGGTAATGTCAACAACATTTTTGGGAGTACACGTTATTTGTGTGGATGAGATGAGTATGTCCCACCCCAAGCACTTCGAATTGAAGTATAGATTGTGCCATACTGTAGTAGATTAGACTAGAACTAGATTAGTATTTAATCGTGTTTCTTGGGAGTACGTTTCGAATGTTTTGTAATATGTAATGTATTTATTAATTTTATTGTGAGTGTAGTCTGTATGCGGTTTCCTATTTAGCTCTTCGTCCAAGAATGACCCAAGATAGCTTTGCAACTCGTTCAGCTTCACCACAGGGACAGCTGTTAACTGGTTTACATGTATATAGTATGATTCTTAAATTGTTTTCGTCAAACTATGATTTCAATTCTAAGTAAATGATTAATTTTGACTTTTTAGAGTAAATGAAAGATAATTTTCACATAACCATCATCCAACCATATTGATTACTAGGTTGGCCTTGCTATTAACATTCTCCTGCGTGTCACCTTCAACTAGCTAGGCTGTATCATCCGCGAATAAATAAGTTTTTGAATTTGGTAATTCTTGAAAGTCCATTTCGTTCATACATACACAAACAACAATGCCCCCGTGTACCACACCTAAATCGATATTACTTTCTTCGCTTGAGCACTCGCCGATTGACACTTGCTGCCTTCAGTATCTCAAGCAGCTCTTAAACTATTCTAAGCTAAGTCCTGTGATCGCTAGTTTTGTCAACTTCTACATTAGCTGTTCTTTAGTTGATACATCGAATACTTAAGCAATGTCGAGTAGTATGAGGAGACCCTTCTTGTGCGTGTCTCTGATGTCGTGAAGGTCCATGGTTAGTGCAAATACCGCATCATTTACCCCTTTATTTTTGCGGAAACCAGATAGGTCTATTTGTATTAGTTCGTTTCCTTCTAAATATGAATATAGCTGACTTTTCACAAATTCCTTCAGTATTCTAGGCAGTGTGGTTAACACAGAGAGTGGTCTAAAATTTCCGAGTTTACCCAACTTTAAAAATTGAGGTGACCTTGTCTGATTTGAATGCTTCAGGGAATGTTGCCATTGTGAGATTGTAAATATGAAAGAGGCATTTCTTCAGACTCTTATGATTTTTTTTATAAGATGTGCCTGGATACCGTCTATACCTGATGCTGAGGATCCCTTCATTGTTTGTAGCAGTATGTCAAGATCCATCTCCGTCATCATTTGGACTAGATTTCGTCCGCTTCCATTGAAGAATTTGATGTTTGTTTCCTAATATTTTGTGTGTTTGTCAGTTTTTACTCTAACTGAATCGCCTATTTCAAAAACTCCATAATTCCAGTTTCCCGCATTTCGAGATAATCCAGAAAAACTAAACAGGACCCTAAATATGGTTTTTCAAGTCCCGAAAATTACTATAACTACTAGACAATGTGCTCTATCAGACCGCAGAGTTATTTTATCTCTATGTTTTTGAGGAATGGGAGAGGGGTTCGTTTTATCATTTTCCCATACAGTGTTTCGACAATAAACTTCCGAAACACACATTGGTTTTCAATTTTTTGTGTCGTAATGGAATCATTTAAAGAGGTAGGTAATGGAAAACAAGCAGTTCCTGAACATATGAACGTACTTCTTTGACAAACAACACTATTTTATCAATCTTGAGGGCAAACCATCTTTCAACGGTGAACTGAGAACAAAACTTTCAACTCTGAACAAAAAAAAAAAAAAAAAAAACAATTGTACAGACTTCAAACAAAAAACTATCTTAGTCGAAAGTAAGGAATTTCGACGAAACACTACTGAAGTACCGAACTTTAAAGTATCTATCTTTGACGGAAAATCGTTATGCAATAGGTAACATCAGGATCCTATGTGTGGTCGCTTAGTGGTTTCTGTAACAAATGCTTATTTCAAGACCATGAAAAATTACCAAGGAGGGCTTCTTGTTGAGGGGTTCCTGTTTTAAACGATGTCTACCTCGAAAATACCCGGAAATGCAATAACGTCGATTTCGCATTTCCTCTCGCCATTTCCTTTTCAATTGAAATACTCTAGCCTAATATTGACCAACTGGTCCATCAGTAAATGTCTTTCCCATTTTATTCTCATTCTAATAATTTTTTTTCTCTATAATTTGTTGAGAAGAGCTGTTACGTTAAAACTAACGTGGTCGAAGAGGTTTGATTACATTGTCTTGGCATCGAATTGGAGGTGGTAGCTTTTCTTAAAGACAAGGAGTGAGCTCAAAGTTTTCCTTGCTGTGGAGCAACATTCAGGTGATCGGGTGGGGGAAGCAACAGGATTCCCAAACTTCCACATAAAAAATCAAAGTTATGAGTCAATAAAAATTGAAACAATTAGGTATTTATTGTAGACATTCAAGTCCAAATAACAAAATAAAAACAAATTATTTACAAAAGTAAAAATAAATAACGATCTTTCGGCAAGAACAACAATAAATTAAATTTTTACATTTATTTAGTATGCACTTACTTATAAATTACACTTATTTACATTCTTTGGATGACCACTCAGATGAGGTCTGTCATCAACAAAACATTTTTATACAACTTAAGTAAAAATGACTCAATTTATTATGAACATCACAATTAAAGGTAAATCAGTCTCGAACGTTGATGTTGGCAGCGGAAATCACTATGGCCCTGGAACATTATTTACAATGAAATTAACGTCAATCAAAATAATTTACCATGCTTTCCAATACACATTCTTTGAGCCGTAGTTGATGAGAATCAAATAATTAACTACAGAGATAGCTTTACTACATTACAAGCTGGTTGAACGACTAGTAGATGCGTCTTTTCAGGCTTTTTCTTGTTTCTGGACAGCTAGACCAATTAAACGGAATCGTTTATATAACCACTGAAGAAAACACCTTCCAAATTCAAATTTGAAAAAGTAATTGGAATACAGACTACCCATGAACATAAAACAAGCTGTAATGTGCTGGATTAGTAGGTAGTTCATTTCTTTGTACCTAATCAACGTAAAAATTATCTAATGATACTAGGATATTATATTCCACAATGGGGGGGGGATTCGTTTGAGAACAGAGATCATTTTAAAGGTTATGCGAGAGCAACTATTACCGGGTCAGCCACTAGAATTGCAGGACAACAACTGCTAACATACATTTTTTTCATTTTATGTTTTTGCATTTCGTGAAGAAAAGAAGGCGACACAGAAGCAATCATTCAAACTAAAAATTAAAAAAAATATACTGAAAAGCCGCCATTATTCAAGTTTAAAAATGGCTTCAGATTCTGTGTAAAAATTTCCTTTGCATTTTTTCCAGACCCCCTCCCGTGACCCCAGAAAAAATTATATAATTACTGTAGAATCAGTATCAGTATTTGTAAAATTGAAATGTCTTTTAGAAAATATTCCCTCTTCCAGGGTCGTAAATATGATTTTTAAGAAACCTGCCTGCCTGCTGTTAACACCATTCTTTAGAACCTATCTACCCACACAATTGAGAAAGGTTTTTAATCACAACAAATGAGGATCATACTCACAGACCGACGCAATTAGAGGTATGTTAGTTCGTGCATGCCACCATGTGACCCAAGCCTTCATATCCAGGGTTAAAAATGTTTGTTTGACCTAAGGAACAGTATATTAAACAAAACTATAGGGTAAACCAATCAAGTGAGAGTCTACATCAAGATCACCCTTGAAAAGATAGAGCACACACATATAAACCAACAGATACATGCACATGTTTTCCTTAAAAATCCAAAAGTGCAACTCCATCTGCATTCCAGTAACCAAACCATTCAATACCATACAGCTTCTAGATAGGACAACAATAAAGATTCCATCTAAATGGTAGATAGGCAACTTTTATGGGGAGATGGCTAGCTGTCAAAAAATTTAGTATAATGCATTTCATGACTAGGTAGAAAGTGTCCTAGAAAGTCAAATATAGAATTGTTCAAGTGAATCGAAGAATTCAACTGTAAGACTTTTTTATCATCTTTTAAATGCTTCACCTTTTTTATCCGTCGGCTGAGAACGTTGATGAAAAAGTGATTTGTGACATTAAAAAAAAAAAAAAAAAGTGCAATTGGAAACGATTTTCACTTAACGTTGTTAAATCATTAACTCACATTGGTAGTCAGGATGTTCTCCTGGTTCATTCAGTGATAACACTTATTATATAGCTAACTGATGGAAAAAAACGGACGAAAAAGTTCATCAGGGGTTAACGAAAACAATGAAAATGAACAAATGTGAACAATGTTAGTAGAAAACTGTTAAAAATGTTGTGAAATAGTAGGTACCAAATGATTACACAGGAGACGGATATTTAAAGAACGTGTGACGATAGTTTATGACAGGGTTAAAAACCTAGAATCGGCAAGGTATGGTAATATTAAAAGCGTTTTAAGAAGATATCTGCAAAATTTTTTTTTAGAGAAAAGTAAATAATGAATTTTAGGTAGCCATGAAAATGAAGCAGGAAAGTAATATGAAGAAAGTTGACGAGATTTACCTATTACATCCAGAATGCTCGAAGGTAGAAGGCATTCATAATGTACAGGAAAGTTTGTGATGAAAAAAACTTTAAAACGAATTAAATGGGAAAAGAATTCATCTTTTCACTTTTTTAGTCCTCCTTCTTCAGCCTTTGAATAGGTGAGAGGCTATTATTGACATTGATTTGGGCTCAAAACGTAATGATTTTTCCCCATTACATTCCCAAAGTTTTTCAATAAAATCTGTTGTAGGGTACTTATGGATACTCTGCATGTAAAATCCATTAAAAACATTGAATTTTTTAAGCGTGATGAAACAATATTTTTCTCGTGGTTTACGTAATTTTCAAGAAAAGATGGATGTTTACATTTATAAAAGATATCAGGTTATCATACATCTATAAAGAGTTATGGTTGGAAACCCAGTACCATACGTACAAGAATGATTTATGGTGCCCAGTTTCCCATTCATTGCTGTTATAACACTAGTGATATAAAGTGAGGTCATATTTGTCAATAAAATCTACGTATTTGAAGTGCAAATGTTTGAACCACTAAAAAAGTGCAAATACATAGACATGCATTAATTGTATAGATTTGATGTCTAGAACAGTCAATCCCATTCTATTTCACCTGGTTGAGGAAGCATAGGCCGAAGTTCCACAGCATCTTTCTCCCGGTCATTCTTGTAACGTTGACCAAACTCCATGGGGGTGTAATCATTTCCCACAAAGCTTTCATTGTGATCTGATGTACAATTGACGTAGGTAGGAGGATTCAAAATACTCAAGTAATCTCGGCCATTGGGTTGATTGGAGTTGAACTCGACGTAAGGATTATTGAGATCCATGTAATGCTAATCAATTAAGAGCAAATAGTGTTAATCAAAGAAAAGCCATTCGTAAAGACTCATTAAATAAATTTGTAATATACCATATGATCAAATGTATGGCATTGAGACATAACTATAACAATAAACACAAATGATATAAGATGTTGGAGATATTCTTAGGTAACAAATGGCTCTCAAAGGATTTTTTAGTTTATCCTAGTGTAAGCCAAAACGTGGTATGTACCTGTTTGACACTTTCTTCAAGCATGTTCCCAAGTCTTTCTGCACACTCGGTGAATGAGGGACGGAGCATGGGACTCTTGTTCCAGCACTCTATCATAACATTGTATCTGTAGACAAATATTAATGGTTAGTGAGTTGCCTTTCAATAAACCAATCTGAGCGTTTGCTGCCTAGTGATTGCAGACCAAAGAATAACAATATGCTCTACAAAATGAACGTAAAGTACCTCCCTAAAAAAGTATATTGCAAAAAAATGCATGCATTATTAAGAGCCCAATTTGCAGTGTTAATTGGGTTTTCCTTGATATTTCCCCTCCTTATACTCACTTTTACTATACTTCTGGCATCATAAATAATCTTTCTTAAGGATCACGATTTAAAAAAAATGTTAGGTAGATACTAAAGTAATAATGAGATGCAACCTATATTGAATTCTCGAAATTGGTTGATCTACTTATAAAACCATGAAACTCAGTAATATGAGATACAGGTTGTAACTTTTGGCTTGCTAGGAATTGGCAACAACTATGCACTAGAGACTGGAGTCCATTAGTTTGTTAAAAGAGGTCCTTTAGGAACTTGAAGTAATCCTCTTAGGAAAGATTCAATTGTACACCATCAAAAGTGGGAAAAGGTTAGTACTTAATAGACTAGATGCTACTCATTCAAGTCACTTACACATCTTCTGTTGCATATTCTGGTTTTTCCATTCTGTAACCACTCCTTAGTAGTGTTAATACATCAGAAGGCTGGACCCCTGAAAATATTGAAAGAGCAAGTATAACAATGTGTAAAACTATCAGTGAATCTTCTTCATCATATGACTTCAGCTCAATCAATAATGATTATAAGGTCCAGTAGATCCCAGTGTAATAGCTTTCTTATGATATTGGAACTTACCTATTCATTCATGCACGTTTTTCTCAACAAGTTGTTTAGCTCTATGAAGTTGTTTAGCGAAAGGGTAATAACAATGCTTATTGTTCTTAATAATGCGTACCTGGATATGGAGTCCTAGATAACGTGAACAGTTCCCACAGAACTATCCCATACGCCCAAATGTCAGATTGAGTGCTAAACACTCTGTCCTCCAAAGCCTCGATGGACATCCATTTTATGGGTAGAAGTTCCTAGAACCACAGAGAGACATTACCCAATGAATTTTGATAACCAGTACATCGCTCTTCAGTATTTCCTGATAGTTCAGGTTAGTCAAAATAATACCTATGCTCATACCTTAATTGAGAGAGTTACCTTTATGATTCAAATGAGACCCTTCCACATATTCGTTTCTTCAGAACTTAATATTAATTGTAAGTTGAATCGTGGACACGTTTCTTATTGGAAAGTAATGACTTATGGATGGAAAGTTAAGAGGAGTGGAACCTGGGGATGAATGGTTTTCTTGTTTCCTTAATCGTCTAATCTAGAAGAGATCTAGCAATATTGGCAGAAAAACCAATCAATGAATGATTCCTTCCAGTGTGTGATGGGGATATATAAATGAATTTTAAAGTAAGTTGACATAAAAGTGATTATAAGTAAGCCTAAACTTTTATCCAATACCTAATTTAAAAAATATAAGCTAGATGAGTACACCATATCATATTATGTATACTACTGGGACAGCCGATTGTTAATAACCTAGGGAACTGTTACCATTCAGTTTAAAATGGTTCACATCCATTATTTAACCTGGAAAACTGTTTAGACCAGTGATCAAGTAAGAAAATCCAGTACAAAAAATGTACTTACATTTCCAGCTTTAGTGTATATCTCCTTTTTGTACATGCTCTTTGCCAGCCCGAAATCACAAATTTTCACAACGTTGTTCTCAGCTAAAAGCACATTTCTTGCTGCCAGGTCACCATGTAAAACCTGATCAAATCAACAGACACCCAGTTACAAAACAGGATATAGTTTATTGAAACAGTAGCAGTGTTTAGTTCTTAATAGTAGCATATGAGGAAGAAGCTACTAAACAACAGCATAACAATACAAATATATAATTAAAGAAAACAATAATAATAATAATAAAATAAACATATGACGAAAATTCATCAATAACTAACAACAAATACAGTAAAAACTAAATTAATATTTGAACCTTGAAATACTAAATGAGCAAAATAACGAGGTTCAATGTGAACAACATGATAATGAACTAACAAAACTCTGAATTATGTCTGGTATGAAAATAGACAAAAGTTAACCACATTTCAAAAATTGTCAAATCAGCTATTACTACGAGGTAGTGCTATCATGTTCATCTACAAATAAGGTAATCTAAGTAAGATAATGCTAAGATATATGAGTAGGATTCAAATTTAACTTTCCCTTAAATATGGTCTCCTATATTTATCTATCTACCAAAAATTAGTGGACTAAACTACTCTATTTTAGTCTTTGGGTTATTTTGTGTAATCCAATTATGTGAGTAAGATTTAGTAATACACAAGTTATAATAAATTGGGCAGATATATGATTTCATTGCCAAGGTCAACGAGTGAACATTGTGTTCCCAAATTACCAGTCCATAATTATGTACAGTTGTTCTCTGAATAACAAAGCCTATATTGACAATTCCATCGTTTCAATTTATTCAACAAAATTATTTAAAAAACATGAACAAATATCCACGTCCTGTATATTCATCTGTAGATCCCGTTTCAAGCACTGCTCAAGAGGATTTCATACAGTGGACGAAGGCCTTTCAAAACATTTCCAGGCGATGTGTGCCAGGTAGGAACTGATTGCCCGTTAGCCGATTTTTGTTTAATAGAGCACATATTATTAAAAATCATTCCATAACAATAGCATTGACGCAAACAGATGTTTTGCTTCAGGGCACCAGACAACTTCCATTCGGTTTCTTGGTTTTTTTCTTCATAATCCATTATGTCTTCATAAGTAATGAATGCCTTATAATAATCATAATTCATTGTGATCAACTGAATCACGAGAAAACCCCTGAAATACTATTTTTTTTCGTGAATTATCGTAATTTTCAAAATTAGTACCTTTCGTGATGCTAAATACTCCATTCCTTTAGCGATTTGGAAACCCCAACATAACAAATCTTGAGTACAGATAGTCTTCTTTTCAGTCTGCTGAAAGTCTCCTTGATAGTGTTGTGAATTGTTTATCAAATAACCATCTTCACCTGATGAGAAAAATGTTCCTACATTAGAATGCTGGTCTTGTAAACAAATGTGAATACAAGGAAAGTTTTGGTACAAGATAGGTGAGGCATATGGCAAAACAAGAAATGCATAGGAATAAAAATACCAAAGATCTTCTGTCATAATTAAATAGGAAAAGATCTTATACATGTTTTAATTAGCAAGTAATAAATTTTAAGAATTGTTTTCCACTACATTTTTCTCTTTGGTTGGTTTTGTTGTCTTAGGTGAACCTACGTAATTAATAACAATAAAAATATATCCCTACCAAACTTACAACTGTAGGCAAAAACAAAAATCGTTAATTATGGAAATTTAATTATCACAAACCTATTGGAGTGGAAAGCAAGGTCATATCTGTAGTAACAGTGGCACAATTTGAGCCTGCAGTGTCATAAGCACTTCCTCCTCTGTAGTTGCTATTGGTTCTGCTTACTCCCACAGGGAATCCCATGCTGTTATCACTGAAAAAACCAATAGATTCACTGAATGTTAACAGTAACAGCTGTATTTGAGGATTTTGTAAGGCCCTTTGACCACAAAGGCAATCTTAAAAGGCTTATTTTGGAGTCAAAGAGTGACTAAGCTGACTTCACATTATTCTGAGCGAACATTTCGAGTTAAATAAACGTAATTCTTATGCAAAACATGCTCTCATACATTAGAAACAAGAGAAAATCAAAGTAACATCGAATTGGCATTCATGTGATAATAGTAAAACAGTAAAGGTTTTTGGGATAATTTCAATCGGACGAACTATTCCGTGTATGTCTCATCCACCCTGTTAATGGAAATATAAAAGTTAATATTTAAACAATAGTTATACCTACTAAGTAAACTTTGAAATTTGTAACATTAACAGAGGTGATCAATATGTCTCCGCCAATCTATATTCAGTCAGAAGGATCTGAACAAGGAGTTATTTAGCCTGGCTCAAGGAAGATATATCAGTGTAGGATACTGAATGCGACATGATGTGAATAAAGTATGACGTCTTTTGCTAGGGTAGTCTATTCGAAAAGCTACGCTTCAATTTACATGGTTACTATGAACGACATCCCACATCTATTCAAACCCAGTACGTCGTCAACTCGAGAGGTTATGCAATTTTCAGTGGTTTTCAAGACGGGAAATTCTGAACTTTAACATGAAAAAGTATATAAACTTCATTGAAGGCTGCTTACCTCGGTATTATTTCCAGGTTTCCTGAACCTGGATTGACTTGATTGATAAAACTGTCTCGGTGTGTGAGCAAAAAGTCGTGCAAATTACCAAATTTGCAAAATTCTACGATCACTAGCAGTTCTCCTACAATAAAACATAGTGGGATAAACAAATATACTAATTACATGATATAATAACTCACAGCTTATTCAACTAAGAAATAAATGTTTAGATAGGTAGGTGATATCTGAGACCTATTACTTACTATTGGCAATGTTACGTGTGCACGCTCCCAACAGATTAACTACATTAACATGCTGTCCCAAGTTAGCCATTATTTTCAATTCAGATGCAAGCGCCTTGATAAGATCAACATCAGAGTTCTTCTTGACCATTTTAACAGCCACAACTGTTTTCTCTTCGTCATTTCTCAATCCAGTTGCCTCTGCTTTCATCACAACACCAAACGCACCAAAACCAAGTTGTTTTCCTAATTACAGCATGAAACACATTTAATGAGTAACAATATGACCATTAGCGTGACGAGGCAAATAATGAATCAAGAATGAATAATTTGTTCAGATGAATGTGATAACAATTAATACTGACCTAACTTCAGTTTTTCTATCGGGAATTCCCAGGCTTGGTTGTAAGGTAGGAATTCAGCTTGATCAGCTATGTCAAGATTTGGATTGATGAAATCAACGTTACCCTCTCTGATGAAGTATAAATCAGCTGAGAATACCTCTTCTCTTGCTTTCTGGAATGAATGAAGTTAGTTACATTACATTGTTTGCAATAGTTAGACAAATTTTAGTTGATCACCTGTGTATTTGGTTAAACAACGACGAAAGATTATTTGTTTAAATAGATCGCTTCAGGACTAAGCGTATGAGCTTTTTGTTAATTTATTAGTATGAAGGGGGGGGGGGGGTTCAATTTGAATATATCGAATGATACAGAATATATAACATCTAGTATATATAGTATACCACATTGTTGGAAAGATTTATAATTTCTCAGTTTTGAGACAAAAGATAGATTGACAATACTTACGTATTCGCCACCTTCATTTTGAGTGCCAACTGAATGCATACATTCTTTAACCTTTGTCATTGACCAAGAAAACAAATTGTAAACCTCCACCCCCTCCACTTCAAAATTTGTTGATTTTTGTTCAAAGATGCGTAGAATTCAAAAAACAAATTAAAAAATGTAGAAAAAATCCGTCTGCCATATGGAGCTTTTCTCTATATTTTACGACACCAAAATTGACGAAACGTCTCATACAAGTTGACGATGGTCCTCAATGATCGGCATCATAGTCGACCTACCATAAGACATGAAGGGATGTCAACACGAATGAGAATGTGAACGTCCTTGACCATAGAGTAAATAGGCTGTGACGACCGAATCAGCTGTTAGAATTGCATTGTAATGGTGTTTTGTTGGGGGAACCTTACATTTAGATGTCCTTAATTGCCCTTGGAACTAGTTCAGTGTGCCACTCAAAGCCTCAAAATGTTTGTTGCTTACCTTTTCCTGCTTTATTCTCTTTCTTTGAATGATCACAATCACAATACAGACAAGGATTATTGTAGAGCAAACCCCGATCCCAATCCACTGAAATATTGATCCTTCCTTCTTTTCTAAAAAAAAAAAAAAAAAAAAATTAAAAAAAAAATTATGTAGAGTCCCACATATCTCATATTTAGCGCTGAGATTAATCTATGGTAGATGTAGTAAAACCTCAATACATGGTTGGATAATTAAATGGTATCCCAACTTTATAAATTTCTGATTTTAAGTTTTCAGAGAAATGGGTAAACCAATGAACCAAAAAACATACATTATACTGTCGAGTAGTTTCTTCAATAAAAGAATAAAGCCCTTACCCTCCAGATCAACATTTCTTGAGCATCCAATTACAACTTCATAAATATTACATATGGTTTCAATGAAATACTTTCAACAGTAAAGGCTAACACTAAACGTTAAGGAAACATACCTACCTACTGACAATAAACTTGAAAAATATAGCTGAAAAAACATCAGGAGAGCATTGAAATATAGATTATAGAAATCCTAAATATTCCATTGATGTTGATGGAGTAATAAATTAAGATTTATTTGAACTAAATCAGTGAATAAGGGATTTAGGCAATGAGAGAGAATTTGTTGATTGATAGATGTTACTTTTATGTAGGTTGTTAAGAAACTCAAAAGCTATCATTTACTACCTAACCCTCACGATTTAATAGAAATCGAATAAAATCAGAAGTGACTTGTTACAAGGTTTTACATTTTTGCGCGCACAGTGGCTGACAGAGGAACAATTGTATTTAAATTGATATGAACTATCTCATAACCATAGACCATATTTCTCCAATCTCTCTCCAACTTTCAGTGAGATTGGGAGACTAGTAATTGAGAAAATTATGCTTGAAGGATTTTACATCTGCTAATAACGTGCAGCGAGCAGGGTTGATTTGTGAGCAATAAAACTGAAAGGGGAGCATCCATAGCCCAACTGGTACATTATATGAAAAGTCATCATAATCAAATAAAAACTTAAAATTAGCATAACACTATCTGTCGAAACCAAGTGGCTCTGAATGTAATAAATACTGTAGAATGTGAGGCTCCCTAGATCACTGTCAATAGGTTTTTACTTCACCTTGACACTAGTACACTGATGACTAATTTTCTGCAACAATAGTTTTCCCCTATTTTTACCATGTGAACTAAAATACTGTTTTCCATAAATACTCACTGATTTTAAGATTGAAAACTAGAGATACAGAGCCTCTTTGGTTTGATGCTTCACATCTGTAAGTTCCTTCGTCTGAAAGCTGAACACTGTCAATGCTGTATGTCTTGTTATGGCCAACTATCTTTTCACCTTTTCTTTTTTCATTCTGCAAAGAACAGCACATATGAACGTTAAGTAATATAAATATAGTATATTTATAACTAGAAATATTGGAAATTCGAGAGGAAGGATTTAAGAAAAGGGTTAAAATGATCAAATTGTGCTACAATTTCTATGTTGGAACTCCTCAACATTTAACTCAAACTGGAAACATGTCTTAAGAAATGTATGTAAGTGAACACATATATAACTGATGAAGTGTATTCCACCTTTCAGGGGGTCCCTTAGAAAAATTCTGTTTCTGGACTAAATTCCTCTGCTCAAGAGGAAATCAATACCCAAACGCATTCCTTATGCTTCATAATTAACGTTCAGGAATGTACACTCATTTAATCTTCCTTTAAAAATATAGTCAACCACTAAAATGATTTCTTCAACAGATTGAATATATTTTCATGGAAAAAGTACTATCAGTCTTCATAAATTGGCTAATTGCTACACAATAAAATGGTAATAGAACCTTATGGAACAAGCGGTATCTGTAAGACAGATACACATTAATAGGTACCTATTCAAAAGAATAGATGAACAGGGTGATAACGGTACAAACAATGGAAGATAAAATTAAAATGTGAAATAATTACCGGGCGGTGAGTGTGAGTCAGATCAAAAAACTTATT
The DNA here is from genome assembly GCA_031894815.1 of Creontiades dilutus. Classification (NCBI taxonomy): domain Eukaryota; kingdom Metazoa; phylum Arthropoda; class Insecta; order Hemiptera; family Miridae; genus Creontiades; species Creontiades dilutus. The sequence goes on from JAVIWC010000851.1 coordinate 1,680,098, forward strand.
GAGCTACAGTGGCCGAAAAACTTGATTGTAAAGTTTAGCTAGACGAAGGCAGACCTTTGTCCCCCTCTTTACTATGCATAACTCACTGAACTGCCAGCAACTAGTGTCCACTAAACACTGTAAGTTCCCTATCGTTAATAAGAAGCTACAAAACAAGAGTTGATAGGTAACGCATAATTTTAATAAAATATTAAATTAGTTTTTAGTGGTTTTATATTTTATTCCCGACCGAATTCAACGGTTTACATACAGTTTGCATAGGTGTGTGCGTACACTGAGTTTTCTTTATGGAAATACACAAAGAAAAAAAGGCAATAGAAATCATGTTGGGAAGGTGAGTGAAACCATATCCCTGATGTTTATTGAACTTCATCAAGTCTACTTAAAGGGTGGAAAAAATATTGAAAACGGGAGGAAAATGGCTACTGAGAATTTCATGTGTTTTATACCAACCTTAAACCAAACATATGATGGCAAGGGATTTCCCACAGCATCACATTGCCAAGTTATAGGCCCTCCTGGAGAGACATCATGATGGCTATTGTTTGCTGTACTTCCATAAATTTTTGGGGCCACACTAGCTGTTAACATAAAACCATGTTAATTTTTGCTGCAGAAGATGATTAAAAAATCGAATTCCAAAATTTTTTACATTAATCATATGTTATAAAATATTTAAACTGGTAATGATGAGTTAGTTATATGGGCAATAAATATTATCGACACTTACGTAGAACTCTTACAGTCGTGCTGATGGAAGAAATTGAGTGGTCTTTTTTATACTTTCCAGAACACGTATAGACACCACTTTGTTCAATTTTTGGTTTGTCTATGCTCAATTTACTCCAGAAAGATAGGCCCGTCTCATTTCTTTTGATTTTTATACCTTGAAAAATATGAGTGGGTAAATATTACCATATTACTGATTGAATTCGTCAGAAGTTTTTTCAACACAATATATAAGTAATCAAGTTCACATTCTACATTTAGGCGGTAATTTTTCATTATAAATGTACCTATTATGTTCATTATAAATGTACCTATAAAGGTACATATAAGTACAGTTGATTGGAAATCGGAAGATTGCTAATGTTCGTTGATTGATTGATTGTTTGTGGATTGAAAACACTAGATTTGGTCCCCTCTACAAAATCCAGTGTTTTCAATCAACCTTATCGCAACTGAACAAACAATAGAAATCTTCCGATTTCCAATCAACTGTATTCACAACTCACAGTCTACAATTATGCCAAACCTATGTATGTATATATTGCAATGTGATAGTAACTTTTTTAACAAATTGCATGTTACTTGAATTGATAGAGATTTCTCTAATAGCATAATGAAAGAATCATTTTATATTTCCAATTAATCTTTTTCAAAAATCAGAAGAGTAATCACTTTTTTTAATTTTGGGACTAGGATGTATACCTCTATTCTACTGGTAGATTGGTCCAGGTTCATCCTTAGACCACTAGTTTAAGTGAAACTGTTGATTCAGAACGCACCTGCAGTAAGTGGGAGAGTGCACCCAATCCTTCATTCTGAGAAATTTCAGTATTCAAAGAATTTTGTCTATGGTAGCAAAATAACAACTGGGACCCTAGTTTTTTTTTCAGTGAATTCATAAAATGTTGTGCGTCCTTGATAAAAGATGGACGGCACTCTACAAGAGGTTGAGGTTGGGAGTCTAACATGTGGTGATATCTATTCCGTAACACAGCCAAATCCCACAACAATCGGTCAACCTGGTAGAGGTTGGTTAGGTAGAGAATATTATTTGATATCTTTGATTTGATACCTGTCAGGATAAGTATTTTGCGGAACTAGGTCATTTCTATGGAGCTTACCCCTTCTCTCCCTCATTTTAGTTTAATGTTGATGCATCTTGAGGTCGTTTGATAGTCGTAGTGTCAGGTTATTATAGAATGTCTCATAAAATCTTGCGTTAGACAATGTCCCAATGCTTCCGGATTATAGTCTATAGTCTTCATGATTACAACAGTTAACCCATTGTCTGCTGGCACGATCTTGATTTCAAGAATTTGAGGGTTTCTTTAAAAAGTTGGCACTTGAAGTACCGGAAGCAACGTGATTATGTACTTCTCAAGTGAATGATGAATGGTGAATGTGGAATTTTGATGGATGGTGGGCTTTCAGATCGAAGTTAGAGGAGGACTTGAATTCACGAAGAGAAAGATACAACGCGTACCCATTCTGGTCTGAATCCGTATTGCTGTGCCAATAATATTTCAGTCTCAGGCGTCAACAGAACTTGTGGATGTCTTCATGTAGCTTTATTAGATCTAGACGTGGCGTACAGGTGAAAGTGGGGACTCTTGACAACAAACTTGTCCCCACTTCATTCGGTGGACCAGAGGACATAGCATATGTTTTCAGCAGATAGTGGAGCGTGAGCTAAATGTCAATTATGCACACTTCCGTTATCTTGTTTAACACACTGTTCATTCTGCAAGTCTCAAACTCGTTAACCAGCTTGTCTGTTATGTTGTTTGATTCTTGTATGTTCTGAATACCTTTACTCAAAGGGGAGCACCACCATTTACATTGGTATTAGTACTAAGTAAACGTTGAACATATAAAGCCGAGAGTGTTTAAGTAGTTTACAAGAAAGGTGTTCAACGAACTATTTGAAAAAACACGCATAAATTAGCTGGCATTATACTCACTGAATTGCCGACTTTCAAGAGATTAATAAATGTACATAGAGGTATTTAAAGTGAAGGAATTTGCACTTCTGTAGGATCTGATCCAGTTAATTTGCAGAGTACCGACGTGAAAAAGCATGGGTGCGCAGAGGTGTGGCTTGTAAGTTTAGTTCAACGGTGAGTTTGATTGACTCCAAAAAATGACTTCGTATGATAGGCATTCATCTTCATAATTTCCCTGGACATTACCATTGTTCACAAGTAAATTTTCAATCAGACCACCGTTGTCATTGGAATGAAAAGATACCATGAGGGCAAAAACTATTGATTTTTGTGTCTACCTTTCTGCTAAAATATCATTTTGAATTGATAGCTACTAATTACTGTTTAATTTTCCCATAAAAACATCGAGAGTAAAGCAAATCATTCACACAACTGTACTGAAAATGAAGTAGCTGCATTAAACTTCAATACATCACTGTTTCCTCTGCAGATGTGCAATAAAAATTAAAGAATTGAACAAGAAGACTTACCATCCTTTTCCTCTAGTACTTCTTCTTCTAGAACTATTGACATATTTCCACCCCGCTTTCGGAATTTCCACACCAAATCATTCATGTAACTATTTTTTGAGGCTCCACATTCCAGTTCAATAGAGTTCACATCAGTTATTTCACCATTACCCATACTGGTGTTGTAAACGTGGAATTCATTCGGTACATCTGAAATTCGTAAAAGGTAGCACCCATCAAAATGGTATTATGATAGAGTTCACGTTGATTTGCAAGCAATTTAATTTCCCGTGACTAGAGACATGCATTTATTTTCTTGTTGGACTCATTGATTGAGTACAACTTCATTCAGTTATAGTTTCTTTCACTTCCAAAACATATCTACCCCAATTGCAACCAAGTACATAAGTGAATGATGCAACTTACCTGTTATACGTATAATGCTTGTAGCATTTCCGTTTCCTAGACGGTTATCAGCAGAACAAAACAAACTTCCTTGCTGTGTAATGTGCAGAGTAGCAGTGTAATTGCACGACACAGGAGGTGTCTGACAACTTCTATGTACCTACGAATTAATAATTCCAGTTGGAGAAATCATTACTAATGCGACATAAATGTAAATTTTACATATGTATAGACAACGCATTAAAAATAGCTTGCAATAAATCAATTACTCTACCTTGATACAATAGCTTTTGTACCAAAGTTAAATAATAGTTTTACTCACTTGGAGCGGAATTTCTGGTGAATTGCACTCCTCAAGATCAACACATGGTCTGAAACTCATTTCTACCTTGGGTTTAGGATACCCAACAACGTGACACATCACATTTTGCTTAGTCTTGAGAAGATACGCTTTAGGACTTTCTGGTATTTCTACCAGAGGCTCACCTAAAATCAACATAAGAATAATCTTATTCAATCTTACTTCTTACTGTAGATCAATGGTATGGGGTTCCCTTTCACAATACCCACATTAGAAGAACCCAATTTCGTTATCATTCAGTTAAATAAAGTGTTCACAGTTATAACAAGGAGTTGATGGAATGGAGTAGTTACCACTTCCAAGGGCCTCAGGCAATTAGGATGCGACCCCAAGAAGGAAAGCTTGGAGGTTCCAGGTATGACCAAAGGTGTAGAAATTTCAAGAATTGGAAGGTAGAAAACACGTGTTTGGGGAACAAATTTTTTTGTGTGTAAAAAATCACCCCCCTATGAAAGGAATTATTCTAGATATTATCAACAGAGAACCAGAAGTTATAGCCTCCCGGTTGTTATTACACAAGGATGTCATAGGATAAAGCACATTCCAATGGTTAACCTTAGTCAGTTTATTCTCACTGATCTGTCTTATTAACTTTCAGGTCACCTAAGAGTATTTTCTCCCTCATTAAACGAGTCTGCAGAAAGACAGATTATCATTGATTCACTTGTAAGTCTACGGTTGAAAAATCCTTTGCTGGTTTCACAAGAAGAAAACTATGAACCATGACTTCAAAGTGGATTGAAAATGACATTTTGGGCAATGAGGACAGACATATTGTTGTATCCTAATAGCTTCCATCTCATTAAGTCAAACAGATTGGGTCAAATTTAACAATAGAAAATAATAAGTGCATTCCTTAATCTTTCGTTGACTGCATTTTTGGGAGTGCTAGTACTTTCTCTGATCTGGACTAACAACGCATCCCTTACTATTCAACTAAACTTAAATTTTATACTTTCCGAGTTTTGAATTTACTCGTACCTTCGATATGTAGCACATATTGTAGAGTTTGAGAACCAGCTCGATTTTTCGCCATCAGGGTATAATTTCCAATATCAGAAGTTGTAGGACTATAGACAATGAGATGTGTTGATTCCATATCTCCCGTGATGTTGTATTTCTTATTGGGAACTATCTTTTGGTTATTAGGGCCATACCTAGTAACAAAAAAATGAAAGAGCTTATTACAGGCATAATGAGAGGTTTCTGAAAGTAGTGAATTGGTACTAGATGCTCTAGTTGAAGTGGTACTAATTATCTGATCCCATCATATTTAGTCATCCGCCATTTACCAAGTGATCTCAGGAATCGGGTGAGCATCAATATTCGCTACTAGAACTACTTCAGCTTTTCCAGGTCTGGAAGTATAAGTGAGGCTTCCCACAGGAGTTAAATTGATGAAAACTTGCGTTTCACCTGCGGGAAAAAATAAAAAAACATTTTATTTTAGGTATTTTAAGGTATATTATTCAAAGTATCAAAATGATAGTTAAAACTGAATGAAATGGCTAGGGTTTTCTTTCATGCAAAACTTCCACCACGGTCTATAACAATTAAAAAGAGCTATGCTCAGCACAGAAGACATTAAGGAAACAACAACACAAGACGAAATCAAAATAGCTGGCCAAAAACCTGGACAACTATAGCATATCTTTAGAACTTACACAAGGATGCTCTTTGGTGTCACACTAGAGATAGAAACAGGAGGATTCGGATCCTCCAACTAGTTCCAGGAACGAGTCTATGGATAGTATATTTAGCATCCGTGGATTCATTCAGAGGACTGAACCCGGAATCAAGCCTACCCATTGACCACAGAGGAACGAGTGTGTCATCCAATATTATATGCTTATTTTGAACCCAGACCTCCGTTTTAAATCTGAAGGACTTGTGCCTTTCTTCGAGTGAGTCCAATATACGAATAGATCAGAGGCCTCTTGTCTAGGGGTCCAAGGCAACCAGAGGTGGGACAAAGGGGAAAAAAGAAAGAGGCAAAAAGGATAGTTCCTTACAGTTCCTTGATAGTTCAAGTAGGTACCTAATTATTGTTTTTACTGATACTGAGGACTTTCTTCATCACTGTGTGAAGAGAGTTCTGGGCAAGAGAGGGTGGAGGGGTAGTTGATCCATTCAAGCATTGCCAAAGCTAATTCTCAGCCTATTTTCGTTGTTCTTTTTATTCGTTCAATTGAAAACTTGGTCTCGTTGTGGAACTAATTTCATTACAAAAGACGTTGAACGGAGGGGTAATTCCTTTTCTTCCTATATTGGCATAGAGACATCCCTGTAATGCAAGCACCAATTTTTAGTATGTTTTTTAAAACAGCAATTTCTTAGTGTGGCTATAGACTGAGTTGTTCGTACGAACAGAAGGAGGAAGGCATGGAGAGGGGGAATACAGGCAAAGCCTGCAGGTTCCCCAATGGTGAGCTTCAGGGTCCCCCACTGGGATCGATAAATTTGATTTGATTTTGATATCACAGCTTCCTACACAGTAAGAAACGACTTTTACCAACCTGCAGAGAAGGTGGACCGAAAATCCTATTATAAGATAGAAGGAAGATCAAACAAGATTTTTCCGATATGTTGTGTACGGAGTTCTTCTTCATGAAAAGTGAATGGACGCTGAACAACTTTTAGTATTTCGGAACGACGAATCCTCTTTTCCAATTTGTTCCTTCGCACTCGTTCACTCTGAAACCGCCCATCACTAATCCTCCTCCCATAACATTCATAAAAGTAACCACCTACTTGACTAACCAGTAGACGCCGGTCTCTGATAGTTACTCGATTTCTTTGGCTGTCATTAAAATAGCTCAACCACCTTATTGATTGCTGGTAACCAACATATTAATTCAACAATATTTCGTATGGACAACGGACCTACCTAATTAATATCAATCTTCCTCGCAAATACTTACCGTAAACTTGGAAGTTGTAGGATAAGGAGCTTTCTTGATTTCCAGCAGAAACTGTACACTTGTAATAACCCTCATCCGTTTTTTTTACATTTCGTATGAATAGATTTGATGTTGCCAAATTGTATGGCTGGTTACTATTTGGTGGATACTTGATCCGAACGCTGGTGTCAACAACAAATCTGTCCTGAAATAATATATGTTTGAGTGTTCAATGCAATCACAATAATTTACATAGATCATTGACATAATTGAACATTTAAATTGAAATGATTTTTGTGTGGTTATCATAATGTACGTATGAAAACTGAAATGTGAAGGTTTTTTGGTCAATAACCCACGTGAATTCTTCAATAATTATGATGTGGATAGATCTACAGATCTAGTGGAACATTGGAAGTGAATAATTTACATAGATAGTACATCATTAGTCTTGTTAGACGAGTCCAGGCTTCTCCGCCAGTGAATTGAGCGTAATATAGAGGTGTTGAGCGTAAAAGGTGATGCCTAATTTTGATGGACTTCGAAAAGGACGAGGTACTCAATTCGACTTGTATGTTTTTGTAGATTTGTTAGAAAGCCCTTAAATTATTAAAATATACATCATTTATACAGGGTGTCCCACTTAAGGGTGGATATCCGGCCGGGTACATTCTACAACTAATTTGTGACAAAAAGTGCCCATTAGGAGTTTTCTTAAGGGTTTCAATCCTAAGTTATTTCACTTTTACACCCCCCCGCTGTTTTCGACTTAAGTCACTAAAACGGCCACCTCAAATCAGAGGATAGCGTTTACACGAGCGTTAAAGTTCCTATCTTCCTGGTTCCAAACAGGAATATTTTGCCCAGGCTTAATAGGTTAAACATCAGCCTAAAAAGGAAAATTCTTGAAATCCCTGAACTGTCTATTGAAAAACAATGTTTATTCCCTTCCAGCCTGATACTCTTACGCGAAACATTTGTACTATAGCTCCAAAAGTTGGCTGGAAAGTTCATCTTTCCAACGGTATCCACAAATTTGAATTTACTCAGGATAATGGAGGAGAATATATCGTTTTTCTGTCAGGAAACGTGTTTTTTTTTTTTTTTAAAGAAAAACGATTAAAGCAAGCCGAGAAGTTTTTTTAATGTAAGGGAACAATTTTTGCGCAATTTTTTATTGCCAACACGCTACTAGTTTTTTCAATTTCTGTAATACTTGATACCCATACTCAAAAGATGTGTGCTGAAAAATTGGGGAAAGAGCTAAGCGTTCCAACGGTATCCTCACATTTGAATTTAGTTAGGATGATGAGCAAGAAAATGTCGTTCACCCTGTCAGAAAACGTGATTTTTGCAAGCGAAATTGAGGGTTGTGTGAAAAATGACTCCCTGCCCCACCTGGATGGGAGATAAGTTCGGCCAAATTTTTTACATGAATTTGAATGATGATTCTGCCAAGATCTCCACAACAATACAAAGGAAGCCAGGGGAATGAGACCTCTGAGTGATTGCCGAAAAAAAGGTCAAGGAGCGTTGGACGTTCAGGATGAGATATGTTACTGCAAGAAGAATTACTTAGTAAATTGTTTCACTTCACAAAAATTGTTCAAAATGCTGTCCTGTGGGGGAATCAAAACGGAGGGAGTTTTGAACCACTTTTTAAAAATAAAGTAACCTAATTCTCTCATCGAGAACGTTACAACGCATCGGACCCCTTTTTGGCAATCACTCTGAGGTCTCATCCCCCTTTCTCCCTCACAGGTTTCGTTTGTATTATCAGTCGAGAGATCTTTGTAGTGTCACCATTGAAACCCATGGAGAAAACAAACAGTAGAAACAATTATTTCTAAGAAGAAACTCGGAGAATGAGAGTTGTACAGACTCTAATTCTGTATGTACTGAGTACTAAATTTGTGAAATTCTCTTCGCGCTATCGGCCATCTCCTATAGCTATGAAAAGTCTAATGTCGTATTGGAACCGAAAGACTAAGGAAACCAAAAGATCGAATCGGTGAAAACATCGTCTGCTAAATAGGGTATGGCACGTTGCTTCATCCTATAGGTAACATGAATGTATAGATAATTTAAATGTTGTAAATTATCTTGGTAGAAAAAATCTTAATTTGAATAGATCTTGAATATAAGCTTGTTACAACGATCTAAGAGACTTCCTCAAGCACTGCGGGACCCGCAGACATCAACTTTACAAATGGATGAGACGATACGTATCGCAGTTCTATCGAGCTAATTCTAAAGCGGATCCAATGATGATACAATCGAGTTGGAGTGATTCTTGGTTGATTTTACGTTTTTGCACGCGCAGAGCGGAGTAATTTTTTTTTCAGCAGCAGAAGCAGACTGCAGAAGAGCATACTTTTCTGCGTCGTATGATCACTTTAAAAGTTAGAATCGTTTCAGACGTTGAGCCACAATCAAGTGTTAAAATAGGCGAATTTATCCAACTTGGCTGAAAAATATTATTCAATCATGTTACAACCTTTTTAACTCATGAACGGCTACTCAAAATTTATGTTGTAGAGGTTCAAGTTATTAGATAAGAGAAAACCTGAAACTCAAAATCCGCCCTCTCCTAAGTTGAATTGTTATGTAGCGAGTGCTCTCCCTATACAATCAAATTTGTGATCATTCAGTGAAAAAACGGATAAACATTTCTTACATCATCGTGTTTTATAGTCTTGGGCTTCGACCAATAAAAGTCATGGTGAACTCCAGGAGGTGTCATCAAGGAGCATCTCAGAGTAGCATTTTGACCAACAACAACGTGGTCGTTGGGTCCTCTCCCCACAAGTTCAATATCTGGAGTTGGGATGTCCTCAGGCTGATCTTCTGACAAAAAAAGTAGACGTTTAGGAATTATACCTGAGAGATTATAGAAAAATCGATATCTACCTATTTGAGGAAAAAATGACATCCAGATAACTAAAAAAATAAAAATGATAAATAATAATCCCAAAAAATAAGAAAGGGGGTACAAGTTATCTCAGCGATTTTCAGAGCTTATAATACAGGGTGTCCCACGAGTTGCCCCCCCCCCCCCTCCCAAAATCGTCAGAATGGGAGTAAACAAGAACATTTTTTTTTCAATCTTCATATTTTTTTTCCAAGGATCTCAAATTTCATATCTGCGCACTTCGCGCAACTGCGCAACCACCTTTTCATTTTTGGGAATCTCGTTATCATTGTTTTTTAACGCTAATTCACGTGAAGCTATCCGTTTCTTGATCCGACTCAATTTTTGCGGAATAATGACCAAAATTAGTTTATTACCCGTGAAAAACCATCACTTTCGACTCTAAGATTAAGATGATTTTTCACTTGATCACTGAAGAAGGTTTCAATTTCCTATTTGTACATTTTTCAACCAGACCTTGAAAATTAATCCCCGTAACAATCTGAAAACAGGCGCCTAAAATAAAAAAACGGACGTGAAATAAACAAATTTCGGTCATTATTCCGCAAAAATTGAGTCAAATCAAAAAACGGATAGCATCACGTGAATCAGCGTCAAAAAACAATGAAAATTCATGTGCCACTCTTAACAGTTCACCATCATTCACTATTTGACAATTTTGGGGTTGCTCAACTTTGCGTGCTCGCTAAACCGGTTACACGCAATCAATAAAGTCGGTTGAGGGGTCAAATTTTCATGAAATCTTGGGTAGAATCCGAATCTGCAATAAAAAATGGGGGTTCTTATTTAAAATAAGAAATTTAGTGTCAATTGCGCGTGGTTGCGCGGAGTGCGCAAATATGAAATTTGAGATCCTTGGAAAAAAATATGAAGATTGAAAAAAAAAAAAAAAAAAAAAAAAATTTGTTTGTTTACTTCCATTTTAACGATTTTAAGAGGAGGGGGGGACAACTGGTGGGACACCCTGTGTATTATTTGGAATCACCTTGAGAAAAAGGTGTTTCAACAAAACCTTTTTGCAACATTAAGTCCTTTATAGTTTGATTATGGATGTTTTCACCAGTCACAGAAGACAGACACATACCTCGAGTACTGGGGCACAATACGCGACTCAATTCAAACTAAAATCTTTAGTTCACTAGAAAGGATTTATTTCATACAACGTGCTCTGAAAGTAGAGTAAATCATTTCCTATCAGGTTTGGTAGGGAAATACCTACATTTACCTAATTTACATGATGATTTGGTTCTGAAGGTAAAAACAGTTGGTTCTAATGACTCTATATTCTAAATTTTGCATGTTTTGAACTGTTTGTTTCATATTTTCATTCGTATTTCTTATTGTTGTCACCGGTGTGATTTTGTTTTATCAAATTGGACTCTATAATTTTCCTTTCATATTTAAATGTATTGGAATAATAAGTTATTAAATAAATTACCACTTGAAAATTAGGAAGGTACTCAACTAAATGAGACATAGATAGGAGGGTAAAATAAAACACACCTAAGTGTCGAGTGACATAGACACGGAAAAAGCAAATGTATAGCGTACGAATGCAGCATGCAAGCATAAAAATACAGAAAAAACAATTCATAATCCAAGTTCACCTTATGTTCCATTATTTTTATATTTGCAACAATTTTTTATTTTTAGAAAACCTTTGGGGGTGTTTGGTCCGGCCCAATTAAACTCGTATGTACCAACACAGGGTACCATAAATGTTTAAATGCTTCTGCGACCATATTCAAATTGATTAATTACGGCGATTTTTCTTTGCAGTATGATGTATTCAGTCCCAACATTTATGAATACCTCGACAAAGTTTGAACTCGTCAAAATGTGGCAGTATATTTTTTTTAAATTGGTGTTCAGCTGAGCAGAATTAGCATTCAGCACACAATTCGTTTATATTTTTCTATATTTAATATTATGTAAAAACTAAACAAGCGTAGATTGAAAAAGTGTAGGTAGGTATTATTACTGAACTCACGCATTTGTTCTGCTTCATACATGACGGAAGTTGAATGAAGTGATGAAGGAGTCCTGAAAGTGCCTACACATTCAATATGTTTAGCCTCATGTAGTCGGACTGTAAACCCACGTTTCTTATCATAGTCCAAAATCTGTGAAATTCATACTTGGAAGAAATGACAAAAGCAAGAATGAGGAGGGTACGTGAAGAGCACCGTAGTTTACAGATATAAAATATATAACAGATATTCAACAACGAGTACGTCATAAAGGGAATATGTAAGCTTTCTGATAATATACACAACGAGAGGAAATACGTAGGTATAGATTGACTTGGAAAGGTATGATGATTTTCAAATTGAAATTGGGGGGGATACAAAGGTATTGGTGGAAAAAATTGTTTTTTTGGTAGGTTGGTAGATGGGTTCTTGGAAAATCTGTCCGTGACTTCTGAAGGTCAAACCATTTTATGAACTACTACATATAGATTAACAGTTTTCAAAGAAAAATAAAGACAAAAAACACTCAATATGATTTCCAAAATAAATGCATTGAAACATATTTCCCTCAATAGGTAAGAAATTCGGGCGTTAAAATTAGTGACGTAGAAACAAGTATTTTCTCATTAGTTCTATACTTGAATTTCAGAATTATTGAGTAAGTATAGAGATTGATTTTTACCACAATACAAAATTTTGGTAGATTTCATGAACTACGAAATTTTGTAAAGTTCCAACATCTTCAACCCAAATTACGCACAGTGGGGAATATGATCGAAGTTCACTAAGAAGTGTTGAGGACCCTCCATTGCACAGGAGGTGAGTAAATGTCAAAATCGAGAAAAATGAGTTTTTAACTGGATATTATTGTACAAACCATCGCCAGTATCATTGAAAGGTGACAAATGCCGTTCCGCGGTTTGAAGGTTTGAAAAAAAAAAAAAAAAAAAAAAAAAAAAAAAAAAAACGGCAGATTTTGATTTTGCCGTTCCAACGTAGTTTCCTTAGGGGTAGATATATATTCGAAGTTGTTTTTGCTCGTAACTTAGCGCTTACCGCCTTTCTAACCAAAGGCCCTCAGATGTCAGTAGGATTCATCGTCAAAGGATTTACTTATAAATCCTTTGTTCTGCACTAGAATAAATATGACCTCACCCTACGGCCAGGTCCGTGGGAAGAGAATCCGGGCCCAGGGGCGAAATTCCCCCCATCCCTCAAAAGCGTCTTTGTATATGTATATTTATTTATTCTGTATCAATACTTCCAAACCATATTAAAACTAAACGAGGGAGCTTCTAAAACTTCAAACGACCGAAAATCCGAGCCCCCTTACAAAAGCCGGGCCCGGGCCTTTCCACTCTATACGGGGCTGCCTATGGGTCCTACGTCAGGTAGGTAGGTGCCTACGTAAGATCTCTCATTGCAAGTTGCTGTACCTTGGTGTAAACGTCAAAGAAGAAAACTGAAGTTAATTACGAACGTTGTCTATTCCCACGAAATAACGAGCTGTAATGTTAAATTGGTTCCGATTATTCTCGCCGTTTGTAACGTTACCCTAGAGTTACTACTAGTTACCTACCGGTGATGACCTAATCGTCCAAATTTATTCAAGAATTCGGCTTATTATTTCGTGGAAACAGAACACATTTTTCTTTTAACTTCCGTTGTATTCATTGAAATCCGTTTCCACAAGTTCTAAATTTGTAAACAACCTCATGAGGTTGTAATGTATTATATTGTAGGTTTTATGAATATGTTCGAAGTAGTGTAAAAAAGTTACAAAAAATAAGGTTACTTGAGTTTATAGGTGTATAGTAAGTTAAGTAAATAATAGTATTTTTACTGATACGCAAGTCTTTTCTATAAAAATGATTGTTTATAGTTTTAATTGTGATTTTCAATTACGTGAAACTCCGATGGAGTTAGTGATAATTTTTATTCTGCAAGTTAAAGCATCTGAATATACGTGGCAAGCATGTCATGGAGATAGAAAGTTGCCCTGAAGAGTTGCCTCATAAAAAAATGGAACAAATTTATTTATACAACAAATTAAAACATATAGTATTGTAGAGTTTCTTAAGAATTTTGGGAGAGACGGTTACACCACTAGATTGTAAGTTGAAATGATACTAGTTACCTAACTAATAGAAACCCACCGGGTGAAATCATGTTTATTCATGTGAAGACTCATAATAATTTGTCAGGATAATGTTTTTTGAGGTTATGACCAGAACTGTACTAAGGTACATAACTTACGAGTAAGTGTGGGGTCCCACAGTGTAACACACGGTAGCCAAATTCTTGAAACCGGTGAATCGTTGACACGTGCTGATTTATAGTGAATGAGCTTTTTCCATATGATAGGTACTCTTTATTGATGACAAATTTAAACGTCTGCTCTTTTTCGTAATAGATAATCATTAGGGTAGGCATTTTATTAAGCAATGTATGAATCAGAATATCGAAATCTTTGGAAATAACGCTCATGTTTGTGTGTTCATTTTAGATAGACATCCCTTCAATGACTCGTCTACGGGTATACTCCGGCCGCTTTACGCTCACCCGTCCGATCTCCCTACGAGCTAGTACTTGGAAGAACAAAACATGGTACAAATCGCCTAGTACATTTTTACGACCAAATCAGGTGGTAAAATTGCAATGGAATTTTGTTTTCAAGAGTTCCTTTTGAAATCGAGTTTTTTTAATGACATAGGTATCCTACAATTATATATATTTGCACACAAGTGAAGCGAATGAAGGTGATTTATTTAATCTCATTTAATATCCGTTGGATTTCTACGTAGTGTTCATTCATAGACATAAAAAGTACGATCAATTATGAGCCTAACTTGAATAATTAAGAAATCGGTTTTGAAAATCATCATATTTCACAATCTATACCATCAAAACAACAAGGATCTTACAACGTGACCGCAGTAACTCTGTAAGAAGACACTGATACGCAAAACAAGGTATTTGCACGCAACTACATAAATAATGTAGCTGAAATGTTATAAAAACAGAAAGACATTGAGTTCGGACTACGAGGTAACATGGAATGCATGCTTGTAGAGGAATGCTAAGGTTGGACATATACCCACGTAATATATACATGAAATCCAAATATGCAAAGATGTTACAAACAAGAACTGAAGGATTGTAAAAAATGAAAAAGTCCCAGCATGTTCTTGCTACGGTCCCTTTTTTAGAAATATCGTGTTTTGCGATATACTAAATAATGTCCTGGCCATATATCATAATGATCGAATTGTAACAATGCTTTTTTGTTATTCAACAACTGATTTTCAATTATAGAAGTACCACTTCGAACATGTACCGTCATGTTTGTTTCGCCCATTTTGGGAATCTACTTAACTAATGTTTAACAAAGTGATTTCAAGACTCCTGGTCACTTAACACGTCTTCTGAGCCCACTTTTCTTAATAATCTTAATCCATATTCGATTTATTACTGGATTATTCAATGAGGATGTGATCTACTTTTTTCCTCAAATACCCCGTACTTCTCAAATAGATAATACAAACCAATGAAAAATTATATCTTGGTGACTAAACCAATGCGGAACAACTACAACATTACCCAATATAAATGTTGATGACGTTGGTCATGTAACTAATCTCAAATGTGGATTGTCTGGAATAACACGACCATAGGCGTAGTTTTCTATATTTAAAAGAAAGCGTTCAGATTTTCTCGCAATATAGATCCGAAAACTAACCTACTAGATGGGGGGGGGGGGGGGAATCATAAAGGTAAGCAATTAAAATTAATATTAAAACATTCAATATTAAAATGAATCGATAAAAATACGTTCCTGGTTCATTAGAGACATTCAAAGAATGGAATTTTTGGATTTTCCTCAAATTATTTTTTATTTTTTGGCCGGAGAGCTACTATCTGGCACCCTAAAAATTCTTTAAAGCTCCTCTTCAATATCTCAAAAATTGTGGAACACACTCTGGGCGTAACAGTTGAATTTATTTCATACAAAACATTGGTTTATCGTGTTAGTTTAATTTCAAGGAAAATGGTAGTTCGTTGCATCGCTGAGCCATGAAGGAAATAACCTGTTAGAATTCTTCATAATTTAGAAAGGATTTGTGGATGTATAACTTTACATGTATTTTCATTTTGTACTAATAGATGTTTATAGTTATTGTATTATATTTTCCTACGTATTTCATATGCTCAATATGTAGATAGGCACTACCTATCAATTCCCTGGGTTTAAATCCCTTCCTTATAACATCCTTATGTTATTTCAAAAACTCGTTCAAAAGTTATGTTTATTGGTATAGGTACACAAAAAAATGGATTGAGTAGTTGCATGCGTGGTAGGATGATAAAAACATGGAAGATCATGATGAAGATGCACAACCTATGGACACTAACAAGCAAGCAAGCAATAACTAGTAAGGACAGTAATCTTGGCGTTCATAAAAACCAAGAAATATTACTGCACAACGTGAAATAATTAAAAATAGTGCTTACGAGGTGAGTAATACGCCAACGTCATGTTAATGAATTGCGATTTGTTTTGATACTGACCAACGCAACGAAACCTTTCATCAACGGCATGTAGAGGCATTTTTAGATAAAAACCTAACGCATGGTTGTAGTGTAGTGCTTCAGCGTCCTTCACCTAGATTAATAAGCGTCTTGTGAGAACATGCAACCCAACTTTATTAGAAGCATGAGTTATGGTGATAATGGCAATGAGGGGCATGTGGATGCTTATTTGACTAGTTATTATTAAGTTATACCGTTGCCAAAGGTTTTTTAAAAGTTAGATACCTAGAAAACCTTTGTTATACCATTAAAAAAATATATAAATAAATAAATAATAATAATACTAAAAAGATCTCTTTTGGGAAATATTCGTTCATGGCATTTTTTTACTCCGCAAATTAGGGCAAGCATAGTGCAATGGAACGTCAAAACCAAATTGTTCAAATTAAACATTGAAGACAGTGATTTCAACTTCGATGTAGCTCAACAATAGTTAATTGACTACAGGAAGTTGTCAATCCGAGCAAAAGCAATTCATCACGTTGAAGTATGACTGCTTTATTCGAGGGGTTGGAAGTTAAACTATCCAAGTTACAGAGAGAAAATTATGGGAATTTTAGTAGGTTGTACACTAGGTTTGGATTTGATGTGGTTTTGAATGCCAAAGGTGAACCATAATATTAGCGTTAGAGGAATTTGGGACTCAGGTAGTCTTACTTTTAACCCCTCGATTTATTATATATGAGGAAAACCATGCATTTCCTATAGAAGGTTTTTCTTTTATTGGGCAGCAGGGAAAGTTCCGAATTTATATTGGCGTTGAGTCATTCTAGTTTTTAGATGCTGAAGCGAAAATAATAATATGATTAGCTTATTTTTATTTTTAGTATTAAATTTGGATCATATTTGTAAATAGATCATTACAATGAGTAGTTGAAAAAACCATTCCTAGAATCGGTTTCATTGGCGTTTTCTGCCATTACTTTTTGAAAGGTACAAGGTACCTACTTAACGTTCCCTGACTACGTTTTATATCATTTTATCATCAGCTGACGTTTCCACCTCATTTACCACAGGACTGACCAGGCTTAGATTCCATTCTGCTTTGATTATTTTTGTTTCATGTTTGATGGAAGTAACAAGTAAGGAACCTACTTGTCATCATAAGTAAATAAATATTTGAAGAAAACTTATGAAAATGGCTAACATGGATATTAGCTTAGTTCAAGAGACAAATACCTTCATTATCAACGCATACTGAGGGGTCAATGAATGTGACAGTATACGTTAATGACCAACAAACAAATTGCCTAAGATATTTATTCCAAATCAGCCAATCGATGATCAAATTTATATTTAACACTCTCAGTGTAAAATGTTTTTAACCACCATTAGCGCTGAATGACTTCTTACCTCGGATTCGGCGACCTTCAGCAATTTCACTTGAACGTCAGGAAACGACGGCTTACAAGGAACAATTATATCTTCAGAGGTGTAAAATGAAATTATATTTTGTTCATCTTCAGCCACTAGAAGATGGTCAACATCTAGAAAAATCAAATGCCAAAATATTTCAACGATGATCACCAAGAGTAGCTGTGAACTGTTGGTGTACCTGAGCAATATTTCGGTATCCACCTACATAGTTAATTCATAATTTCGAAATAATATTATTTTAAAGTTCCTACTACAATTGGAACTGAGTACAACTTTGAAGTTTTGAAATTTACTCAAGCAATATAATAGGTGACATACGTACCTACTTGTCATAATGTAATAATAATAAAAATAATATCTACTTCAGTAACGATACGATGCGATTTTTTGCTGAAGTGTTTCTAAATGCCGAAACGGATGTAAGGCTATTCTTTCATTTTGCTTAATCTAACATTGTAGGGCGACTTGGAAATAATCTTGAAAAGCTATAATATTATTATCATAATATAATAATAACAAAAATAATATCTATCAGTAAAGTTGCGAATTCGCTGAAGTGTTTCTAAATGCCGAAACGGATGCAAGGTAATCTAACATTGTAGGGCAGAAATAATCTTGAGTTTTCATAGTTGAACGTGGTTCATAGTTATTCAAGGAATGTAGCTCTGATTCACCTACCTCGGATGAAAACGTAAATACTCTGTTCGACAGTTGGGTCCGTTGACGAACATGTGTAGGATTTGACGTTCAAGTATGATGCATTTTCAATAATCAACTTCGCCCAATTCCCTTCGGATATCCTAATTACGTTTTCTGTAGGAGTTTCCTGCAATCAGTTCACGGATGGCGTAAATATGGTGGGACAAAATTAAAGGGTGGGGGATCATTGGATATTTTACGGACGCCCCTAGACAAATATTTATTAGGTCTTCGATGTCGTGATCACTGATAGGAGGAGACGAGAGGGTGGGAACTATTTACTCTTTCGATTCAGATCCTGATCATTATTGGATCAAGAAACGAGAAACTGTGAAAGTAAAAACTTCAATGAAACGACTTTATACCTGATAATTGCGTCTACAAATGAGCGCTTCTTTGTAGTGAGACCAAATGATCAGTTTAATCAAGTGTTACATATTTATTTATCACGGTTGAGTAAGATTTGTGACATGTTATTTGAAGATCTACTCGAATATAATCGTAAAAAAAATAATAAACACTTGATACAAAATCCTTACCTCTTCGTACGACCACGAGACTGGCTGGTCGTGTTCGCACATCAGTTCGATTCTAGCATGAGGTGGAAAAATGATCTCTGAAGCGTTCGGAGTTATATTCAAACCTGGAACAGAAATGTAGGAATACATTATAGCGACCGAACGGAAGAAGATATCTTTGAACGGAGGTTTATAAACGGCAAAGGGTCTATCTTTGAAATAGATTAATGACAAGGTAGTTTGTGAAAACTATAGATATCTAGGACTGGAAGGAACCAAGTTCTTAGTTGCATAAAAGAATGGTACTTGTAGTTGTGTTTGGGGTCTAGTATAAATTAGTTACCATTTTGCAGTGTCGTTGTTTTTGTTGCTATAAAAAAAACAAGAGGATAACATGTTTAAACGTTCCTAAACGCTCGTGACCAAAAATATGAGGATAAGTACTTAGTAACAATTATATAAAAACGCAATAATAGAGAAAAACTCAATGTTTTAGACTTGTATTTAATGCAAGTTAAGAAAAAGACGGTTATAATCAAACAGAAAGGAAATAAAAACAAAGATCAGTGTTAACAATGAATGTATAACATTAATCTTAATTTTCTTAATGATTGTAGGGGTAAAGCCCTACAATTTCCTTAACATCTTCATTATTCAACTAGACTTTATGTGACAATGCGCGAGAAATGTCTATGTAACATTTCACACCCAATATAAGAGAGTTTTTATTTGACTTTTCATCCGGAGTAACTCATAAACGGCGAGTGTGCACATGTAAGGACCAACAAGAAAGTTCTTTTGGAAAAAAAGTCCGTAACTCCCAATTTCGGAGGCTCGTTCTTGACGTAGGTATGTGACGACAGCTGAAGAAGGACGTGCACAAGGGAAAGGAAGGGGCAGTCCATTCATAGCGGATTGTTTCTAAATGGGCCACGAACGTCCGAACGCACGCCGTTCCATTAGCTCTTCTTTACTCCCTAATTGGGAGCCCGGGTGGGGCGAGTGACTCAGGTTCCTTGTCCGTCTGTATGGTCCGATCCGTACCACGAAAACCAGATGAGGACACGAGGAGTCGGAAATAAGTTCGTCGTTGTAATTAATCATGAAATCCTTCGTCCTTAATTCGACTGGAGGAGACCATGTTTTAAAGCGCATAGAATGGGTTTAAAAAAATTGAAAAACTTCCAGTCATGACACATGATTGTAGACACATGGTTGCCAATAATGTAAACTCCCCACCCCATCTATCGTAATTTATTATGACGATTTTTAGCGAGTTTTGTTGTTTGAAAATTGGTGGACCCATAATAATAGCTTCATTTTCTATAAAAATTCGCCAACAAACTAATATACGAGTTACGGTTGACGTTCAAACATACTATTCTATCAAATTATTCTAGTGAGTTCTCACATTCACATGAAAACACACTGATTTATCCCTACTTTAGTAAGTTAGTGCCTAGTTGATCTCGTTTCGTCGGGGATTGTTTAGCGAATTTTCATAGAAAATAAGAGAAAATGGCTATGAGAATCTTGAAATAAAAATGTTCCAAAAAGGTCTCCATCGAAACCCATTTTAAATCATTCTGAAATGACTCCTGGATTTTAACAATTTCTTATGTAAATGTATACATACGTTTGTGCGAGTTTGTGTTGTAAATACACTACACTCGTACTTATGTGTCATTCCGGACGATAACTCTCGATAGGATTGGGGTAAACACTTCGTTCATGCCCCAAGCATCCTAAAGGAAAGGTTCAACCCTTTCGTTGAACAATACATTTTGAGCACATTAAATTGGTAAATTTCAAAAAATGTACGAAAGATAAAATGAAAAAATGGTCAACCCCAACACACTCCTTTCCACACGATTCACTTGGAGACGAGGCGCAGTTCACTATTCCGCAAAATTAATGATGTATACAAAATGAGATTCCAATAAAGTAACGAAGCGGATAACCCCCAACTGCGACTTCTCAATTTCCTTCAAAACGTTCACTAAAAACGTGAAACTATCGTATTTATGAGCAACAGCTCATTAGTAGTAGAACTTGAAGAAAAGAGAAACCGGCAGGGAATTGTAGGTAGTTGATACCTAATGAAGTTATGGGTGTGATTGAGGAAATAGCTGAGGAAGTTAGAGAAACAATGGAAGCAAATGAGGTGTCTGAAAAAGAAGCGACAGCTCTACTAGGAAAGGAGAAGAAATTCCTAACCACGAGTATCTTCAACCCCCTCTATGAAAAAGCTAGAAAATAGGAAATGAGATACGAAACAAACTAATGATGATGACTACGCATTAAGTAAGGCCTCCCATTTTTGGCAGAGGAAACGGTTAATTCCGTAGTATTTAAGCATTTAATTGATTGCTATAGCAATTAGGTGATGGAATGGACTAGTTGCTCCTCAAGGGCTGAGGCGATATGCCTGCAACACCCAGAGTGTTGGTACCGTTGGGCCATAGCTTTGAGGAACCAACAAGGTAATGAATGTCTGCGGAATTCTACCTATCGAAAAAGAAATCTCAACGGTGGACTGCCGCAGAACTTGTTTGATTTTGTTGTCAATAACAATGATACATCTAAGAGGGCAACTATGTAGGAATTTCTACCAACATTTTACCAAGTTGAACTGCTTCATTTTAATTTAAAAAACAATTTGTTCTCATCATCTACTACAGTGCGAGCCGGATGATGACAGAAGTATGCGCATACTAAGTTGGAAGGTACCGTTGTTGTGTTCTCCAGCAATGTGCTTCGAGAGTTGAGTGACAGTTTGCATGGAGGCTCAGCGACATGGGGGACATGTAGGTGAAGCTCGCGCACTACTAAGAATATTAATCGAGCAGACGTATGTGTTTACTTTATTTATATTTATGTTCAATGAGAGTTAATGTATTCGAACCGCACTCCTGGGTTTTCTGTGATTGGTTATTTTTGTAGATGACATACCTAACTTGATAATACTGATTTTCAGAGCTAAAACGATATCAATGCATTTAAACTACTGGTGTTGGAGTGGAAGGACGGTGAGCATCAGGATATCGAGGTTATACTTAGGAAAATCATTTACGCATGTGCACGCGCTACATTGATCTGATATCAACAAAATTTTCGCGGAGCCGTCAAGGAGCTAATCCGCACAAACCTGGAAAATGTCAACAAAATCGGGACTTAATTTAGTTTTAGGCGTAACAATGCCTGGTACAGACCAGACATATACCAAAATAAAATTGATCAGACAGTTCTAAAACATAAATAGCAAGCGTCAAGTTCGATTTTGGAGGAGAAAATTTGTCTCAACATCCTGTGCGATCGCATAAGTACTCGTAGTTTCACCACTCTCGGTGCGAGGAAGCAGAGAAGGTGCAAGCACTAGGAATGAAACAATTTCCAACAAATTTATAGTTTTTTCGTGAATAAAAACCCTTCTTCTGACATTCTATCGTGATTTCTCGCTCTCTACAGTATTCAAGTTATATTCCATCAATTTAGCGTAGACTGTAGAGCATAAATAACCTATATATCTCCGAGGCTTCATTTAACTTCACATCTATTGGGTTCAAAATAGCTACAAGGCTGAGAATGGTTGTTCTATTGTAATTCTAAGCTTAGCGTGAAGTGATAGAACAGAAATGGTACATTTAGATATGTGCCCCGTACCTAGGGACAATTTTTTAAAATAAATCTGCATTTTAGGTATCAACGTTTACCCTCAGTGTACGACCATACCGAAAGCAGTCACATAAATACTCGTAATTACGCAGACATATAGTTGTAAGTCCTGATTGATAATGTATTCAGGCACAATATTATGCAACGGTAATATAATTTAATGGAAATTGTTGCTTGTTGTTAAAGCAAGATGCTTGTTGTTAAACTAAGATGCTACCGTGAATCTTACGAAGGAAATCATGGTGGTGTTTGCTTCCACGAAAAAGAGGCAGCATTGAATAGACTCAAACGGTCGGTGGAATGGATGATTAGAATGCCTTCATCAATATTCACAATGCATAATGAACCACCAGGCGTGTTTGTGTTTCGAAATCTAATATTACTAAGAACGATTTCCAATATGAAACAACATGATGGAATTCTAAGCCTGAAGTGCAGTGCCTTCCTTACTGATCGGTCTCATTCAAATGTCTGCAAATAGACTCACTATTGTCATCATCCTCCACCCGAGAACATTGAAATTTGTAAACAAGTATTTGAGAAAAAAATGAACCGAATTCATAAGTTGGTTGAAGTAAAAAAGGTTTGTCACGAATTTTTTGATTGATAAGCGCTAACAAAAGAACAGCTTTTTCAACAGTCCCCAGGGCCGGAACTAGGAATCGCGAAACCCCACAATCCATGCAATGCAAAGGGGGGGAACCTCTGCCACAAAAATAAAAGAATCTCGTTACTGAAAAAATCGACTTATTTTTTGTTGTTCATTAATATAAATACAATATTTTGTTATTAATTCTTTCCCTTAAAATTTTCGGGCTATTCCATACGTACTGTTAAGGGGGCCCAGGATAGATTTTGCAGGGGGGCCAAAAATGTACAGATCCGGCCCTGACAGTCCCTGAGAAGAGGATTTATGGTTTTCCATGAACCTATTCGCCAATTTGCAGCATTTTATCAAGTTAAAATAGGATGAAAATAAACTAATAAAATAGATACCGTGGAGGTTATCTCCCCTCACCTATTTGACTACCTTAACACGAGCAACGCCGGGTAAGCCAGGGTGCTTCTTATTCTCGATTATCTACAACCTTTATTATCATCTACGTACACGAGCATTAATATTTAAGTCAAATTGGGTCGAAGGTTTTAACGTAGTTAAAATTCCTCTCGAACAGCACAAATAACTAGACGTTGAATGACGAAACGGACTAAGGCAATGTCCCGCAAGAACCGGCAAACCGAGAGAGCGATGTGGCCAGAGACACTCCAAGCGAATTCTTAAATCAGAATGCGCTCTGCCGGTGAAGTATCCCACGTGAAGTCGTTCGCTCCTGGTTTGATTGTTTAATCAAGGTACTGTCGAGTTTTATTAATGTATTTTTTTTTATTTGTGGGGAGGGAGTAAATGTACATCTACACATTTAGACCATGAAACTTTAGGTCTATAGGTTCGGAGACAGTGTGGCGCTGCGTTTTTTGATTTGTTATTTGTGGATGTATAAGAAAACTCTAGCGGCGGAGATTCTGAGCACCGAGCACTGACGCCTGTTCGCTAGTTGTACTTTCTGGAGAGTTTTTCATTTGATCCACCACCTCACACTCTCTGGTGAGAAGTGTGGGACCCTTGAATAGTTGTTCACTTTGAATGGAACTCATTGGGGTTCGTGCCCACAAAAAGTTCAAATCCACGATGGGTGAGTGCAGTTCAGTCTAAGATTATGTGGGAAACCCTTTCGTCATTCTCCTTTGCACAGGGTTGAACTTAGATGAAAACGTAGGGGTGCAAAGCCAGGGCCAACCATCAGTTAGTCATTGGTATAAGATGATGGGAGACATAGAGAGATGTTTATGGAAGAGTGGGCTGGTGGGGTTACGGTTCTGTTTCTAATATAATTCGAAAAATTATTAAAACTTACTCATATTGTGCTGAATGAGTGGGACCTATTTAAACATTTGTGGCATTTTTCC
Source organism: Creontiades dilutus (assembly GCA_031894815.1). NCBI lineage: Eukaryota > Metazoa > Arthropoda > Insecta > Hemiptera > Miridae > Creontiades > Creontiades dilutus. The sequence goes on from JAVIWC010000851.1 coordinate 1,704,674, forward strand.
ACCCTCCAGAGTGCATCGATTTCTAATCCCTCTTGGGCATCATTGTTTTACGTTCTTCACACATCTCGTCGCGATGGAGTCTAACACTGAAGTCTTCGCAGCGTAAGAAGATTTGCTCAAACTTCTTGAGAAAACTCGACACGCTTTGCCTTCGCGGATTGAATTTGTAATGGATAAGGATAATTCCCCTTCTTGTTTCTTGGAACTACTAACCCGGTGCAAAAAATTGAAGCTATTTAGCTCTAAAGGTATCAACTGTATGTTGCTGGCATACCGCCTCAGCCCTTGGAAGGGGCAGCTAGTCCACTCCTTCACCACTTTATAATAAACCGTTCTCCATGTTTCATCGGTAAAGTGAGACCAGACTATTGTTCCCAGGTATCGGTCAGATAGTCCAGAAAATAGCTCTCTACTCTCCTCCAATCTTAATTACAATCGTTTTCTGTCGAACCAGGCGTCTTCAAACCTGATACTGGGTTCTACACGAACCGCTAAAATGTAATCCACTCAGATGTAATAAAACAGTTACGACGAATCACATTAATTGCTAGCCAAGGCTCCACATGACGCACATCTGTTATACGAGTAAAAGGACACTGAAGTTTTCAAATTAATTAGGATGGAAGATATTGGGAGGCGGACTGATTCACGAACCCATTTCTCAGAACCTATTAAGCCAAACGTCCACTGTCCAGAGTTTTATCAATTGAGCAAGCGCTGTGAAACAAAAACTGACTTATCAGATGAAGTTCATACCACACGAATACGATATAATACAAATCTGGCACAGAAAAGCTACAGTCAAATGAAGTTGATTTGAAGGTTTGTAGCAGCCGGTCAATGTTACCTCCTCGTCCATCGGAGCGAAATTTCAAAATGAGAAAAAATAATGGCAAAAACTGGGTTTACGAACAGTACAACAATTGTAATACGAGCGAATATAATCAATTTCTGTCATTGTATCAATTTCTGTCATTAACAATCTTGGAAACAGCATTGTTGATAGAACCTTTGTACACTTTGACGTGCGACTGAGTCTGATGCAAGCATTGAATCATCAATATTTGACATAACGGCCCAAATAATATTCTCGGCTTGGCAAATTCTTCATGGCCAAATTGGACTCAGGGCAGGCCATTTCCTCCTAAAGAGCGGGTTAGTCAGGTCAGTAATGAGGTGAGTATAATCTTAACTACCAATACTTTTTACTTTGGAAATGTAATCAGCCTACTAATTGTTACGTTTATGGGCTACAAAAGGCATCGGAATGGCCTTTGTTTCTCTCATCGAAATATGCGGTAAGCAGATATTGGTCTTTAGGACCTTTATATGTTCTCGCACGTTCACCAACATGAACGTTGTCGGAGGCAAAAGTCAACAGTTGTATGAAGTATCCTCGATACTAAAACTCGTGACAGTTGATGAAAATGTATATCATTCTGATAGAGTTATCCACGACCCCCCCCCCCCCCATTAATTTTAACAATATAACAGACGCGATATAACACAGAATCATCGTACCGCGTTGGTAAAATCTGCCGTTCCTTTTGATGTTGGGTGTCGCAGTATTTACGATTCTGTGGATCTAGTGTATTCAGTTAAAGAGGAGTAGCACGAGGATCACTATTAGTATTTAAATCAATTGATTTTGGAGCCATTGGATACTGATGGATTGGGCAGGTCTAAATGTGACAGTTTTGGATTCAGGTACTGCGGTTGATCGCAAAGGGTCAATGTACCGATTTAAAAGTCGTTAATTTCACCCCTAGTTACTTCTTGACTTTACCGAGCTGCATTTGTTGTTGTTAATGAACATAAGAATTTGAAATACCACCCCCTTCTAAAAAGGATTTGAACTGAATAGGAATGGTGTGTTTTTATAAGTCTTGCTTAAATTTCAAGCCACTAGATCATTTTAATGTTAAGTGTAATAAAGGTGGATTTCTTTAATATTGAAACGGATTTTGAGTAATAGGTGCAATTTCGGGAACTGTAAGAAGTGCAAAGCTTATGAAATTGACGGGACCGTCTATACATTTTATTGCTTGATTCTTGAAAAATACATCGTTTAAAACATGTTCAGGCATTATGGCAAGTTGAATTGGATTCTGAAGGCATTTGTAACACTAGATCACGTTAAGTATCGTTGACACACAGTTCAAGTTAGTGAATGCTCACATCGCTTCTAATAATTCATTGTCAATGAAACACATCGGGGACTAAGATAAGTAAAATCCAGCTGAAATTCCAATTTGATGGAATAAAAATTGTTCCACTTTCCTATCCTTTCGTTAGCTAGTGATAACACACACTTCAAGTTAGTGTATGCTCACAGCGCTTCTAATAATTCATTGTCATTGAAACACATCGGGGACTAAGATAATCAAAATCCAGCTGAATTTCCAATTTGATGGAATAAAAAATTGTTCCACTTTCCTATCCTTTCGTTAGCTAGTGATGCATAATAGCCCTGTTGTGGCAAAAACTGCCTCGCCCAGCAGTCGATTGTACTGCTCTTTTTGCTTCTGCGGATATTGTTTTTAAATATATGTACACATCACTGATAAATACTCTTTTTACAGCCTGCGTGTCATAATGTCTTGCATTTTTCTTACGATCCTTCCAGCTCATTCACAAAGCATCAGCTGCTGCTGTATGGCTTTGGGGATGCTGTTTGGCTCATTTTCTCAGGAATAAATAAGAAGAAACAACTTCATACAAATATACAATTATGAAAACACCGGGTCTATTTGATAAGTCAACAAAATGATTCATAGGTTATAGCTCTCGATGTCTTAGGAGCGTTCCTGAAATGCTGTGGATATGTGGAGCCTCATCTAGTAAGACCAATTGTTAGTTGGAGGTGCCAGATGAAATGGTTGGGTAATGCAATTGCCTTACATTAGACAACTCTCTTGAAATTTTCAGGGCGGAACTACGGCACACGCGTTTACTAAAATGAGTCGGGCTTGGGCTCCAAGAAGATTTCCTGTGAGTTCAATCACAGTGAGACCTCTAATACTTCTATTGATTAGACAAAACGGTAAACAATGCGTATAAGGTTCTTCCGGTAGTTGCGTCGAGTGAGGAAGCTATAACACCCACCTAACTGGGGAGAAGTTGTTCAGTCGGAACTTGGTGATTGTTAGAGGAAGGCAGTAGAGTAGCGAAACAAGAACGTGATCAACTGCGCCCGAGACGCTCAGTTCACCACCAAGGTCAAGGTGAGAAGCTCTGAAAAAATGATCGCTTCGGCAAACTATCGCAAGGGGCGCCCTCGCTCCCAGTTTCTATAGTGATTCTACACCAAGAACAGAAAATAGCATTGTGCAATTTTACTAACTGCTCGTTGTTATAATGCTACAGGTTATTTATAGTTAGGTGCCTTCTACAATATTTCGGTAAGGAAGAATGTATTACGACTTTAAATTGAACGTTCTTTCAGTAGGTTGTGAGTGGTTTGATAGTTTCTATGGAACCCTATACAGCTCTAGTAACTTGTCTCAGTAAAGGTTGTCATATTTTAGTTATATTTTGTGTGTTGTTCAGAATAAAAATCCATAGGATTCTGTTCAACATGATTTATACTACTGAGTCGAGGCAGTTTCCAATGGTTTGTCACTGACCAGTGGAGTAACAAAGGGGCCCGCAGGGGGGCCCCGGGAGCGAAGAGGGAAAATGGGGGAAATGGGGAGCGGGAACCGGCGATCTTGAGATTAAAACTTGAAGCGCGAGGGCTGATAAAATTAGGGCCAATCATGAAATTTTATTGTTTAAATTCGGTAATAATGTTATCTACGCAACCGTGCTTCCGTACAATACGTATGTCTAAGGTGTTTCAGTTTCAAACTTTTAGTTGCATTCACTAATGTTGACATTAATTATGTAATGGGTAAACCAAAGAAAAACATTTTGAGTGTGAAATAATTAATTATAGGCGAACAGAAAGAGGGAGTTTCAACATATTTTCTGAAATTTTGATTTTAGTATTATTGTTAGTACCTTCCAATGACCGTTTCAATCCACGAAACACAGAGTTTTACATTTATATAGATTCAGATGGTTAGCTCATTCAGCAGTAAACAATGACATATACCAACCTTTGACAACAAATATCGTACCAAACATCTGAGAACTTCCGTACATTCTCGTACATCTTTCTTTGATGAACTACCATGCAAATATTTGTTCTCCAATATCTCAGGCTTGGCCTGAAGTAATGAGTTGAACAGTTCCAGGCTGAGTTCCAACGTGGGGAACGGAAGGTGACGTATTAGTGGGTTTGAATCCTACATAACCCGAAGAGCGGTCCCTTTTGGGTATCTTACGAGATCCAATTTCCACCTTAGGATCTTAAAGATTTCCTCAACTGCCTACCGGAAAAAAAAATACCTCAGACTTCCCACCCATCAAACCTCTTTGAAATCTGCGTTTAGTACCCATGTAATATATAACAATGCAACGTGTTGCAATTGCAACTAGTGACTTGGCTTTGATTACTGTCGTTAGTAATACTTAAGGAGTATGGAGCGGTATCATTGAATTCAATTGCATTATCTTCAGTAGTAACTACTAATTATATAATTTAGCTCTACATTCTACCTCGGTGGCACCTCTGAAGATGAATTGCTAAATATCTATGCTTGTTATATGCATGTAGCAAATGTGTTTTCTCGAGAATAAATACAAAATTGAGTTCAGACGAATCTCCACCGAAGTAGATTTAACTCGAATAGGAGCACCTCATGTATGGGCCGAATCAGTATTGTAAACAGTTCAGCAGACCTGCTCTGGTCCCATTATTTCGGGAAACGGATGTTGATGCTGTTGATCAATCGGATAAGCGAATCGGGTGAGTCACCGCCGAGGCCAGCGGGCGGCCCGCAGTCGGAGGCCAGAAGGCAACAGCCCTTCCTCACTTTCCTTTCCTTTACGAAGGAGCCGGTCACTAATAGCAATGTATTGTGACTCAAATTCCAGGAGTCTCTCACTCCTTGGCCACGTGAGATACACGCTGTTAGTCATGTCCAAGTTGTAATTATCACCACACGTGTTTTTTTTGTTATGATTTCGTTTTATAAGTAAATATAAATTCATTCCGTTGGAACAGTTCAACAAGCAAAGTTGTCATTAACATAACAATATCATTGACTTTGCAGGAGGTCAAACCCCAGCAAACAAAGATAGGGAGTTCGAAAATCCCGCTTTTAGGGCGAACAAATTGTGATACATGGGTTATGCAAGTTGAGGCTATTTTGATCACAAACGTTGCTTTTGAATATGCAAGTGGTAGTACCACATACCTCAAACCCTATGGGATTTGAAAAAGATGTAGAACATTAAATAAGAATGTACAATCTGAATGATTGGTTCAAGAAAGATACAAAATCAAGATCAACAATTGTATAACCAGTAAGCCCCATTGAATGAAAATAATCAAAGGATGAAAAACCCCTAATGAAGTCTGGGTCAAAATGCATGACGTCTACCGATCGAAGGTGTAACTTCTAAAACGACTGAGTTGACTATGGGTGGAGACGTTTTTGATCACGTAACCGGCTTTTTTGACACACTAAGTGAATTGAATATGGACATCGTAATAAATGATGGTTTAATAACAATAATGTTACGTTAACAAGCAATAGAATGAATCACGATAGGTAGAAAACAATCGATTTAATCAATTACTAAACCAATTTGTGATTAACAAACTATTTTCTTACATTTCATATTAACAACCACAGAAACAAACTGTTTCTGTTCTATAGACAATTTTAGACGTTATTTGTACCATGGGAAGTTAGTTGGTCCAACATTCATGTTGGAAAATTGAGATCAAGCTGTTTTTCAAACAGACAATTTATTTAGAGTAGCGCTCTTTTTAATTACTTACTCGACACAGTTTTTAAAGAACAATAGCGAATTGTGTAATCTCCTTTCTTTACCCACGTCATGTCTTCTCCTAATCAGATGCATCATTGGAGGTATTATCAAATGGGCTAGTTACATTTAAAAAAATCTAATTTATATACCTTGAATAATTCTTTTTGTAATACTTAGTGCTTGTTCTCTATTTTTCAGTTTTTTTCCTCTCATGACTTGCAGGTTCCTCTTTTATACTTTAGATTCGGCAGATTCGAGATTATAATTGTCGCTGCAGCCAAAGGAAATCTACGAGTGGGTACCGATCTACATTTTAATTTTAGCTTCACTCGTCGACAAATTATGTCCCAAATATTATATCTCGTTCCTGGGAAGGTACTACCATAACTTCATTTCACAACATTAAGTATTTACCTACGTAGTGCAGGTCTATCAACTCGCTCTCCTATGCTCTCACAACTTTCAAAATGTGAAGTTTTCGACCACTTGACACGATGTTATTGGATTATGAAATGCATGAGATCTGTTAGACACTCACGTTCACTCAAAGTAACAAAACAATAATTTACAAACTATTCGTTCTTTGATAGTAGAGGAATTTTGAATATACGTTTTTAAAAAAAACTGATTTTGTAGGAAGCTGATTGGTTGGTGTTTTATGTAAAACCTAAATTGTAACGTCAATAATTAATTAGTAATTTCACTGAATTTGTCGGAATTACTTAATGATTGTATTCGAATGTGATTGGTTTTCTTCTGTTACAATTCTATACCCAGCGAATGTCTCACTTTGGTGAGGACCTTATGTTCTTGAAGAGAACATCAATCATACTCGGGTCCCGAACTCTCAATTCATCCAATTGCGATCCGATTGATTGCGATCCGATCGTGATGAGGGGCTTACTCATAAACAATTTATTGCTCCCAGAATAAATTTGTGAAGCAACCCAATTAAGACAGAAAAATAAACGAATTCAAATCCGTGTTAGATCATTTTAAAACTGAATCTTGAAAAAAAAAGACAAATGTTGTTACTGCACTAACGGAAATGTTTAACGATTAACCTATTTTTGTAATTCTCCATCTCTTCAATCTTAATTTTCGTCCAGTTATATTACGAACCTCTAGAAGTTTAACTTTAGCAACGAAATTGAGAAAATGAAATGGTAGTTTCGAAAAAAGGTGTCTTTTTACAAGGTATTGTTCACGCTTCAAGTCACATCCGTTTTTTGTAATTATTATTTTGAGCCGTCTAAATTTACAAGATACCTGAGATATTGAAGGATTCCCTCCTTCAATGTATTTCATGTATTTCGATTATACATCTCGTAAAACTTTCAGAGCTCTGCAAGGGCCCATACCCAAAGGAGATGAGTTGCAGCAATCTACGAGTTCTATCTATGAGAGGCCGAATTTGAGGCGCGTTGGTAAAAATGGTTCTACTTGGTTTCTTTAGCTGAATTGAAGCTTGGGAAGCTATGGTGAATATAATTGTATAGCATCAACTGGTTTGCAGCCCCATCCTGACCGATTTTTCAAATGGTGAACGAACGGTGGTCTCATTCGGTACACGGAACTATTTTCTATCTGAATCAAACAAAAAGCTACCTTCTTACATCGAAAGTTTTTGAGATTTAGAGGTTGATTACCGGCACATCCCGGATCAATGTTGGATTTGCCAGCCAAATTTCCTAAATTTTGTCCAGCAGTTTTGGAGAAAAGTTTCGGACGGTGGACGAACGGAATTTTTTTAAATTCGGGTTTTGAAATGGATCTTCAAACGTAAAACTACTCATTTTTGAGGGTGTGGGGGTTAAAATTCGTTTTTTCTTGGTCGATTACAAAGGTTTATCATTGAAAATACTTAACCAAAATCAATTGAAGCTCCCTTGCGAAGTGAAGGCAAAGTCGAGGAGAGGTTTAAAGCACTGTTCATAAATTGAATGAAAATTATTGCCGACAAATCGATATCATTATTGCTGAATTGTTATATCTGTTCGCATAAGATATAAGTTTAGTTTGTTAAATAAATCTGTATCACTCATTATTCTTGTTTAGGTAGCTCCATTGAACTAAACATTATTACTTGAACGGGAGCAGCAATTACGAGATACTTGTGCCAAAGTGAGCTGCCATCAAGGTTGGCCTGACCATCAGGTTCCACGTGGCAGAAACATTCGAGTTGGTCTGGGAGAATACAAATGAGATCCGTAGGGATTTCAGTCGGTGTTAAGGATAAGGTTTGATAACGCTGTAGTTGCTCTCTTGACAGGGAGATGTGGCGAACAAGCGAGGTCGGAATGCTCTTACCTACTTCAGAACGAAACAAAATAAGGGCCGGATGAGGTATCCGGATAGGGTGTGTACTGAGGTGTGTCCCTACCTACTAGAATTCCATCGTTCGTACGTAAAGTTCTCCTTTTAGGATGTCATTCAGAGTAGAAAAACAACAATATTGCCCTCATAAATTTCTAGCTGAACCTATTTACGAGACCCGAAATTTATTCAAAATATTCTCGTTGGGACGGTTTCCTTCATTCTCCACTTGGGTGTGGAGGCTGGCCCGAACCTATCGAAGAGAATGATTAATACAAATAATTAATACAAATGTTTATGTTAGTATTCCACACATCAAAGGAATGCTGTATATTACAAGTACCATTTCACGCTCATCTGTCCAGGCCAATCATCCTGAACCCATCATTACACACCTTGTAAATGTATTCAACATGCCTTAAAAAGTGCTCCATAAGGGTGTTTCAGCTAATCAGGTAACTGGATATAAAAGAAGGCACCCACTTTCAGAAGGAAAAAGTAATAAAATAAAACATCTACCTTTCAGTAGTACTTATGTAGATAAGTACGTCATTATCTACGAGCAATGGTACATAATAATCCAAGAAGAACTATACAAACGCAGAAACCTATCTACCGAAAGGAAATTAACGTAATAAAATGAAGCACCTGCCCGTGCTTTACTAGTCCAAATATGTGCATTGTCATTGGGACTGGGGACCTTGCGAGACCATCAAGGAAGTGACAGATCATTGCTACTGTTTCAGGGACTAATTCCAACAATGCATCAGTGAATTTAATCAACCTGATAAAAGCAGGCAAGAACATTCAAAGAACAGGCAAATCTTACAATAAATCTTGTATTAGAATCATCTCGACACTCATCAAATTTATTTGTTGTATCAAGCAAATGAAACAAGAATTACCTCATTCTTCTGCCTTTAAACACCTTCCATACAAGAAAAAAAATGATAGACAGAAATTCCTTTAAAATTGTTTACGAAAAAGAAAAATTATATTTTTAAAGAGAGAAAGGCAAGTACGAGTGTAGTAGAGGGTTTACAGTTGGGAGTTCGTTATCGGATTCATCAGCGTGGGAGAGCTAATTTATCAAATACGGTTGGAGCCGAGTCAACATCTCATTCTGAAAATCGCCATTCTCCTCACGAGTGTATGACATAAGCCAGTTCTAACTGTCGAAACCAATTAAACCACAGCGAAGGCCCTCTTCGTTTCGCGGCACAGAACCCTATTTGGTGAATCCGTATTCACCATTCATTCAATTCAACTGGTTTTGTATGCAATAATTTCGAAAGATATAATTTGGAGTTATCGTAAGTAACGACCACAATTACTAACGACACATGTGCATAACGTATCAAGTCTCTGTGGATGCAGGAATGGATTTCTCACTGAGGAGGCAGTCTCGTATTTTTAGTATAGGTATGTTAGCTCACTCAATCCGGTACGAATAATATATTCCTTTTGCGTTGGAAATTTAAATGTAGGGAGGTTATAAAATCAGCCTGGTCAAAGAGTTCAACATCCCAAACGAATGCAAATCTTCCTTAAATTGGAATCGAAAATCACTAGAAATACTAGCGATCCAGTCTAGTTGGGATCGGCTATAAAATGGGTGAGTGGATCGCGCGTGCTGATGTTGACTTTGTCCTCCCCATTCTTGATACCCCAAGCAGAAGGATGGTGGGGTTCGTGATACCTTCTGTTTGCCTCAAACTATTTTTGCCAGCAGATTCGTTAACTATCCCAAATATATTTAGAACATTCTTGGAATACATTTACTTGTTTCTCTTGGTCCAAGAGAAAAGAATCACAAGCATTGCCGAGGTGGCAGAGCCAGGACCACAACTTTAATGAATTAACGAAACACTTGTTACGGTTATTACTTCAATAATGAACCTTTGAAATCGATAAAACTACACTATTTTACTAATAAATCAAAGTTAGGATCAAAATGTCGACCAATTTCATTCAACACGGGTTGAAATTCTAGAACTTTTCTGAAAAACATAGGAATAAAAATCACACGTTTCATGAAAGGTTTTCTACAGCGAGTTTATGTGGAAAATAGAACTGTCGCAATGACTTCAATGTTCCGAATTTTACCATATCGATTTTTAGAATCGACACACAAACTCCGTAGTCTTGCCAAAAAATCAAGGTTTCCAAAATAAAAGGTGAGTTCAGAGGGCAGTACCTACTATGTTTGTCATAGATGCGTTCGAATTTGTTAATATTTGTTTTAAAAAATCGCTAAAAGAGAAGAAAACTCAAAAATTAATATATTCCTTAAAATCATTTTTTTTAGCACAGTTGATTCGGAAACATGTTGTTTTCTATCAATTTGAATGTTAAATGTTGTATTACAGAACAATGTGCTTTCAATTTCCCAATAAATTGAAATGAAATTTCTGAAACTGTAATGAATAGCTTTTATTGCTGAGCGTCATTAGGAAGAGTTCATTGGCCATAAAATTGAATGTAATAACTTTATGGGCACAAATATAGCTTACACTTCTTTCTTCAAAATTCTCAAAGATATAAAATTGTTACGAGAAAACTATCGCTCATATGGTCATGCTGCATGACTGAAACATTTCGTAATATTCCATTTTAGAGAGTCGCATAAGATACAAGGCTGCTGTACAATCCATTAGTTCGTGTATTAGGAAAAAATAAAGTTACTACGAGTGTGAATGGAAACGAGTGTCTTGGCTGTATTGTAGTAATTTGATTTTATAAACCAACTCCTGAAACTTGAATAGGTTGTTCAGATCGTTCCATAAGGTCGAAATCCTAGAAATCATCTATGAACAGAATATGACGATAAGTCAAATATATACCTACATCAGGAGTGCTCCCAACCCCAAGCTTCAAGACGCACCCCCCCCCCCCTCCCCTCCCAAACTTAGAACCCATGAAAGTTAGTACCCCCTCCCCAAGACAAAAATATAGAAAATATTCATCTCCATATTTTATCTAAAACTAAAAAAAGATTTTTATCGCCCTAATGGAGAACCAACTTTTTTGAACAGGCACGGGTGAAAAATCAGCTTGAAAAGGACACATTCTAAAATCGTGGAGATCCCAAATCTGGTTATATCGCTGGAAAGCCAAGATTTTGGCGCATCTTTCAGCACTAATTCACATGCCTTATTACAGGGACTCATAAGCGTTTGAAAATCGAGATCTGATTTGACAATGTGTCCTCGTTGAACCCGTTCACGGGCTCAAAAAAGTTGGTTCTCCAATAGGGCGATAGGAAATTTAACTCTTTTTCCAATAGTTGAATCAGATTTGAAATCGCACGCAAAATGTGAGAGATATGGCCGTTTTAATGCGGTAAGGTCGAAAAAACGAGAAAAATCTTGAACTTGAAAAAACCGCATTTCCAATGGTGTAAACAAAAATTGCTACGAGGCCTTTTCGATCAGAAATTTCCCGTAGAATCTTCTCCTGGCATGTGATCGTCAAGAAATGTAACACCCTATATAGGTATTGAACAAATTCAAACCTAGTCAACAATAGAGAAAACGAGTATGTTTCTTGAGAAACATTTTCAGATAGAAAAACAAACAATATTTAAGATAATTAGTAGGTTCATTATTATTTACGTTCTATCTAGTGATGTAATATATTTTTGAATGTCGTCAAACTTTTTTTTTTGGAACCCCCCCCCCCCCCACAAGAATTTATGACGCAGTCTGCGTCATAGCCCTCGCCTTCACTGTGGGCACCCCGGCCAACATTATCTGATTCGTTCAGATGATTCCAGAACAAAGTAATGTTTTAGGAGAATTCCAGAAAATGTTACACAGGCTGATAAGTTTCCATTGACTGTTCGGGGTGTTGTGAAATAATCTACGAATTCATTAACATCGCGTAAGGTCTTCACACTACGTTCGGCAGGCAGGTTGGCGGTTATCGTCCCTCAAGAGGAATGTTTTCCAATCGCAGTTCGTCGAACTCTCGAGACCATTCAACAGTTGAGCTCCGCGGCGCCATGCTCAACTCCATTTCTTTCAGGGCAATTAGATTGATCCTCAAACCTATTAGAATATCCTTCAAATTATTTCCCCCACTGCAGAATTTAATTTCGTTCTTTGGCGCATGAAACGAAACTATTCCATTTAATTTCGTTCTTAAGCGTCATGCATGAAACTGATTTTATCTACAACGAAAAGAAGATTTATGTAGGTATTGAAAACCAGGCCGCGTGCCGGCGCCAAAATCACTGACAATATTATATATGCTTCTTACGGTTGAACTTTTTCAAACCGTACCTACCGTGTTTGCCCCAATTTCCGTTATTCAGGGTGTCCCGGGAGTTATGCACAATAAAATTTCCGACCAAAAATGTCACTTAGCAATTTTTGCCCAAGGGCTTGTTTCCGAGCTATTCGAGATTTAAGATTTTTTTCGTGTTTTCGATCTTAAGTCATTAAAATTGTCAGAACTCCCTCAATTTTAGAGATAGCTCAAATTTGATGACACCGTTGGAAAGAGCGTTACATTTGCTATCTATTTCATGTCAGAAAATTTTTTTTAAAAATTGCATTAAAGATGTGCGATTGCTGCGCGAAATGGAAGTTTTGTCAAAATCTTAAAATCGCCTGTTTTTCATCTCGCCTAGAAACCCCATGAATGCTTGACGCAGAACTGTGCAGACCTGGTAAAACTTGCGCCAAAATGTCAGCTATCCAACGGTGTAGTCGTTTTGGTTTTTAAAAATATTTTTAGTCAACAAAATGGTGTTTAACTGCAGAAAAACGTGTGTTTTCTGTTAAAATTGAGGTTTTTCCAAAAGTCTTGACGAAAAAAGGTTGGTGGCGGCATATACGTAACGTTTCTCGCTGAATCGAATGGTGACAACGCCAGACCTTTCAAGTGACGATTTAAGTTAGTTTTGTCGGATGCATAAACCCGTTCGTTTGTGAACAGCGTCTACGGCATTTCTAAGCTGTCCGGCCAAAGTCAGGATAATTGAAGAGCTGGTAGTAATAACCAAAACCTTAGTGACAAAAAACGATTAGTAGATAAAAAACAGTTTACTAGATAAGGAAGGATCAGTGCCATAAACAAAATTATCTACCAATATTTTTTCCTCACACTCTCCGACGTGTTCCCTAGGGCGTGAGTTGTACACAGGAGGAGTGTGACTCCTCAAGAAGAAGCATTACCATTGGCAAAACCGTACACAACAATAATGTCAACATATTCACTTGTGGTGTAGCTACTCAACGGAAAGCAAATTATCGCAATCAATTGTAAATGAACACAAACAATAGCCGTCTCTCGGATCTTCGATTATCCTGACTTTGGCTGGACCGCTTGGAAATGCCGTAGACGCTGATCACAAACGAACGTTTTCATTTATTAAATTCATTTTCATTTTTTAAATTTATTTTTTAATTTAAATCTTGACAATCTTGTTTAAACTACAACTCTTTGTATGATCTCGATTTAAACCCCAATATCTTACCATTGTCCAACAACTGGATAACATGCTCGAGTCAATGAACATTTTACTTAAACTGAATTTGGTTAGAAACATTAAATTACCAACATTGCAACACCCATTGCTACGGTCAAACCAGATGGGGGTTGATAATACACGGCGCACAAAGCAACCCCTCCTTCAAGACCTGCGGGTCGTGCGGGTCATTGCATATCCTCGCCCCTGACCAAGACAATGCCTCCTCCGTAGCTTTCCAAATGTTCAAACATTAGGTATTTTTTAGTGATACAGGGTGTCCCAGGACTTATGCACAATCCGACTCCTACGTGTTCTACAACTCATTTCCGACTGCGATGAGTTGCATTCATCTTCGAGACTTTTGGAAAAACCTCAATTTTAACAGAAAACACACGTTTTTATGCAGTTAAACACCATTTCGTTGACTAAAAATATTTTTAAAAACCTAAACGACTACACCGTTGGATAGCTGACATTTCGGCGCAAGTTTTACCAGGTCAGCACAGTTCTGCGTCAAGCATTCATGGGGTTTCTAGGCGAGATGAAAAACAGGCGATTTTAAGATTTTGACAAAACTGTCATCTTACGCAGCAATCGCACATCTTCAATGGAATTTTAAAACGTTTCCTGACATGAAATAGATAGAAAATATAACGCTCTTTCCAACGGTGTCATCAAATTTGAGCTATCTCCAAAATTGAGGGAGTTCTGACAATTTTAATGACTTAAGATCGAAAACACGAAAAAAATCTTAAATCGCGAATAGCTCGAAAACGAGGCCTCTGGCAAAAAATTGCTAGGAGGCATTTTTGGTAGGAAATGAGTTGTAGAACACGTAGGAGTCGGATTGTGCATAACTCCTGGGACACCCTGTATACTTCCTAGATCCAAAATCGCTCCCCGAATCGAATGGTGAAGTTATTTTCTTGGAGAAACCCCAAGGAAGGCTACTAAAATGTATTTATGCCAACATTGTAAAACTAGAAACGATTGGTCTCATGACAAAATTTAGTGTTGAGTAGCGCTCTCATGAAGGAAGAGGTTACTATGGTGAGACTCTATCATTATTTACCTATTTGATTGTTGTTTTGTAAACCTAAAGCTTCACTTGCATTGGAAAACGTGAATAACTAATCACTCATGCAGTTTCCGTACTAGAAAGGATTGACTTACGAAAAAAAATACCTTGAAATCGGACTTGATGAAATTGGACTTCATGGAAATGGGAATAAATAACGATGTTGGAACGTCGTCTTATAGTTTTGCTAAAGTAAAGCAATGTCACTGAGCATAGATGCTGTGAGGTGTTTTAGAAACACCATGAAAATATTTATAGAGTTGTGCTATGATTTTTGAATATTATTCCTTCTAATAAATAATGTGAGACCTCGTCTGAAAAATATTGGTGTGGTATGAGAGAAATGAAAACATAATGATTTAACTGAGTCATCTTTTAGAAAAATTAAATACCAAGCAAATTGTGTGTATTTTTTGCTAAGGAAATATAGGTTTATGAAGTAACGTGTAAAAAAAAAATCAACTTGATGCTATTTGAAATCAACCTGTTTTTATTCTCCCCTGAAAAGTAGTGGCAACTGACTCATATTTTGATGCATCTTGAACAGCGAAATATGCTGGTTTACGTTTCAAATTACCGGTGCCAAATATAGTATTGAAACACTTCTGCGATTCGTTACACAAGATTTTAGCGTTGTTTTATGCTCCGAGTTCTGATGGACACCAGAGTTGGGATCTTGGAAATCACCAAGCCATTCAATGCCAACCAATAACGAATCCTTTCGTAGGTTTCAAACACATGTAGGCACAAACCTACGACAATACCGTTGTTAGTCATGTTTCCTTCTTTGCCAACGAGCTGAAGTCAGTATAGACTAATTTTAAGTCTGTTCTTGTGTTTAAAAGACAGTTTTCCTATTCACAGTTGCAACCAACTTGGATGATCTTGAGTACGCAGTTTATACATTTAATGGAATATTAATTCTTCCTCTCTAAATCCAGTTATTTGAATCATATATACGAACATCAAAAGGAATGGCATAAACTATATTCCTTCCTTTTGTATATTATCACCACCTATGTTAGTTTGTCCAACATATTCTGTCTGAAATCGGCAAAGGGATTGCTGACAAGACAGTGCTTCATCAGTTACTGATGGAGACCTTGGATGTAAAACCGTTGAAGGAATAATTAGGTGCAAAATGCTCTCGTTTTGGATGTGTCGAAAGGTTTATTCGCCCATTCCGACGCGTTCTTATCAGCGAGGAGAGTAAATAGAGCTAAGCTCTCATTACGTAAGCCAGCCACCGGTTCTTGAACCTATGCGGTAAATCATCATTTCCAACGTTTCATTCTCATTCCGTTCCACCATTATAACTATCTGGTTCACCCATGCGTTGCACGGACCTGTATACACAGAGTCAACAGTAACATTTCCAGGCTTTACACTACAACCCACTCAATATGATTCACGTAACATTTATATGTACTACATGTTTTTGTTTTTGATATTGCTAGACCAGACTTTTTGCATTGAAACGTACAAACCCCCACTTTCTTCGTAGAAAATATGGAAAAAAGGGAAATTTTCTCCATTTTCCGTATAAAAAAAAAGGTTTTAAGATTCCCACAATAACGTTTAAAGTATGTTTTCATGACTGATAATTTGGGTCATTATTATCGTAAAAACACTTTTTGATTTCAATGTATAAGTACATCATATATAATTTTGGGATACATGTATCATTTGCCAAATGGTCCAACTGTTTCTGAAATTATTAAACGTTTTTTAAACATTACTAAACCGCTATCGGAATAGAGAAGAAAAAAAGTCAAATAAAATACCGCTACAAACAAATCTACTGCGAACTTCACACATGTTACAAAATTCGATGATCAACCCAATTGTTCAATGCTTAACTTATGTATCTGAGCAAAATATCACTCGAAATGACCGGCAGGGATTTTGCCAATTGGGTATGTCCTTGTTTGTGAGCAATTGGAGGCCAGCATCGGCTTTAAGTTAATTTATTCCAGCGATAAAATGTTATATTATCAATCTATTCATACACTAATTAAGCGTTACTTGTTCAGCAAAAAGTGTGATCTCATCAGCAACCATAATGTTTTAGTAGTTCCCACAATGTGGGAATTCTTTTGTGGTTAAACCCTATTCAAATTCAAATTATCAAGCTAGAACGCGAATATTTAGAGGAATGTTCAATTAGTTCGGGAAAGATTAGTTATGTTAAGAAAGAAAAATCATTTGCTAGAACGTTCAAAAGATGTAGAAGAATGGTGGCAAAGCCTATAACGTTCTTTCGAAGATATTGAGGGTTGAGGGTTCAAAACCGGCAGAGCGCTTATCAGTTTGACAGTATCCGGGGTGACAACACCCACAGATAAAATGATAAGAAGGTGATATCACTGGGTGCCGGGTGCGGGTGAGCTCCACCTGAAAACCTCCCGAAGGGACCGAAACCTGTTGCTCGAGGACGCGTGACTCATAGGTATTACTTCACCTCATGGTTTTGCTTCAGGAGACCGCCCGAATAACCAATGGGCCATTCCTAGTAATCATTCTATTCCATACTGAACGAGCCGATAGGAGTAGTTCAGTAAATTGACGTAAATAACATAGATATTCAATATATTATTGCAGCGGCATTTAATATTTTTCTCAAAACTGTGGTTATTGTACAAAGCTTTCCAGGAAGGAAAGCGACGAGGTCTTATTCTTTTTGAATGTCAAAACCTATCAAGAGCTATCTTTTTCCCTCCAGGAAGCGAATTCTTCAAGTATAACATTCGTTACAACTTGCTATCTCTCTGATAACATATCCTTTTGATACTGTCAATGGAAGAAACACAGGATAACAGAACCGTCATTAAGACAGAAGTTGCCGCTCGAACGGCAGGGTTGGAGAATCGTAACATAACGAATCCGATAGTTCAGCAAACTAAGATGTAGGTCAAGCGGGAAATGGTCACAATACCCGGGGACTTGAATAGCGACGAAGGACGTACTGACGTTGGCCTCCGCCTCGCTCTAAAGGCTCGAGTGTCGGGAGAAGAGGGCTTAGGGCCTTAGGCTTACCTTGGGTGAGGGTCAGTGAGGCGAGGACGATGAAGCATAGTGCGGTAGGAAGAGAGATCAGCAGAGCCATGAGGAGCTTTCAAAACATCACCAATCGCAAATTTGGGTGATATCACAACACTGAATACCGAAGGCCCGTGACAACGGGAGAACCGATTTTTGTTGTTGTGGGGAGGCGTCAACGGGTTCGACTGACGGACGTCACCATCACCCGGGCTTGTTCTCCTTCCAGACGGGGCACCCAAAGTCTCCCTTCCACTACCGCCAGAGCCCGTCGGTCTCCCAACACCCCCGCCCCGACACAACGCTCGCCGTCCGCGATCAGTGGACAGAGACGAACGCACGACCAAGCCGCTTCCTCGTCCACTCATCAAGCTGGTTTCCCCGAACATTGCACCACGCTGACGTGAGACAGAGTCAGCGATTTCCTAATGAACCAGTATACTAAGTATTATTCAACTAACAAGTATGAAATTGGATTGATAATTCTGTGCCTATATACAGGGTAAATTCCCAGGGCCGTGGAGAGAGAATCCGGGCCCAGGTCCGAATTCCGGTCCCTTAAAAAAAAATCTACGGACAACTGTAACCATTGTGGAAAATTGAGAATGATTGAGTTCTACAGCTCTGTATGTGTATATTTATTAATTCTGTATTGATACTCCCTAACCAAATTAAAATTGAACAAGGGAGCTTCTAAAACTTCAAATGACCGAAAATACGGGCCTCCTTACGAAGGCCGGGGGCAATGGGTCCATTGCCCCCCCCCCCCCCCCCCCCCCGGGGCTGTGACTTCCGATAAGTGTTGAAAATATACCAAACGCTCTGAGCAGTATGTCTGCCTCGCTTACTGCCGCATAAATTGTACACATCCGCGCACCCTACCCACAATTCAACATCCAAGACACGAGTATACAGAAGGCCTATCAAATAAACCTATGAACAATCTCTATAAAATTTCATTAAAATCCACTTGCTTCTTGATTTTGCCCATCAACTTTACTCATCGGCATACACATTAGTTACTACTTTACCAACCCCAGTAAAATTTATAAGGTTCTTAAACATGTGCCCAACTAACTGCCAAGTTAAAACGAAATCGCATGGATAGATCGAGAAAAATTGACATAAAGAATCTCACGGTTGCGAATACAGTTTCCCAATATACGGTTTCTTAAAGCAATTCTTAAGAAAACCACAGTACTCATCTTAAAAACATGTGTTTCTGTACCCAATAATCAAACAATTTTAATCATTGACTATTTTTTTTAATTAGGCGTAAAATTGTACCAATATACCTACTGTGATCTTCGAAAAAAGCATAAACGATTCTCTCTCTCTCGCAATAAAAATTTGCGATGCTTTCAAAAGAACACTTGACGAATTTGCTAATGATTGGAACAACAAACTTTGATCCTATGTGGAAAGACATTGTTAAGCAGAAAACAGTTACACACTTCGCATTAGATTGGTTCTCCAAAAATAATGTTTTGAATGTAATAATTTTAAATGAATAAATACAAAATATATTTCTCTTAAATGCCTTGTTTTTATATTCTTGAAAATTAAATTGTTTTTATTTCTTATTGAACAATGGAAAACAAATAATAATGGAATTAAAAAAATATATTTAATCACCAAAAACCAAGTTTTGGTTGCTATAGTAGGCCTGATTTTGAATTTGTCAAACTCCTCTAGGAGTGCTTAAAAACAATGTTTTAAAGAGTTGACCTTCAAAATTATCCGTTATGAAAATTCAATTGTTAATATTTTTTGTTGAACAACGAAAAAGTAATTATGGAATTTAAAAAATGAAATCACCAAAAACTTATTTTTTTGTTTATATATTAGTCCTATTTTTGAATTTGTCAAGTCTTCGATTAGGAGTGGTATATGGTATATTTCAATTAGATGGTCAAATCATTGGAATCTAGGAAAAAAAAGATTCCTCTGTTGAAAAAGGTATGGTTATAAAAAGGTTAGAGTTCGCTTACACGTGTCATTGGGATATCTGAAGGTATCGGTTACTGGCGGAGAACAATGGTAATATTTTTTCATGTAGTTAGCCAATATGGTTAGAGAAAGTTCTTAAATTTAAAAGGTTTTGGTGAATTGGAACTCTGGAGGAGAACCGAAGAGGTTGAAAGAGGATGTTGAAGGAATGATCGCATAGTCTTCATAGATAAGGCCAGAGTGTATGTACAGGCTCAAGCTAGGAAGATGAGATATTTAAATCTTTGTGGGGGAAACTCCTTTCGAATGAATGGTCTGTTCGTACGAGAGGAGAAAGATTTTCTCATGAATGTGACGACGTAGATTTCAATTGATCACGTCTAATTGTGATGGTTCATTGACAATGTCTGATTTTTTTTTTTTTTTTTTTTTTTTTTAAAGGAAAAGCCCTGTACAAAGAAGTTATCTATATCCGTTTTTCTTCCTCTCAGACATTCACTTTATGTGGATTTAGCGCGATAGAGATGGCAATATGCCTATAATGGGTGACGAACCGGTGTGATATATCTGTGCGATCGTGCTTGGACAATAGTTTGAAAAGGTGAGTAATGTGGAGGGTGGAAGGGTGGAGCAAATAAGTATTCTTAGGATAGAACTTCCAACAGAAATTTCTCATAGTAATTCTAGTGGAGTTTGTATTAGCTCACATAATACGGTAAACACGTGGACTATACTTACTATAAAGTGGGTGTAATATCCAGAAACCGTTTTATAAAGGTAATTCATTTTATAAGTGGAGCTATTATTAATACTGGCCTTCGAAAATTTACTAAAAGAAATATCTGTTTTGAAGAACTAAAAATTTGACGATGTATAGTTGATTTATACTTTTATTCATTTTCTTATTTCAAGGCCAACATTTATGGAGCCATCATTATACCTTACTGACCTCCGAAAATTTACTAAACCGAAATATCAAAAGGTCTTATTGAAGAACTAATAATGATGACGATGTATAGTTGATTTATTCTACATGTATTCTTAAAATTAAATTTTCTTAGTTCATCTAGGCCAACATTTAAATGCAGTAAGTAAAAATTCAATTTTTAGCCTTCAGTATAGGTCATAGTGCGTAAGTGACCTAATTACCTTAGTGTGAAAAACATTTTTTATTTGTAAATTGAAGTTTTTTTGCTCGATATTCTGTTTGCTTGGAGCTTCAGGTCTTACGTAAGGAATAAACAGGTGTAAAATATAATTGTAATTCCCGACACATCATTGATAGTAATCAATAAATATTTAGGAGTGAACAGTTGAGTACAAGGTAATTATGAATTACATGCAGATCAAAACCAAAGATACAACATTATTTTAATATTAATCTTTGTCTCATTTTGAGATTAATATTTCAAAACCCCTTATCACGCTACATGAGTCTCTTGTTAGCAATTGAATTTGAAGAACATAGAGATAAAATTAGAAAAGTGATCTAGAACAGATTGATTGAGTAATGAAATACGGAACGACATTGATTGGATCTCTCTACTTATATCTACCTACAAACTAAATACTATAATATTTCCTATTTTGATAAGTACATTCAGGTACTAACGCATGTAACGAGTGCTGTATGAGCACGACAATTGGTCGACTTACATTGTGTTGACTACAGAAAATAATCTATTTTAGGAGCCGTTGAGCGTTTCTAAATAAACAAGCACCAATGTTTACTTAAATGTACTTCCAAATCCCCCGCAGGTCATCGGAAACCTGTAAAGGGCTTGAAAAAAATCATTAGAAATAATTGAGATTGTTTAATGTTTGCCTGCCCATCATTGTTTATGTTTCTGAAGAAGAGATGCCAGTGAATTAACCTCTAGTCGGGCGCGACCTACATCATTCTTTGTCATGTTGGAACTGTTCTGCCTATATCCTATCTAATATTCAAAGCTAATTTCAAACAAGAAGACATTAATTTCAATCTATATATCTCTCCGTTTCCTGCTGTTGTGATGAGATTTTAACAAAAGTTTCCATTTTGAAATAAGTACCTTGTTACGGTAGTTATGTAAGATTAACATACAGCTTTCAATGACATGGAAGTGGTCAAATACAGAAATCCTCAGCCGCGGAGAAAATTTTTCATTTTCTACAATAAGTAGCTGAAAAAATAGTTTGGGGAAAAAACATGATATCACCTCATTGCTATCACATTTTGTTTGGTCACAAGAGGGGTGAAGATGCATGTCCATGTACAAAGATGATGAAAAATATGACATCACAAGCTTTTTATCATTTGAGTTCACCAATGATCCACCTATTACAGAGCAACAGTATAAGTAGATCGTTGTAATACATTCGTAAATTAAAAAATATCTATAAAATATGTGGCATACTAAAGTCTTCGTCCTTAGCTAATTAATCAACGTAGGAAAACACCCAAGTTTTTCGTTAATAAACAGCTAACTTCGTTATTTGCTCTAAGTCTCATAAGTCATGGCTGAATACAGGTCGAGGTTATTTGAATCTTGGTTACTGGACGATTCCCCTTCAGAAATCCAAGAGTAACTAGCTATTCTTATAACCTCGGGAACAACGAATGCAGTCCTGAAACAAATTTTAAAACATGTAAGTATAATGAGAAGCAGAGCAGGAGACAACATATCACTTCACAAGATGTAGAAGTTTGACTCTTTCAAAATCTACATTCCCATTTGCATTTAACGATTTATTTATAAAATAATTTAATTATGTTTGTCAGTACAGGAATTCAACATGCATCGTTATCGTTGCATTCAAATCCTTCCAGTATGATCGATCAACTTTCGCTGATTCCGGCTGATAATTTAACGAATCGTTTTAACAGTGGGTAGTCGTTATCCCTACCATTCAAGAATCGCTACTATTGAGTAAAAAACATTTCTCTATGGAGGCCACGATATGTTTTTCCAGAATTACTCGGCTCCGGTATCCAAATCTCAATAAAACGTCATTGTGATAGGTACAAAGCATATTTTTTGTATGAGTGACACTGTTTTGTGATTATAAATCGTTATATCAATTCATTTAAAGGTGTATTGATATAATTATTTACTAATTGTTTAATATAACACCTATCAACAGCACACTTTTAACATACTTCAAAAATGTGGGTGACAGAGCTCTCATTTGAAGAAAAAACAGTGGAACCTTGTGCCTTGTAATATTCAATTATTGTTAGGGAAATAATCAACCACAAATTGGTTGTCAGCAGGTAGCAGAGATATTGTTGATATTGGTTAGCAATTATAATGAGTAAGAGGAGGACAATTTAATAGACACGTTTCCACAGACGCTACCATCAAGCCGGGCTCCAAGAATTCATAGAACGACTTATCTTTGAGAATTTCATCGGTACCGAATAAAACCTGTAGATTACATAAATTTGAAGTTTGCACGTGTATTATGGCTACTGTTGATTGTGCAACGATTGAATCCTCACACGACCATTAGACCTCGACTCTTGGAATCTCCAAAATTCCTTTGAAATTTAACGTATGATAGATGTGGGTTTCGCATACACATAGGCTTCCTTTAAGGCAGTTTTACATCTTAGCCGGGAAAGCGGACAGACAGGTATATATTACACAGATTTTAAACCAATGTTTAGCATGGAACATGCTTCAGCCTTGAACTAACTAGCCGATGAATGTCTGGCGGAAATGGAACGCGGGAGGGTGACGCGGGATGGTTGACGCGAGATATTATTTATATTATACTTTTCTCTTATGTATTAGATAAGAGTGATGTACTTCCTTTTATGGAGGTTAATGGGGAGTCATCATAAGCGCTATAATCCTTTGTAGTTCTGCGAGAACCTGAGCTGCGAGTCCTCATTTACATAATCAGTCTAACAGCATTATTACGATAGATATATATTAGTCAGTAGACCACGGAGATCAGTAATATAAGGGCACATCCATCACATTGGTAAAGCCGAAATATCAGACACGAAAATAGCAAATTGAAACCAGCAGATAGGAAATTATCGAAATTAAAACCGCAAAAATAGCATGGCTAGAGCATGTTCCATGTTTTCTTTTTATTTTTTAATTTCAGCCGCAGGCTCCAAGCTCTATCCGGGTGTCCAGGGGGTTTGCACCTGGCGAGGCGCCCAGCGCCGAGTTTTAGTAGGGAATTACTGGTCATGATTATTAGTCATGAATTGCTAATGGAACTGGTCTGAAATTGGGGGATTTTTTACACTTTTTACAAAGCTTCTCCTATGGTACACGCTTTAAAACAATAATAGCTTCTGAATAATGTACTTAGTAACCACGAATGGCAGGATTACCTAAGGTCAAAGAAATTAAATTTTAAAGTACTTCATCCAATATCGTGTAAGATACTGATAGTAATACAAAATTGAATTGAATTTTTTGAATAAAATCGATACTGGTGTAAACCAGTTCCAACCTTCTAGTAGTTGTGGATGCTAGTACTGCGGAGCATTGTAGTTGATGAAGTGCTTCTCGTAAGGAATGGCAGCATCGCGGATTCTCTGTTGCTCCAACCGCTGAGCCTCCCGCCCGTCCATCCCCAGGCCCAGTCGCTCTATCAGATGAACAGCTTTGTGACCATTTACGGCTTCAAAGCCCGGATTCCGTCTCTGCGCCACGTAGGGGTCGAGCTTTACGGTGCTTTCCTTGTGGTACAGCGGCGACCCGATGATCCCGTAGACGATTGCCTGGACCACCCCTTGGGCGTTTCCAGAACCCACAAGGACCTGTTGGAAAAGTTTTCAAGTTTTAAGGACCATAATTGCGCTAAATCGTGTGGTCAAATCTTCTTGTGATGATAACAACTCGCGGAATATGGACAGAAGTGTGACCTTTTTCTATCATCTATGGTCGGGGGTAATCGGACAAAAAATCCCCAAGGGCGGACGAAAAATCGGAATCCCCAACTTCGGAAAACTACTAAAAAAGGGAAAAATACGAAATACATTTAGACTTTATTACATACGGCTTTCCAGATTACTTTGAGTGCCCTGGAAATTATGAATGGAGAGCATTAATAACGGGCACTGTTAACAGGAGTCGGGATTAAATAGAATCGGAATTTCAATAAGCCAATAATATTTTGTTTTTCAACAGTAGGTACGAGTACAGCTACATAATAATGTACTCACTTTGAACGAGGATTTTGTGTCGCGTGTACTGATACCCTTCGAATAACGGCTTTTCTCCTCGCTTTGTAAGTGTTGGGATGACCTCCATCGTGAAACCGATGTCCTCCGAGTAGGAAGTCATGTGGAGCGATATGATTGCAATAAAACTTGTCACGTTGACCCCGGTAGCATAAACATAAACATCAACTTGGGGCCCCGAGCACAGAAGAATTATTCTGCTTCCAATTATCTATTTCTGTCATTTTTCACACGGGGATTTTTTGTCCGGGGATTAATTGTTCGGGGATTTTTTGTCCGTGTTTCATGGTCGGGAACTTACATCTTTGCTCGGGATTTTCAGCCAGTTCAGAAATAACGCACGAATTATTTTCTTCGCTTAATTCCTCCCCTTTTTACTTATCAAGTATTTATCCGTTTGCCTATGGCCACATTATGATTTGTGCAATATATAATATTAATCCATTATTTATATTAATTACGAAATATATACTATAAAATTTATAGTGTTTAATACAATACCATTATATTATGATAGAGTATGTTTGGGATAAGCTGAAAAGAAAAATTCGAGTCCGGGATTTTAGTCACCCGACTGAAACAACATTACTCAGAAGGATATTGGGAACGCGATTAGAGACACGGGTGGAGGGCTCTAATCTCTTCTTCAAACAAGAAAAGGTAATGTCAAGTATCGGAAGGCAAAAGTTTCAGAATTCAAAACGCTTTTTATGAATTTCTTAATGAATCAACAATTTTACCACTATAAGTGTAAATGTCTTTATCCAATTGAAAAACCACTTTTCTCCAAGAATATATACTTTATGGGCAATCTACTTCCCTTGGTATTTAATGTGTGCAAACGGGATTCAAATTTAATAATTAAACTAAATTGGTGACGAAATGCGCAGTGATGCGTTAATTTTGATCTGGAGGGTATCTCAAGTTTGACCCAAATCGTATTGCACGTTCTCGAGACACTGGCTTCGCTACAGGACTGTTAAGAAGAAAATCTCTTTTTTTCTCACTTTTTGGGTTTTGGGAAAAATTAAATCAGGAAAAACCATACTACCACTCAAGGATTGTTTCAACACACTTTACAATCAATTTGTGAAAAAAAATGCATTTCCTCTAGTCCGAAAAATTTCTTAGCGGAACTTGTACGACTTGAGTTTAAAAAAAATAATAATATTCTGGTTTGAGGGTTTGTTGCCCTATTTTTTGAATTCGTAGCGCGTTTTATTGAGCACATCATCGTGGACAGTTTAGTAGGTAATCACAATTTCTAAAGTTCTTATTTATGTTTAATAAACTCGATCAATTATGCCATTTTTATCCATGTTCACTCTGAGTAACCTGAATATCATTTTTTGACTGATATGATGAAGAATAGTTTAGGAAATTTCACAATCTTGCATTTGGAAGCCTCCAAATTGAGAGTTCCGATTCTGCTAAAGCGTAGCTTTGATAGTCATCACTTACGACCAAACTAAAGTTGATAGAACTGCTAGGAATTCAAAAGGTTTCGCAGAAGTCGCCAAATCAGCTTCTACTTTATGTGGTTGTTCCTGCCTTCAAATTGTCTTAAATAGTTCATGTCGTGAAATTTCCCCATGTCGTTCTGACATTTTATCGCATGGATATACTTATTAGTTAATTGTAAAAATAACACAATACTTCTACAGTGCAATAGCTTGTTAATTTTGTCCGATTTATTAAATGAAAAACATACACTGTGCATTGAGGTTTGGGCAGCGCACACGGATGAATTACCAATAACAATTTATGATCACCGAAAAAAGGTTGCAAGTACTGCGTTTGACTTTTGCATTATTTCTTATTGTTTAATAATGTAAATCTTTATTACCTTCGCTTACTACAAAAGAATTGATCAATTACAAAAGCATGCATATCTTAAAATTTGTGTTTTTCATCATTTTCACCTCAATTAGGAAACATCTTGGAATGTCCTGAAAAATTGTTTATATTGCTTGATATACTTTGGAAAAAGTTTGTTACAGATGAATTCAAATTATGAAAATTGTGTGCACACCGACCTGGAATCAGATAAATGAAATAGATTCAAGTTTAATGAATTAATTACCAATATAAATAAAGGAGAATTTGATAAATAATATTGAATATTATAATGATGATGATGAAGAACGTTTGAGTGATAAATATTCGAACAAGAGTATAACAAATTACTTAGAATTTATCTCTGCACTTGTCAATAACGATACTAATTAACATTTTCCTGAATCCCCTTTCGAAGGAGGAGAAAACCATATTATTTCCAACAGTTTTTAAAACAAGACATTTCCATGAAGGAAATCATCAAAATCTTAAGTTCGAGTAACTACTCAAAAAACTATTCAAATATTTTTTTGAAACCCGTTTTCCATTCTACAAGTCACGAAGAATCAAATGCTATTTTTTCTGTGTTCTTTAGCCTATCAAACTCCAAACAGGAATTTTCTCCATCAGAATTATCTTTACACTATCTAGTAATGGGGGTTCCAAAAATATTTCTTTCTTTATCGTTCCGCTTACACCACTTCCTCTGACCGTTTCTGAGCGTAGGAAAAGTAACGTTGGAAAAGTAATGTGACAAGCTTCATGGGCAGGTACTTACAAGAAAAATGAGAAGGAGAGCAGTAGGTGAGATCCTCATGGCGCGTGTCGGAGCGGACTAACTGAATCTGAAGCCGGAGAAAGTGTCCTAACGTCTGAGGCTCGATGTAGCAACTTGTTTCGACTGCGGCAACACGTACCGACTTAACCCCCGACAAGTTGCGTAAGAAATCACGGGGAATTATCATCGTGAGTTGCAGACGACGGGAAGAGCTTCAGTAACGATACAGGGAAGGGAGATTCGATGAAGGTTACATGTTTTAACCACTCATTCAACAATCATCAATGTTATTGTTAATTATGGCGGCCCTCCACTGTGCCGTGAAGGTCTCGAACTAATGGGGACACGCAGTTAAAAAATGTACTCAATTTCCACAAAATTGAAGAGTTATAAACGCTGAACCGATTTCGAAGGTTATGGCAGCATCAATAACAGAATAATAACTGTTACTCGAAACTTGGTGTTTTTGCTGGCATGGTTTTAACCGCAAGTATTTTAGTGTGGAACATGTAGGATATGTTGAATATTATCATGCATATAGGTTCTTTTTTATTACAAATAAAATCTCCACATAATAACTCAAACTCTCCAATGTTGCAATTAAGGGAGGTTTTTCTTTTCTTTTTTTTTTAAAAGAATTTTTTGGGCTTGAAGGGTCTTAGCAAGGTTAAACGGCCTAAGGATATTGCCCGGTTACGCGGTGAATGTCGCACATTCCCGCTAATGTCAGAATGGCTCTTCACCCACAACCTCATTTGTTGCCATCCTGAAGTCTTCATTGTCCCACATGCTTCCACCTTCCAGGAGGTTATAGTTCGAGTAGATTCATTTATTATTCAATAATTTTTAATAAAGCACTCAATGAGTCAGGAATATATGCGTTGCTGGGTCCCGGATTATTCTGCACGATATACTTCGTCTCTTTGTGCCAGTCTGAATTAGGGAACTAAGCGTTTAGGTTGAATTAAGCGGTTTATATCAAAGTATGCAGCACCCACTTTACCTTCGAGCAGAGCGCTGTGAGTGTCGGAATAAATAGCTTCGGGATAGCGTTCGTTGATGAATCTTATTGGTGCCGGAGGCTTTTAGACTGTCGTAGGTCGGACAGTAATGTCCTTATTTCAATTCTGAACTAATTTGAGTAATGTGGGATGAGGTGAGTGTGCTTTGAACTCAAACTCTGAATCAACTTTAAGAGAATTGATGAAAATAACTTTAGTTTTTGGCTATAAGACACATACACATAGAACTACAAACACAGAGTTTTATATTGGGGGAAAAAAATGGCTTGATTACTACATTAAAATGGGCAAAACTGGGTTAATTTTATTAATTTGAAAAAAATAACTGTGTTCTATCTTTCTTCATATAAGGTAATACCTGTTGAACAATTGTGTTGATGAATCAAATTTCTCTGTAAGTACTCCAATTCCATGTAATATGTATGAGGATGGTCGTCTAGTAACAGTCCCTCTCATAACAGCAAGCGTGTAACGTTACAGGAATCATAATTTAGTAACGCTAATATCAACAGTACGTAACATTAAAAATATACTGGCTAAAATGGACAGTACGTCTAGTACGTCTAGAGATAATGCTTCCTAGGCACACTCGGAAAAATCGTAGAAATCCAACTTAAATTTAACAAAATAAATAAACATGGCTTGTGGTGCAATTAAAACTCAGCGCTTCCATGAATAGTAATTGTTTTCTAGACGGCCAGTCGATTTATAGATCGATTCAATTATCGAGAAATTATAATTATTATACCAAGAATCAACGTCTTTCAGCTGATCATTGTGTCTTACCTTGTGATTGAGTTCTAGAATGATGACGTTAATATAATTCCGAGTACGCTAAACTTTATTGATCGCTTTGTACGAAGCAAAAGCTTATACCGAAATACCTACAATGGTGTAATGCATTGTATACCGTCACATCGTGTAAATCCACGAATAAAACAACTGAAATTAAACTAGATAAAATAAAACAAATAGGTATCTACGATTCACTTGCTCTCAAATAGATGAATAAGATATCGAAAACGCGATTGGAGTGGAGAACACGATGCGGAGCTGGCATATTCGTATGACATCCATCTTCCAACACAGGTCTTTCTTCAGTTAGTCAAATTTGGTCCAGTAATTCCGGAGACAAGCTAAGGACGGATATTTTTTTTTCTAATCAATTCATTAATTTAATTAATTTTTTTAAATTTGATTCTTGAAATTAACATTAGAATTAAAAAATTAGAACTTAAATTATTTTGAAAAGTGACCAACAATTTAGATGATAGGGTTATAATTCTTTTTCTCAGCCGATCTCAAAGATTCATTATTGAAAATAAAAAGCCAAAATATCCGTTTGTCCGCCGTATGATGTCCGACGCTTTTTTCCGAAACTGCTGGACAACATTTCACGAAATTTGGCTGAAGAATCCAAAATTAATCTTTTTGTACATTTCAGTTCTACTAGTCTGGTGATCCCATTGGAGGGTTTTCTATACAGAAATAATAAACCTTTGTGTAATGATTTGAAGCGATTTCATTAGTTAATTTTTTTCGTGGTCGATTACAAAGATTCAATATTGAAAATAACAAACCAAAATGAGATTTCCCTCGTCAAAATCAGTTATGGAGATACACACGTGACACATAGAAGAAAGGTCCCACAGAACCGTTAGCAAGCCTCGTTGATGGATTTCTCTATGTATGGGTTTTCCCTAACCCGGGGGAGCTGGTTTGGTTCAGCCGATGTAACTTCTGTCTACAAATATAATCAGGGAAGATGTATGATCAGCTTTACTTTTTTTCAAGTCTCTCTTGAAGGTTTTTTTTTTTTTTTTCAACTCCTTGTTTTCCGCGCGTGTTACTCACTACCAGAAATTGTCTTTCTACCTTGGCTCGTGCTAAATGTATGTTAAACAAAAGGTCACCATCTACCTTCAATTTTCTTGTAGATTTTAGTCGAAATTACAATAGCCGTTTTCACAAGGATGATGTAAAACCAGCTTAAATCATAAACTTCCTTTGATTTTCTAAAATTCCTCACTTTATAGCTCAATGTCAGATATCGATGGAGTTTTCAGGGTTAGCACAAGCTGGATAGATAGATAGATAGTTTATTTACATCATTTTACATGTTACATGCTTCAAATGAATAATGACTGATGACCGAGCTGGATAGTTTAACACTGGGGCCCAGCCTGGAGTTGGTTCTTACCTCTAATTTTTATAAAGTTCCATAACACTATTATTAAAATTTGGATTCCACTTCCATGAAATTATGTACTTAGTAGATACGCCATTTATATAGCTGCTAATTTTATACAATCATTCATTTCAGTTCACAAAGTACTCATATGGGTCATCTCTTATTAGCTTACAAGTTTCTTTTTTGAATAGCTGTTCACTTTTTATCTTCATTAGATTTCTAATTTTTTCAAAATCTTTACTGACTATTTGCATGCCTCTGTATTTTGTAGTCATTTGAGCAAATGTGTTTTTTTACCCTCGGCAACTTGAGTCAGTATAATTTCGATTGCCGCTGTCTCACATCAGCTAAATATATACTTTTGTGTTTACGGATTAGTTTGAGCATATTTAATGTGTACAGTTGGTGGACAGTTAACAAATTCAAATCATGAAATAATGTATCGATGAGATGTTCTTAATGTCATTTTTTAAATCTTGATTTTTTTTTTTTTTTTTTTTTTTTCAAGTTGGCTCTATTAATTTTATAGCTGCCGAATAATAGGTCAGAGATAGTCATTGTGTGAGAGCAAATGTAAGACTCTTGCACTCGAAGGCAAGCGTAACATCCTGGTATGCATCAGAACATCTACAGTTTCATTCGATTTCAATCAAACTTATAATTACTAATGGCAAACTCGTATTTCACAATTTGTCCAAGTCAATGCATAAAAATTTATGCAAAATCGACTCTTTAATCACATTCAACGTTGTGCAAACAAGGAAGCCATTTACATTACTCAGGTTGGGGGATACATGACTATAGCCCAAAAGTTATTACAACGCTTGAGTTACCAACCTTAGTAAACTCGGGTTCGTTATTTTTTAAATAATACCTGAATGAAATACCTCGAAAACAATGATTTATCAAAATTGTATAAAGAAAGCAACATTTTCGAGTAAATGAGTCACAGAATTAAGTGAAACGACGCTGACGTTGTTTTCATTTACTCGTAGGTTGAAGATATACACGTTGTAAGTGTGTGTTCTGGCCAGAAAGATATCCTAATTGCGTTTATTCTCTGGTTCCAATTCATATTGTCAACAATAGTCCAAGACGATCATAATTTTCTGTTTAGAAACAATTCGGGTGTAGAGGTTTTACGTCGAGTTAATTTCCATATAACAAACTTGTGACGGGAATGGATTAGTTACCCCTTTCAAGGGCCGTGGTGAGATGTGTGCAACACCCCGAGGGTACCCCTGAAGCTAAAAAGCTTTAAGCTTATGCTTACGAGTTACAGATTCAAGAAACGGAAAGGGAGAACTATCCATATCCGTCACATTCCTTGGGCGTTCCAAAACTAGGGAGGTGGGCTGTGCGGGGGAGAAGGCTCGCAATTAGCAGGGCAAGGATCAATATTTAATTTTTATGGAATAATATTGATATGGAATGATATAGCCTATTTTGCCTATGGGGACAATTTGGGGGGAAGCGTGTTTAGAACAGTCAACATTAGAGAGCAATAGCAAGATGTGAATTGATGGACTAGTTGCTCCTTCCACAGGATGAGGCGATTGGCCTGCTAGGCTCTAAGGATATCTATGATGCTAAAACAGCTTGAAGAGGCAGATTCAAGAAACGGGAAGCGGATCTATCTATAATCATGAGAGACAATAGCTGAAATAATATCAAGTACTGAGAAGCGAAGAACGGTTGTATGAAGCCGTCTTAGTTGAAGGATTTTACGATCTAGTGAAAAAAAAATTAAACGGTTGAAGAATTCAAAGAAGTTTTTACAACTGATTTGACTCTTGCCATTTCTCTCAATCGTCACCAGATGGTTATGACCAAAGCTACCTACCTACTACCTTATAACACTGCTCTGCACAAAATGGTTTGTAAAGATTTTCAAATTTGTGATTTAACTCAATCAATTTTGTTCATTTTTTTAGACGTTTCAAATGAAATCAGATCCTCGTCCAAAGCCGGTAAAACAACCGTCAATATAGAAACTCAACGACTACAAAGAGATAATTTGCGAAATCATTAATACTGTTTTTCACATATTAGGTACTTAACAAAATGATATATCTTTTGCATGAACTCCTTAATGCGAATGTCCTACCAACTCTCATTAAACAATAAATTATATATCACGATAGATGACATATTTATCGCCCGCCTCATCACCATCATCCTTCTCAATTTTTCGTAAAACAAATTTTGGTTTGCAGAGATGATCAATTTTTCACGAAAATTGCGAAATTGTGGTATTGCATTCCGAAAGTTTGCTAAGTCATTGAAGTATACGAATGGTAGGAGTACAAAATTGACACCTTTCAAGTCTTAGAATCAGTTCTTATTTTGATTGTATTTACACTGATGAATATAGAAACTGTTGTACATAGGAAGTTACTTTACAGGAAAACAATGCAATCACATTGATATGCACGATACCTTATTGAAAATAAATGAGCGAGATCGTATTTTATGATGTACCGGCTGATATCAAATTTTCTGTGTCTAAACAGATTCATAATCACGCCTAGTAGTATTTCTAACAACGTTTGAAAAATAATAAATAAATATTTTATGAACCAATCTGTCGATAGGGCAACCAATCTTGACGTAGTAATGAGTAAGTAAAAAACATTGTTGACAAATATCACCCAAGTTGGGTGGGCAATATAGTTTTTTTCACTTATTGAAATAGAACTAATTAAAGACCAAATTATTAAATCTAATCACCCGCTATATTACTGAGGTATCCACGATCCCTCCAGCCCTATAGTAGTACTTATGGCCCAACGGTGTTAAACTATTGGCAAAACATCTAGGAACTGAATTAAACCCAATACATACACAGCCCATGTGATGATGAAATTTTGAAACACGGCTTCATTTTGCTTCTTTTTTGTATACCATTTTGTTGCTTTCCACTTTGTTGGTCATGATTTTTGAATAATGGAATATTCCAAAATGGAATTCTACGAAAATGTTTTTGAAAATTTTGATTTTTGATTTCTCGATTTCCTTGGGAAACTCGAATTTAGATGGAGGTTCCGAAATCATGGGAACTGCATATTGGTCTCAGTAGGTATGTTCTACCGAGCCACCCATTGGAAGCGGGATTTCTGTCCCGTAGTGTTAAATTTGCACCAGTTTTTGCATCATGAGAAATAAGTGGTTCTGGTATCTACATAATTAAAGTTCGCATATTCGCACACTTTCTAACAAGTTGGACGGTTTCAACACTTTTAAGGCACTGTCTAATGGTTAATCCGTAACACTCCGAAGCATAGCCTTAAAATTGGGCAGTATTAATGTAATTTTATCCGAGAGAAAATTTTAACGAAAACAGACGGCTTGATAAGGAACTTTAATCGTTTAAAAAACCTTCTTTTGCAGGACAAGCAATTGTTCCGTGTACTGCCAGCAAAAAGGCAATGTTTTCTACCTTTAGTAGTGAAGAAGCAAAATAAATCAGGATTAGTCCGCCTTATTTTTCTTTCCTTTTTTCTGTTTACTTTCACCACGAACGAGACACCAAAGAGCGCGGAATATGCGGGCCAATACTATGTAAGTGATTATTGCTGTAGCTATGATGAACGCAAGAATATCCAGCTGATGGACTTCGTAAAACCGCATGTGGACTGAAGCAGGCTGTAGAACTCTCCCGTGTTTCAGGACGTATTCAATCCAGTAAATTGCCTCGTCGATATGTTTCATCGTCACATCGTTCAGGATCGTTGAACGACGAACGGCCGCAGCTTTATAACTAGCGAAGACAAAAAATTAAATGAATAAGATTTCATCAGTTAGGTAAGCACTAATCTGTTACTTAGAGAATAACTTATTAGCAAGATAAATTGGATGTAACTTCGCACTGAAAGATGAATGTCAAAAGCGACATTAGAAATAAGCATCCTGGTGCTTTTTCGGTACTATCTTCGATGGAGTGCAAAAAAACCGTCCAAGACATACCTACGACATTAGATAGATAGACATTGGATAGCTGCGTACCTTGGATTTTCTATAACTTCGTTGATAGCCCAGTATAACGAGTCTCCAGTAAGATTCCATTTACTGAGTTGCACGCTAGATCCAATAGAAACGAGGAAGTTCACATTTTTATACTGGTCGGCAAATATCGGAATGCCAACTGTTGGGACGCCTGAGTTTATGGTTTCCATTGTACTTTGGAGCCCACCGTGCGTAACGAAAACTCTTGTGTTTTTGTGTGCTGAAAAGTCATGAAAACAGATGTTTTATTTTACTTGTGAAACAACATACTAAACGTGTGGCTTTCCAGTGCCTACATATTTTCATAAACCCTTGTAGAAAGCATAGATCCATAAATCATCATACATGCTCATCATTACTCGACGGTAGGTACGTCTGATTTGATCGTATTGTGCATCAATTTCCTTCAATCGTGTAGATCACTACTGATATTTTCGGGTGACCACATGATTCAGGGGTATAGTTACTACAGGAATAATGACATTGAAAACGAAGTACTGTTCTTAAATGTGCACTTACCTAATATTCCCCTTTGTGGGAACCACTCGCTAATCATTATTTTTGGGTCATCATATTGTGGCACCTGAGTTCCGGACCATTTAAAAAGTACTTTTTGCTTCAGCGATTTGAACGCACCTAGGAATTCTGGCAGTTTCTTGCCATTTTCAGTGATAATGCTCATATTCACGTTCGAGCCAAGACTGAAATAAACTATTCCCTCTTTCGCATCGTCCATAAAAGCTTTCAAATCCTGAAACAGAAGAATATTAAATCTGAAAATCTCTAAGAAAAAAATCTCACTCGTGCAGCATCAACTTATCAGCAAAACATTAAATTATTTGTCAACTGTTTCACAAAATGGTGTACGAGAATTTCTCATAACGAGATTGCTGTCTCACGAACTTTTTGTAAACAATATTCTGCTAAAATCACGGCTATTTCAGAATGTTTACCATGTTTGCCGATTTCGTAACACGTAAGAAGTTTATTTCTTCAAATTTGTAATCCGAAGTCAACTATTTATAAGTATATTATTATACCAAGTCAACATTTTTGAAATTAATTTTGCTTTGAGCATTGAGAAAAAGTTGACGACATGGATATCTTTACATTTTCAGTACCAGTGGTGTCATGGCAATTTTTGCAGTGACGGAACGGTGCACCTAGTCCAAAACTGAAGTGTAGGGCAATTCAGTATTGTTCATGCTATGATCTGGAATTGCCCAATTTAGCGTTTTTTCAAAACAACATTGTTTTGTCTGAACGAAAAATATATTTTATATACAATTTAATTGTTATGATAATTTTTTCAATAATTCAATAATAATTTTGTATTAATTATTAATACTTTAGTCCAAAACCAGTGCCGGAACGGCGTTCCGCCGCGTTCCGGCACCATGACACCCCTGTTCAGTACTATTTATATTTCTTAAATTTTTCTTGTTTTACATTTTGATTCAAGAACTGTTAGGTGCTATCCAAAAATGGCAAAGAAGAATTACAATGTACTTCAACTTACAGTTGAAAGTTCTGATGGTGTATTTAGTGTCATCCCTCCAATGTCTTTAACGTGGGGAGGTTTTGGTGAACTGTAGGTGACAGCCAGGTGTGAGTTGATAAGCACTAAAGCCATATCGGACGCCAGCATGGTGAGTGGTGGCCTTGTTTCCCATCCAGGATACCTCACATACTTGTCTGCAAGCTCTTGTAATTCTCTGATTCTGTAGTAGTTCACTCCTATACTTATTGCATGCTCTATGGCACTCGCTAATCTCCCGAAGAAACTTTTTTTGTTCGAGCCGAGACTGTAGATATCGACCTGGTAGGTAGGGTTGTCCGCCAATCCATTCATCTCATTAATGAAATTACTGTCAGGAACTGTCAGCAGAGATACTGGGATAGCGTTGAATTTGTGAGCCCATATAGCATTGATTTCCTGCATTAGCTGGCATTCTGATATTACCATATCGTAAGTTTCGTTTGAAGACAGGAGTTCCTGAACTGTAGGTTCATTCGTGTACACATCTACTAGTAATTCACGGATTTGTACTCGATAATCATTGTACGCATGCGGAGACCAAGTGTGTCTTGATTCTTCTGGTGCAACATCCCCTGTTGGGAATACCCATCTTTCATGAGAAGTGTACATAGGTATACAAGTAAAAACAAAAGCTATAATACTATTCCAAGCATGAACCTGTTCCTGAAAAGGAAATGAATTACCAGCTCTAGACTTATGCTTTTGGGAGATATGAACGTTTCGTCAAGCCATCCTGCCTAGCAATTGAACGGTTATCCCAAAATTGTCCGAATTAAATCAAATTTAATTAAAATCCAAGTTAATGTAAGTGTAAATCCAACTTATTGTGATTTTTTTTCCGCTTTGTAGGAAAAACCAAATATGAAAATTTATCAGGGGGTAGATAGAGTCAAATACAATAATCTGAATCCTAACTGGAAATAAATGTTTCTGAATCAAATAAATGGATCATGTCCTCCATTGGCAATTGGAGAAGAAGAGTAAGAAGAGGCTACCGGGAATCAAAGGTTTGCTGTTATGATTTATTCCTCTCATTCTTTGATTGAAAGGCGAACGAATTCTGAATCATGTCATTGTCATACCAAGTCATCAGCTCATCTCAATGTTAGTAATTGAAACTGTACACAAATACGTATAAATCCCACTTGGAATAAAATAACACAATTCAAAATTCCTTTTTATTTATTTTTATTTTTTTCAAGGTGAGAATCATTTTTTTAACCTCTTCACAATCAGAAATCGTGCGGGAAGCTAATGAAATGAGATTTTCTTAAGCAAGTTGCCTAGCTGATGTTTTAGTGAAGATGAAGATATTTTTCAAGATAAGTGATAAGTATGAACTAATATGGGGATATGTGGTGGGTTTCACTTGATTTAGCTGGTGGCTTCACACCGTGGAGGTTTCATCAGCTATCTCCATCTTTAAATCGCGATTTGCTCCCGACTTTGCCATGTAGGTAACTGTTTGTGTTATATCCAGGTTCTGTGTCAGTTTGTAACCCCGTCAGACATAGCCTCAAGTTAGATCTTCGATATAATTAAGACCTCATCAAGTTTATTTGATTGGTTATTATTCGAATGAGGGCCAACTCACATTTGTTTAACTGAGTAACACTTTAAGGCATTATCTTCCCTAGCCCCAAGTAAGATGTGAATATCCAAATGAACTACTATCATGTCATGGAACTAAGTGCAAGTAAGTTTTTTTCTTTAGAATGTTACCCAAAAAAATTGACAGAAACATCAATTAATGGTATAATTCTATCTGTTAATTATCATGAATGATTGACAGTATACTCACTCATTGTCTGTGCCAGGTTGTCCTTTATAATGAGGTTCCTCACGTTAGGCGGCGGATTTTTAAGAGGTAAAGGTGTCAAATAGTCAACTTGATGCCCCCTGTTGGCTAAAGCTATTATGACTGGGTGGTACACAAAATGGTGACTTTTCCATGGCATAGGGAGAAATACGAAGATCCTTGCTGACCAGGACAGGCCAGAGCATACTGCCAAAATCACCAAAACTCCAAGGAAGAACCTTAAATCATAATATTGAAATATTTGCTTACTTTCAAAGGACAGGAAGGTAATGAAAAAGGTCAAGTAAGAACAGTTAAAAGAAATCACAGTTTAAGATTTTAAAGAAATCTTTTTTTTTTTTTTAATCTTCCCACTTGTCAGTCTCAGCTATTTTTTCTCAGACATATCCACTACAAATTCACACGTTTTCTAATCAATATTCCTTAGAAATGAGTATTCTACCTAATTACATTATTCTTTATTTTGCCAAACTAGCCATTTTCAGCGGTTTTCAGGAATTTCTATGAGTTTTTCGTGCAAAAAGTGATGTCCTCCTTTCATAAAATGAAATTTTTTTTTAGTTTCAAAATCAGATTTTCTGCTATGCCGTTCATATTTACCTATGATAAACGGTATGATTATACAATCATAAATATTTATACAATCACTTATTACAGGCGGCCCTCTACAAATCATATTAATTTCCATTAGAGGTCATTCCACTGTGAACTCTTTCAGCAGTTTGCAAAAACGTAAATTGTGTACGAAGTATTCCATACCTGGTCATGACGGCTCCAATGGTGAGACTAAACTGGTAACGCGACGCCTTTTCAGTTGAATTTATATAGAAGACGCAAAAGCGATAAGGCAAAAACTCTATGCTCTCTTCGAGTAGGATGTCCGTGGAGCTGCCCGGCCGTCACTATGGTAACTAGCTGTGATGAGTAGACGCCGGCCTTTAGAGTTGCACAACGTCGCGCAGTCGCCTTGCCTTGTAATCGCCGTCTACCAGAAACACTAAAACACTTTATCAATCGTGCAAGGCCTTTGCAATTCATCAAATTTATGTGACGGGGTTTGATTCGTTTGAGTCGGGCAATTCAATATTGCTTCCTCACTAGCGAAGGTAGAAAAGCTAGAAAAAGTATAATACCGAATCTTATATCAGTGGTAACAAAATTGAAAATTCAGCTGTCTGTATGTTGCTTCAAATGATGAAAGTACGTTCATTTCTCGTTCATCTTGACTAATATGATAATTAGTGACAGTAATATCAGCTATTTTATTAGAGTGATGGAAATGGATAGTTCCCTCTTCCCATTTCTCTAAACCGCTGCCCTGAGCAAAAACCTGGAGCCTTTCAGCTTTTATGGTGATATCTGAGGGTTGCGGACTAATCGCCTCTGCTCTCTGAAGGGGTAACTACACCATTACATTAAATCCATGTCACACACTCCTACAGTTGGATTCTAATCGAAATTTGTATTATCCTAACTTAATTTTTAGCCTATCAAAATCTTTCGATACTGAAGTGATACTGAACTACCTTAAAACGGTAGCCTTACGCTAACTCCAATTCTAAATATTGTTTCTTAATTTGAAGTAAGTGTTTCACATCTTGTAGTAGATGACGAGAATGATCAGAATATTTTGATTACGCCTTATATTGTTATGTAAAATTCCTTCCGTTTTTGGTTTATTATTTTCAATATTAAGCCTTTGTAATCGTACAGAAACTGTATTGGCACGCAATTACCACGGTAACTGAGGAAACTGTATCATCAGTTACAAGTCCTGGAATTCCTTTTTTTGTGGGGGATACTTTCACAGACACTGTTTACTGTACCCGAAATGCAGGGGTTTTCGTTTACAACTAGTCAAATGGAGATCAATTACTGCTTCGGGTAATGCAGAGTCAACTAGGAAATACAGCATACATGTATTCATCTCTGACGTCACTCCAAGACTTTCCAAAGTTAAGAGTTAGGCTTCCAGACGATCTGACAACTGAATCAAGGCCAATGAACTCTTACTTGTGGCTTACAACAATACTAAACTTGACAATTCCATAACATAGTGTTCAATGAGTAATTCATCACATCCGAACCGACTTGTTGGTTAATAGCCTTTTCATAATTTTCAGCGGATGGGGGGGAAACTGGCTATAAGCTTTAGCTTACTACCAGGTTTCGTTGTTCGAGTCAAATACTGGAACTTTTCCTCAGCAGAGTATGAACCATCATAATGAACTTTTTTGAATTGGGACCAAAAACCTATCAATTGAGAAACCAAATTGTCTGAGTTCGATTTTGGGCACTCTCATGCCCACCCTATTTTCTATGAAATTAGACGCAATAGAATCAACTG
The DNA here is from genome assembly GCA_031894815.1 of Creontiades dilutus. Classification (NCBI taxonomy): domain Eukaryota; kingdom Metazoa; phylum Arthropoda; class Insecta; order Hemiptera; family Miridae; genus Creontiades; species Creontiades dilutus. The sequence goes on from JAVIWC010000851.1 coordinate 1,745,142, forward strand.
AAGCAAGGGTTTCGTTAACAATGCCAATTTCAATTTGATGGAATGATATTTCTCTTCATAGTGCATGCAGATATCTGACTTAGACATCATAACTTCTTCAAACTTTTCATCAGCGGTCGTCTCACAAAGTTCAATCATTTATCAACTCATTCAACTCTACGTACTTATTTTCTAACATCTGAAGGTCCAAAACAACCAACAGGTTGAATGTCAAACATAGGTAAAAAGGTGTTTACCAGCCAGATAAATATTTTCCTACACACTCCTCGTTTTTTTTCAATGTATTTTGACATGATAAAACTACTTATGTCAATTTATTCAACGTCTTGGTTAAGTCAATCGATCAACGTTGTTCTACGGAGCAAATCTGGGCCAAACAATCGAAATTTCTTCTCCATTCCCCACAAGGGATGCCAACATTCTTAACAAATGTTAACCAATACTCCAATACTATCTACCCCAGAACTAATGCTATCATGACTTAACTACTTATTTCCTACTCACAGCAGATATTAAACTAATGATAACAAGTAGTATTTCCTCGTACCTCTGCCCAATGTCGGAGGTGCAACGGATGGGGGAGGGTAGGATAAGAAAACCAGAACGCTTCCTTCTTCGCGTTGGTTTATCGTCGCGTCACTCACTACCGATTTCGTCCATTCTACTATAGCTCCGTCTCCCGGTATCGAATGTATATCGCCGCTTGATCGCACTCTTCCGATAACTTCAGGATTTCCACCCTCTTGATATGGGAGCCAACTTGTACGATCTCTTGGGGGTCTCCACTCGAACGCCCCTGGTGTCTGCTAGCTTCCGCTATGGTGGGGTAGAACTGCGATGCTCAGCATTCTGCGAACCCGAGGCCGAGCGGGGTTTGCCGGCTCGAAATCGGAGTCTCAAGGCAGACGGTGGAGGTGCTAGAGGAAGCGGGAAGGGGGCCGAGGGCTGCGACGGTAGGAACTATCTGGAGAGATACGCGACCTGTTAGAGAGCAGCGAAACCTGGCCGGCTCAGCTGTAGAGTTCTGCTGCTCCCCCAGGTCTCGGCTGATCACAAACTTTATCAAAAATGTAACGACTGATTACAACTAGGCTTGCTATAAAAATACACAACGTGAGATTCGACTTGACTTTTTAACCACAAACAAAATTGAATGCACCCTATTTGAATTCGAACTTGAGCCATTTCGAGCTAGAGGAAAATTAAGGGAGGAATATCGATGGTGGAAAATAAGCGTAGTGTGTGTATATTAATTTGGTCATTCATTCTTTCCATATGGGCAGGTCTGTGCCTGTCAATACCTTGAATCGGTAGCAAAATACAAATACCTGGGTGTAATGCTGGATTATGGGCTAACGTGGTAAGCACAGGTTCAATATTTGTGGTCTAAGTTGAGAAAACTCTGCTCAATATTTTATAATTTAAGGAATTTACTCTCCAGAGATAGGCTAAAATTAATTTATATACCTTTAGTTCAATCAGCCTTGCAATATTGTATTCTTGTATGGGGAGGCACGCTTCCTAGCGCACTGTCTAAATTAATCACCCTTCAGAAAACCATAATTAAAATCATGTTATTTAGACCTCGAAGGTAACCCAGCTATCTTATCTTCAATGAAGCCAAAGTATTCCACCTACGCCAACTGTTCATAAAAAACCTCCTAATGCACTATTATAAAAATCCTCTCCTTTGCAACGCTTCTCCATCCCACTTGTACCCCACCCGATAAATAATATCATTAATCCTAAATAATGTCATTAATCCTAAAATCGCCACAACTAGATCCTCTCGCAGTCCTTTGTACCTCCTTCATCTGATTTTTAACCTTCTTCCTCCCACCATGAGACTCCCCATGTATCACTCCCGAAACATGTATAAGCGTATGGTATTTACCTGGCTAATTAAAGTGGACTACCATGACTATGAATCGCTTCTGAGGAGCGTTTATTTGTAGGTTTGAAGAGCGTTGTTTCTGTTTTTATTTTGTAATTAATTTATTCTTATTAACCTCAAAGTAATTAATTTGATCATATTGTAGTAATTAACGACTCTTGCTCGTCACCACTGGTGTACGACAAGCAATATTATTCTATAATTTTATTTAACAAATTTTTCTTCCTTTGTTTTTTTCAAGAATAAATTCCCTTTCTCTCTCTCTCTCTCTCTCTCTCACATTAATGCTGTATTTTTCAAGAAAAACCGGGCACTTTTAAGAAGGCTGGGCCCAGGGACATCGGATCCAGTGACCCCCTCTCTTTTTTTTTTTTTTGGTATTGGTATAAAACCATTCAACCATACATATTATAGCAATATTATTCTATAATTTTATGTAACAAATTTTTCTTCCTTTGTTTTTTTCAAGAATAAATTCCCTTTCTCTCTCTCTCTCACACATTAATGCTGTATTTTTGCAGACAATTTTTGTTGATGGTGCCTCGACGTTGGGTTCATTTTAGGGCAGACAATTTTGTTGATGGTGCCGAAGCTTTGAATGTAGGTAATTAAAAAAATTAATCTATATTTTGTCTTTCAATAGTATTCAACAATAATTAAAAACCTCAAACAAAAAACCATTAATAATAATTAATATCAATTGATTGATCAAACCTTCAAGTACTTAAATTTCCAATTCTAATTCGTTTCTAATTATCTTTTATCTCAGTTAGACCTACTTTAATTGTTTGTTACTAATTGTTAAATGTCCTTAAACATTATTTCGCCAAAGTGGAATTTTACTTACTGATAAATGAACTTGAATTACTAATTCATAAGTTTGTTTCTTCTTTTTTTAGGACTTGTACCTACTTTTCCCCATTTTACCCTTTTGACAGTAACTTTTTGGTTTCGAATTTGGATTCAATCGATTCACCGACCCAAAAAACATTGAAAAAAAAAAAAGTATGATTTAATGATCGTTTTGTTACACTCAGAGGTTTTTTCCAAAAATCGGTCATTGTAGCACCGCAAATGTTGAACCTAGTTATAAAAATGTTTGGCTATACGATTACAAACGCGTATTATTGGATGTATTAAACCAAAATGAAAGGAGGAGGTCTGGAAATTGGAAAAAAGTGACCCCTTATGATAATGAAAATAAATTATTTTGCAGTAATATGTAGTGACATGATTATGATACCTAATAGCTCTTATACGTTAGTGATTTCCCAGGACTGGAGGACACCTACCTACTTGAAAGATAATATTACAGATCAGGGATTCGCTCGTCAACGAGCAGTTTCAACACTTACTACACTTCCATGGTACGGACGTGATTAGGTATCTACTTGAGAGAAATCTACGATTACGATATCGAGTTTACGATGCGCAATTTATTTGTATCGATATACTAACCAGTTCCATATTGACCCAAATAACCTGCCGTCGTTAGTACCAATCTTAAATCTGGACCCTGAAATTAGAGAAGTAATAGGTGGATCTCCCAATAACGTTAATTTCGATGAAAGTCTTTTAGATCAGCATATAGTCGAACGATATGCAAAGTTAGCAGGGCGTCATGATAATAACGAAATTCATGAACCAAATTTCTCTGTCTCTGGAAATATGGATGTTGATTCACGTGACTCGGATTCAATAACAGTTCATTCGAATTTTCAAGGCAATACCACCATACAAATATCAATTAAAAATGGACCAATAAATTATTGCAATAATCACATTTTAATAACTACCTTCGGTCGAGCACTGAAAAAAAAAAAAAAATCACTGAAATATATGAGTCCAAAATTCAAATAGATGTTGAGCTTTCAAAGAACAATTATTACCTAAGGATGTTAAAGAATACATTGCGCCGAAGACGAAATACGGAATATATTTCCCTAAATATGACATAGAAGAAACCTTTGTTCAGATAATGACTAAAAACTTCAACATTCAGAAATAGACTTTACAAAATACTCGAAAAATTGTTGGATGTTCCTTACGTTGATGAACAAAACGCAAGAATAGAATACTAAAATTGTGACAAAACAAACGGTTTGCAAAAGACTTATCAAAAAATCAAAAGGAATTATTGCTGGCCCAATATGGAAAACGATATTCAAAATTATTTAAATCAATGTGAAAACTGCCTCCTTCCTAAAAATGAAAGGAACCCATTAAAAATGAAGTACAACTACTCCTACCCCTAACAGATCATTTGAAATCATTCACATTGATAAAATTACACTTGAATGATCCAAATATTTATCAATAATAGATCATTTTAGCCACCATTCCCAGACTGCTTATCTTGAAACATCACATAGCTTAGATGTGGTAAATTTTCTAGTCAATTTATATATATAAGTTAAGATATGGGCCGAGAAGAAAGAGTTAAAAAAAAAAAAACACTGATTTTGATTGACACACTAGTTTGGTGGAGCTGAACGTGATTCAAAACCAGACGGAAATCGGGCAGAGTGACGTTCTGGACAAGAGCGGAGACGAGACTGGCTCGAGGGACGTGTTATTGCGAAATGCGCGGTTGCATTATGAATCTGGTAACATTCCCTCCGTGTGATTTCCTTTTATTGTTGCCCATCACTCTTCATAGCACCATGCGTTCTATATAGGTCTAGTCATTTTATTTTGTTGCGTTCTTAATAAGGGATTCAATAAAATACGTTCTTTTTGCGTCCGAGTCTACCAAGGTAGCGGAAGCATTGTTTTCACTTTCGGGATGTAAAAATTTTTTCGTCTCCAAAATCAAAAATTCAACTCGCATTTTGCGTTTTAGACCTTTCTGAACAATTTTGGTTCCGTGTCTGTCTGTGTGTCTGTCTGTCAGCAAATCCTTGTTGCGGGCAAAACTACACGAAGTTATAGTCCGATTTTGATGAAACTTTCAGGGATTGTGCGGGTTGGGGTGTAGATGGTCCCCTATAGGTTTCATGACCCCCAGATCAATAGTAGCCTCTGTGCATGCGCAAACGTGAAATCTTGCCACAAGCATAACTTTGGGAGTTCTTGACCGATTTTGATGAAATTTTCAGCGATTGTTCGGTTTGATGTGTGGATGATCCCCTATAAGTTTCATGACCCCCGGATCAATAGTAGCCCCTGCGCATCCGCAAACGTGAAATCCTTGTTACACGCATAACTCCGGGAGTTCATGACTGATTTCGATGAAATTTTCAGGGATTGTTCGGATTTGGTATATTTTATAGTTCGTTCAATAGTTGAACATGCCTACCTTTATTTTCTCAAGTTATGCTCCTGCATAACAATAAATTTACCCTAATTCAATATTTACTTCGCCTAATTGAACGAAGTTCTTCAGTCAATAATAATTTTCAATGATCTATACAGTCATGTTATGGATACGAGGAAGCTATGTGTCATACCCACTTGGCAGACGTTTTTTTACTTAATTTTCTGTGATTTTATATTTGTATAGACTGGAATGTATAGACGAAGGAAACTAATGGATTATTAATATTAAATGGATATAGAATGTATTCTTGACTTAACTTCAACTTGAAATAACTTGTTAGAGTTGAGTAATGTGAATTTAAATTAAAAATGAAATTGTATTATAAGGAGTATAAGGATAACTCTTTCACTTTACTACAACAAGGCTACATGACCCTGGATATTTCTAATTCAAATATAATTGATTGTGGGTTTTACAGGGTATCACACCCAAGTGAATGGCTAGTTACTGATCACATCAGGACTGGTGAAAGTCACCCTTTAACATGTTTGTTCATTTCTCATATCTTTCATGTAATATCAGTTATGAGATTTTTCGAATGTGTTTTCGACTTCAATTCATTAAATTATCATAACTCCCTTAATCCTTTCATGGGTCTGATTGTTCTTGGATGGAGCAGTGCTGGGGACTGTCTGTCTCACAGGGTCATGCTCAGCCTGGACCACATCATTTGACGATTTCCAAAAATGAGTCATACTACACTAAAAACACTTGAATTCCTCTAAAAATGGTTCGATTTTGCTCAAACCCTGTCAAGATAATCCTAAGGTATCAAAGTAAACAAATCAAAATTCTTTTCAAAAGGTTTCTAGGCTTAGAAAAATGAAGTATCATCACAATAACTGGTGGGTGCGTCTTCACTAATGATGTTGCCACTTCACTGAGTTCACAAAGATTGCTTGCATTCTCACACAGTTCTCCAGTAAGTTTGCTACTGATCACCGTCACAAAATGGACTTGCTCATGCTCAATAGGGTTGTAAGACTGATGTTTATCGTCTATTGGCAGAAAGACTTCTGGCTGAGGAGCCTGGGGCTGGGGGAGCCAGCTGGTCTCGTCCCCCACCCTGGGGGTCACCCCATACCTCCGTACAGGGGTAACAATCCAGCCAATGTGGGGGTTGGATTTGTCCATTCTCTGTTAAGTCATTTTCAGGGGGCTGGAGCTCCTCCTGAGGGGTGGCGGTTTCCTGCTCAGGTATGATTGGGGGCAAGGCAGGCTGGGGGCTACAAAAACTATAGAAATTAGACCTGTTACAAGCATATGTAGACACACGGACAGACATGAAATGAAAGTTGTTCAAAATGGTCTAAAAGGCGAGAAAAATATTTAGGTACATCACCCAAAAGTGAAAACAAAGCTTCTACTACCCACAGGTTAAGTTGGAAGAAAATTCCCAAAAATAACCCAAAACAAATAAACGAGTTGCAACAAAACTAAAATGACTTGATGAATAAAGAACCAAGGCAGACTAATCAAGAATGATGAGCAACAACAAAGGGAAATCCAACATGTAGAGAAGGGTACCTATCAGATTCATAGAGCAGCCGCCAGAGTGCATTGTGGAGCCCCTCGCTTAGAGAGGCAAGTGCTGTTCTGGGACCCACTGGGTTGTGCCATAGGGAGGCAAGTGGAAGGAGAAAACCGCAATATTCACATTAATACCTCCACCATTGCCTATTGGTAACAAAACCATGGTCCCCGTGGAATTTAGTTTCCTTTTCAAAAACACATTTTTTTTCTAATAATTCTGTTTGAAAATTTCGAATTCCTGGAGAAATAGAGATTTAACAGTTTCCATGAAGTGATAGTTGCGCTACGTACGGCTTGTAGCTGTACCCAACGTTCAGAAGCTGTGTGCCTTCTTATCGTTACTTCTTACCGCATGTGTCTCCCGTTCCATTGTTGTCCTTTTCCCTTACCTAGTTCCATGCCGTTCGATTTTTGAAATATCCATGTAAAACGTGATAGCTGTTTCTGTACCTTCCCTGCCTAAGCCTAACTAGTGTTTATTAAACTTCTCTCGCAATTTCGTATTTCTGCGACAGTTTCGAACGTTTTGAGAGTCCGTGTAACTGAAAACGGTAATCGTTCAATAATTCTTTCAAACTGTGCATTGTGCACTTAAAAATCGTTGGGTGATAGATATCTGAGTTTACAAATTTAAAAACTGTAAGTGTTCATTTTTTCATGGATTGAATTTTACGACCCCTCTCAAGTCATGAAAATGGATTGGACTCCCGACGAAGACGGATTGCGGCAGATCCTTCAGCTACTCAAAGAATCTCAATCTCCTGACACCAACACTCAAAGAGCTGTTCAACAAGTATCCTTACCATATTGTATAGCTACAATACGACATTTTCCCCCATTCATGTTTCCTGCGTCCGAATCGTTTTTCACACAATCACGTGAGAAACATTGTTGGATAATGTAAAACGTTATCTTAATAAGTCGGCACCTAGTTTCTTCTCTATTCCGATTCCGTATTACGCCTTGAATATACAAAATGCCGTAAGCCTACATGTTTCCATTTCTCTTACGTATAGGTCCATAGTTTATAGTCATTGAAATTATTTCTAATTAAACATTGAAATCGAGTTCTCAGTGTAATCGATCTCGATCATATGTTAATTTGCTTCTTTAAATACGTTGATGCGGCGTTCATGTTGGTGGCACTAAATATCATCAACATAGCAACCGGAGTATATCCTCACTATTCACAGTGTTCACTGCGCATTAGGCTTTAGCTTGGTTCAAGCTGGCCAGCTGAAATGCGTTCGGAGCACTCAATATATACTTGTGAAAGGAGTAACTATGGCCGTTCAATGAAGCTATAGGACGCGAACTGGTTGCCTCTCTTCCTGGGATGGTACAACCTACTTGATGAATTCGTTCTGTTGGCTCCACGCGGGTACTGATTCACTTGGGCCATCTACAGCGAGCTATCAGTTGCTTATTGGGTCTAGTTATTGTTTTGTTCTGAGGCTGTTTCACATTTGCTTCGAACTGAGTGTAGTGCTCACCCTTGAAACCCTGGTCCCTGGTTGGATTCCTGTGAAATATCAAGTTTTTTGGGGGTCGATTCTCTCGCCCCAGTACGGGGTAGGATTCGGGAGCGTTCGTTGTTTTTTGGGATTTGTTAGACCTTGCTAACATTCCCATACCCTTTCTGGTGCCCCTAATTATATTTTCCCAATATGTTATACGATTTTTTTAAACTGAATGAATAGATGATGAGAAAATGTGTAGGCAATACGAGAGCTGAGCTTCGTGGTGCAAATAGGTACAAACTTTCGGTAATATGTTAACTTCTCAAAGGGAAGCCTTAGTAAAGCTGTCATAGCTTGATAGCGTTCTATGTTGACATGACTAGATAACTTTTCTGTGGCATGCCAGATTGTTATTCAAGGGACGGTTCTATCACGTTTCCTGTTTGAATACGTCAAATCATAGACTGTTTCATAGATGTATGAGGTAATCGAACTTTTATCGGCTAGCAAATGCGATTGATACTCCGGCGTTAAGTGTTCCTCCGTTTCCTCCGAACAGTATTTAAAATCAAATGAACACGTCGCTACCCCATCCGTTTCTACGTCGTTTTGAACCTGTGTAATCGCTCAGAAAATGATTGATATCTTGATAGGATTCCCTGTTGGAGAAGTCCAGAGAAAAACTTCTGCCCTTATCAATTCGGCTCCCGTGGTCAATTTAATCAACACTGTTTTCCGAATGTTGCTCTCCTCTCTTCATCTCTGCTGAATTGGGGTTGGATACTCGATTGAGTGAACATTGGAGTTGTGTACCCAGCAGTTGTTTACTGGAAGCAATAACAGTCGAGAGAGGTTGTGGTATTCGTTTTTTACTCATTCAGTCTGGAAGTGAAGACGCTAAGTTAGGAATGTTATATTTACTTGTTAACTTGTCATAGTGTACTGCCCCAAATCGTAAAGGCCCTAAAAAAGCGTGATACCTTGAAAAAATTCGAACTGTTTCCTTTCCAAGAGAATTTATTCATATTTAAATCTGTTGATTAAGACAATTTTTACCTGCTTCAGAGTACACAACCAAATTGTCGTTAATCAGAATCCATATAGCAAGAATACATTTGGCATTTCAAGAATTTATGCCGTTTAGGTTGCTTTCCGATTATTTGGGAAATCGAGTCGACTTCACATAAGGAGTATAGTAGAGGACGATAGTGTAAAAAAATATATATATATTCTCTATTACTTGTGTTCTGGTTTTTTTAGACGAGAGAAAGAGATAATTTAGAGTCTCTCTCCTTCATTAGCTTTCCTTCATTTCTTTGGGAGTAATTAGGGTACTATGGGCAGAATTCATAGACCTTACATGGTCAAAAGGAGATGCTTTAATGAAGCTCCGAGAAGCCAGTGACTACTCGTGTTATTCTTACTCACTGAATAAGAAAATGCTCAAGGGAGTGTAAGAGCATTCCCTTAAATGGGATTCATAATAAGATAACCAAGCAAATGCTCAGGTAAGTGAGCAGAGAAATTAAGTCCAAAGCTACCTTAAGTATTTCCTTAGTCACAATTCTGTAAGTTCTCTCTCATATTTTATTACTTTTATGTATTCTGATGATTATTTTCACTACATTTTTTCTCTACATAAGAAAGATTTTAGCAAAAATGGTAACATTTTAGGTTTGAACAAATAAATTATGTAGGTTCACTATTCCATAAATCAGAGCAAAAAAAATGTGCGCATCATTTTATTAATGAAGCTTAGTTAAACAACTTTTTCTTCTTCTTCTTCTTATTATTATTATTATTATTATTATTACCATTGCGTGAATCTTGAAATTAGAGGTTCATATCTTAATTTTCTTAAGAGTGGCACATTATAAATTATTTTGAGTGATATTTTATACTTTTGGAGTAACTGCCTCGATATTTTTCGTGAATTCATTCGGGGGCTAACACTAAAAAGATAAGGACGTACTTGAAAACCTTCAGGAAAAGTCTAACGGACTTGACGATAAACCTGTGCAAATTGAATTGAATTTGTGAATCAGATCAGGTCACTCAGGATGCTGTTAGATCCATCCGTTCACTCCACATTTCAAAAAATTGGTACAGTGGTCTTAAACAACTACCAATTTGGAGCACACCAAAACTTAGTCTGACACAAGCCAATAAAGTGATAAAACGGAACAATGAAATACGTTAACGTAGTTTTTTATTCAGGACAGGAGTCTAACTTGTTTGTTTGACCCACGGGAGTAGTTAAACAAGTACGTAATATATTCCCAAGCCTTTTTTTTTTTTAGGATCTCTTTTCTTCCTGCTATATTTTTTTGTTTCAGAAAGAGCTTCCTCACCTTAGCCTTCTCCAATCCACTAAAGTTTTTTCTTTTTTTTCTCAAATGTTCACTACCTTAATAGGTTGATTCAGGATAAAAACCTGAAACCTAAAACGGGAAACGTTCATGTCGATAATTGCCAACCTCCGTTAATCCGGAATGTATTCTCCTCAAGAAACGTTTACAATATTGAAGGAACGTTTTTATATTGGCAGAGCATGCATAATTTACAGTGATTGTAATCTTATTTTGTTGTTTCAATTTATTTTGGTACGATTTATATTGACCATCCACAACACTACAACACTCCACAACATTTCTATTTTGTAATTGGACCTTCCTTGTAGAAAATGAATGAAAACATGTTAAACAAAAGTACATTTCAATCGTAAGTGCTATGGTTTAATGACTTGACTGACATACTGACTTCGCATACCTTTCGACTAATAACTCAAAGCTATGTCATTGAGCATCACTACAAAAGCCATTTTATTGCTTCCTGCAGTGACAGATACCTTGATGCCAGCTGTTGAGGCTTACCTAATTCAAGTAACCCTTGTTTTGTATCACCTGCCTGTTCGTATATTGTCATCATTATGAATCCTTAATGAGTTTATTCAGAAATTGGAAGAGTTGAACAAGTTTCCGGACTTCAATAACTACTTGATATTTGTCCTGACTAAGGTGACCAGTGAAGGTAAATTTACAGTAAACTTCTAAGCTTCCACCCATATACTTTGGAAATTACTCATTGGCTGGTAATGTATGGTGAAAAAAAGTATCTTAGGACCTATCAACTTTCCTAACAACCAGTAGGGTTAAAAGAAAGTTTGCAGTTGGACTAACTTTTTTCTTCAGACTTTCTTCCGCTCAATCTGAACATACGAATTGAAGATATTTTCCATTGTTCTTTGTTTGCACAGGAAACTGGAGTGAAGCATTTTCCATTTCTTCTGTTTGTACAAAAATTTTCATCATACATTTGAAAAGCTTCTTGTGTTTTAAACAGTGTATATATAATATGTAACAATCACATTGTTGATAATCTTTTTTGTTAGTTCAATTCTGCTAAAAATGCTGCTCAATGGTTTTTCTTAATAATGAAATTCAAGTACAATTTTCATCATACATTTGAGCATCAATTTTTTGATAACAATCACATTGTTGATAATCTTTTTTGTTAGTTAAATTCTGTTAAAAATCCAATGATTTTTCTTAATTTTCTGTGATTTTTTTTTTTATTACAATTTTTTAAATGACACCAATTTAATGTGCTTAAAAATGTTATTAAATGAACTCATCCTTTGGTTTGGAATGTTTGATATTTTGGAGCAGTAACGGAGTTTTCATCTCATGAGATATCGTCTGGAATGGCTTCATGTATATAAAGCGTTGAAATCCAGGAATCATTTCAGAGTGTGTCAAAACGGATTTCAATGGTCAAAATTTTGTAAAATTTGTATCTTACGATTTTTTGAGTCATTGCAATACTTTAATCTTCTAAGGGATTTTGCTTTTAAAGTTCATGATTTTAAGGGACTCTGTGACACCTAGTTTCTTTAGGAAGATAGAGGGGGCTTACAAGGCTCCAACAATTTTGAAAAACTCTCTTAAATCACGTTTTAAATAGTTCATTGAATTGTTGCTGAAAATTGAACTATTCTCATTTGGTAGATTAAGAAATTGTCAATTTACATGAAAACCTGTTGTTAATGTTTTGTTCAACAGTGGTCAGTTATTTATAAGATTTAAGTTATTTATAAGATAGAATGGTAGGTGATAAGATCATTACAGTTTCAAAAAGCTCAGTATTTTTATATATTTTTTCTTCTCGTGTATTTTATAGACGAACCAACACGGTCATTAAGTGGTTTGATACTCAAGAACAATGTCAAAGCCGACTTTGAACGAATTCGTGTGGATGTTATGGATTTCATCAAGCAATCCTGTCTGGCTGCTGTTGGTGATCCAAGCCCTCTAATCCGTGCTACAGTTGGAATTCTGATCACCACTATAACATCAAAAGGAGGTCTGACTGCATGGCCAGAACTGTTACATGCATTATGTAACATGCTGGACTCCCAGGAGTATAATGTTTGTGAGGTACAGTTGCCACTTTTGTTACTGTTTGAATTGTGTCAGCAGTGACTTAATTATAGCCTAAAGCCAAAACTCAATCTCTTAACAAATTGGATTCATAGAGTTTCATCAAGTTGTTTTGCATGATGAACTAAATTTGATGTATTACGAAAACCAAAACATTCGATTTGACGTCCAAGCTACGTCAGTCTGGCTGACAATGAGGGCAAGTGTTGGTTTGATTTTCTATGACAATAAGGGCGATTTCCCTCCTGCTTCAAAGATGATTGAGCTGCTACGACAACTATTACATTTTTTGCGACACACGTACTGTCAATTTTGAACTAAATTATAAATTTTTTATTGTTTATCTTTTGATGTTTTTATTGCACTTTGCTAGATAAAATCCGCTGGAAGTGACCCATAAGTTGGTTGAGGCAGCTTAACATGTAACCTCTAAAGACAGTGATGCAAATTACTCCACTGTATAGGGTGTATCAGACTCAACTGACCATACGTCAGGGGTCGATTCACCACTAATTTGCAACAACTTTTGCCCTATAACCTTTTTCCAGAACCCCTCATAAAATCTATAAGCAATCAACTGAGGTTAAAGTCTAATTTGCGGAAAATTACTAAAATTTACACATTTTTAACTCCGGGTATTGACCTATTTAATGTGGTTCTCGTGAATCCCTGTCTAATGGATAAACTTCCATAAGATCTCAGCTTTTCAATTGTATAGTCATTTTTTATTTTTTAGAAGAAAGTGTTTTGGGAAAATTGAACTTGATTGATAAAAAACTTGTTTTTTTCTGCCAACATGACGGTTTTGACGCTAACAATGATCCCCTTGGAATCATCCACTTCATTGGACAGAAAAATAACGATCATGGTTGCCACAGGTTTTTCACCATAAAAATATTTAAACTTTCATATATATATGTATATTTACCATTACTGTGATTATCTTAATTTGATTGTAATAATTATATCAATCGTTTTTTCAGGGTGCTTTTGGCGCTCTTCAGAAGATTTGTGAAGATTCTAGTGAAGTACTAGATAGCGACGCATTGAACCGTCCTCTAAACATTTTGATACCCAAGTTTATCCAATATTTCGGACATTCAAGTTCTAAAATCAGGTATGTATCGTTTTGCATTGCTGATAATATTGTCATTACATTCGTTTAGGATTCTCAACCACTATCAAACTTGTTGAATTAGTTGATTTCTAAATGATAGACTTGTGGCTGGCTTCATTCTGGGGTTTCCAGAGAATTGAAGAGTTAATTAACTAAACACAATAGCAACAGTGCGAGAAATATTCCTCATAATTTCCTCATTTTCACCACCTAACCTTGGTTTATTTCATTTTATGAAATTATCACAATAATGGGAAACAGCTACTAGATCAATTATAATCCCCCTCGATTTTTGTTAAATGATTTTAAAAAAATCATGTCCTAAAACATTTCAGTCGTTTTTTTGAATTCCATTTTTATGAACCTTTGCAGGATTTGTTAGAATAATTTTTGTCTTGGGTGATTGTTCCTTTGCATCTTTACTTATATTTGTTTATATTTATGTTTTAGGTCACATGCTGTTGCCTGTGTTAATCAGTTTATATTTAATCGAACTCATGCATTGATGCTTCACATTGATACATTCATTGAGGTAACTATAAATTAACTCAAATTGTATTTTCTTGAGCATTCAAATCAACAAAAATTATTGAAGATTGAAACGTGACTCCATATGTATATACGTTGCAAACTGATATTTGACTGACATCCTGCCCATACCTCCTTGGAGACAGTTGAATTGGAAGCATCAGCCTCCTTTCAGTCATCATAACGCCTCTCATGTGAGCTAGAGTTATAACCTATGGGGACTATATCAGTCTTTACAAATACTTCTGTAATCGAGGATCTGGAAAGTTGTTGACAGTGCAATGATTGTCTTTGAAAAAAGAGCATGTTCTCATATTGCAATATCACTCACCAAATCGTCACACTGCATGCTTTGAGTAAATTGGATAGAAGATTGTTCCATCGCTGCTTTCTCGTCTGATTTTTGAGCGTGGGTGATCTCTAGGCTTTGTGCTCATTCAGTTTCTTCCAATGCACGAATCTGACATCTGTGCGTTAGAAACTGTTTGAGAATGCGGTATGTTGAAGTTCACAGTAGTAATGAGCTCTCTAAGTGATGATGTGGAGATGATCTCATGTAGAAAACGTGATCAGATGGCAAAACTGGGACTTTTTAGGGTACAAAATAAACCAATCTTCCAACTTCCTATTCTCTCCTTAGGCCCAGTAATGGTGTTTGTGGGCATCAATCTTGCTGCCTTGTTACTCAATATGGTATGTACCTCAAGCCATGTTGATTTGAAAGCAAAATCAATGTTGCTCTTCGATCTTGGATTGTTTTTCTACTTATGTTATTTTGTCTCTTCATGGGATTGAGAGACAGAAGCTTCGTCTTCTTGCCAAGAAATCAATCATTCCAAAACAGATGATGATGGTGACGGATGAAAAATGTTGTAAATTAGTGAAAAAGAAGTACTGAAAAAATAATCAAGTTTGCTCAAAGAGGGCTACAAATCGTTTATTAGAATATGCTGTATTATATCATGCTATGTTTTGCCATAAGAACAATATTGATCTATTAACTAGACTGTTGAACAAAGTATTCTCAAAGTTCTGCTCAAAAACATGTTTCAAATTCATTCAGACGTGTAGGAAAATCTATGAAAATATAAATAGAAAGAGTAAAATTCCTTGATTGAAGAGCAGATTTAAAACAACTTTTCCCACATGGACTGACAATTAACAGTTAACAAATAACTTTGCATTTAAATACGAAGTGCTCAAATTTCAACACAATAACTGTTCTATGCTAATTTTGTACTTTTTTAAATTTATACATGCAACGTGTTTAATTTTTTCAGGCTTTGTTTAGCCTTGCTAATGACAGTGAACCTGAAGTGAGAAAACATGTATGTAGGGCTCTGGTAGTTCTTTTAGAAGTGAGAATTGACCGCCTAATCCCCCACATGCATCACATAATTGAAGTAAGTGACCTTCTTTGACATTTTGCATTGTATAATTCCCAGTAATTAATTCAATGTCAAATTCTGTATCTAATTGCCATGAAATTTGTGTTCTGTATTAAGTTCTGTAGCTAAATTCCCATAAAATCTGTATTCTGTATTTAGTTCTGTATTTAAATTGCCATAAAATCAGGTTCATAAAAACAATTGGAAAAATAAACATTTAACAACGTTTATGAATTGGATTGGTTCATTATATAAGTGGGGGAGATGAAAACGAGAGCAGTGGCAATGGGAGACTTTATTCCAAATGGCTAGATGATGAAGCTAGAGGGAAGGATTCTTGTCCTATTGAATTTGCAGGGGTCTACTAAACCTGAACCACAACTGTTTGATGTAAGATAGAAGAGGATTGGACCCTTGAATTGTAGAGCTCTCATAACAAATCTGATCAAAACCTCCGAGATCTTGAATTATATCAAGATGGCTCAGATTAACCTTACGTATAGTTCAGCCATTTTGGTCTGAAGGGGTTAATTATTTTTAATAAGTACCGAAGATTCGCAAAAATGTTTTTTGAATGCTGGCAAATGTTACCCAATCCCAACATCCTGTTGTGGGATTCTCCTTAGGAGCAGTCCCAATCAAGCAGCAGCAGCACTTTGCTTCATAGAAGTTTTAAAATTTCATTGTTGTTGTTGTTATATATATTTTGTAAATCAGTGTTGTAAGTTATAAATCTTTGTGGCATTATCCAGTGATAATTTATTTTTTATTGTTATTTCTGGAATGGGTATTTCCTATTCTAATTGATGAATCATTCGTGTTACAGTACATGCTTCAACGAACCCAAGATAGTGACGAAGGTGTAGCTCTTGAAGCTTGTGAATTCTGGTTATCATTAGCTGAACAGCAAATATGCAGACAAGCTCTCACTCCACAGTTACCACAACTTGTACCTGTTTTAGTTAAGGGCATGAAGTATTCTGAAATCGACATAATTTTGTTGAAGGTAAGCATTCATTCAATAGCCTGTGAAATGTGAGATATTGTTGTTCATTTCTGTCTTCTAGAATAATTTATGCAGTGTATACCAAAACCAACCATGGTGTTCATTAGTGCTCTGACTTGTGAAAAATGACGTTTGGTTTTGTTTTCATCATTCCAATAGTTTTCAAGTAATGAAAAAGGGAAGAAAGCCATTTCTTCTCACTTCTCTCATTCTCTCTTAGGGTAAAGTGTAAACAGCTTCACTGCTCTTCATTATTATCACAAAACATTTCCAAGAATGAAGCATTTGACAATGGAAAATAGAGAATCTCTTGCGTTTCCTAATTGAGATCCCATATGGCATCTGTTGCCAGAGGGGTGAAACATGTACATTTTGTGGGTTTGTTTGCATGCACTGATTCTTTCTGGTAGACAGGTAATAAGACACTAAAACTGGAATAACTCTTGTCTTACTAAAACTGAAATAATTTTAAAGTTAGAATGACTGTAATTTCGTGAAAGACGGCCTCAGGCCTATTTTAGAAATAATTACAAGAGGTTTAATAGCGAATTGTGTTTATCATTCATACTTCCAAATTCGTCAACTGTCTTGATGAAAACACTAATTCACTTGTTTGGCTTAGAAAACAATAATTTTTATGTAGAAGCAGTGAGAACATTCTTTGAACTACCACACATTAATAATATTTATTTATTAAATCTCATAATTTTGGAATCGACATTTTTAGGGTGATGTTGAAGAAGATGAGTCTGTCCCTGATCGTCCTGAGGATATGAAACCAAGATTCCACAAGTTTCGTCCTACAAAACAAAACCCAGATCTACACACTGATGATTTGGATGATGATGGGGCTGATGATGAGTCTGCTCTCTCTGATTGGAATTTAAGTAAGTGGTTTTCAGAATTCCTTTTGTACATTCATTATTTTATTGTTTGTTGTTTAATGGACTTGAACAATACCAAATTAGCAGGCATTTGGGCTGATTAATGTTTAGAGAACAGTAACCATCAGAATGTTTCATTATTGATAGGCCCATTCCTGTATTGCTTGGAATTACCATCCAAATGAAACTACCTAGAGTAACCCTATCCTTTTCACTTTTTCATACTAGCTACAATCCCCCTTTTTTCATTTTTTAGTTGTTTGTTGTCATCAGTACCATGAATATCTCTGAGAAATTGGATTCCAGGTTCCTTTCATCTGCGACTAAATATTTTTTGATCTTATAATTAGTTATAGGTATAAGGATCAAAAATGGTTTATACAAAACCACTTTTATAACCGTTATGTTTAGAATTCAAATTCTAATACGAAATGGATTTGCAGTATTTCCTTCCATTGATAACAGAAAATTAAAGAGACACTTGTGGTCCAGCGTTGTTATGTACATTTGTGGTATATAACACTCAAAATCTTGAAATGGATAAAATAAAATAAATTCACTTTTCATGAGATTTCAAATCCCTTATCATTACCTAACTTCTTTACAAATGGGGGACATTTTAAATATATTTATAACTTGTGAAAATACTTAACTCGGGTTCTAGCAAGTTTCTAAAAATATTTTTGGTAGAAAAAAGTCAAGAAAAAGTTTTGAATCTTCATCTGAAGATGAAGGTGAAAATACACTGATGTACGATGGATCCCTTCAACTGTATATTCAGGGAATACGTGACCTTTAAAAACCAATCTAACATTAAAACTATTGATTTACTACCAATAAAAAGGTATGCAGCATAGTTTCTGCTTCTACTTAGAGGTAGCAGGAGCATTGGTCTCACCTCTACACGAGTGTAGAGCTAATTTCTTCATTTCCCAAAATCAGTATTTCCACACTTTGCATTTCAAACTATTCTGGACAACTTGTGTGATTCTTGTGACAAGCTTTTAGCATGGAACGTGCTTTTGCCTTGGACTAACTACCTAAAACTACTGCACAGTCATGGTGAAAAGAAAACACTTCCTTCTTAGGTAGTAGTGAGTGCAGCTAAAGCATGTTGCATATTTCTTGAATTTTAGCCATAGGCTCCAACCAAAAGCATTAGGGGCTCCAGGGGCTTGCCCTCTGTCTTTACCTGTATTTTCTACCATTTTCAACTGATTTTAATGAAGTTTTTAACTACAGTGCTAGTGAAACTGTAGATGGTCCATCTTCAAGTTTCATCACTCACAATCAACAGTTCTGTCTGTGCATGTGCTTTCATAAAATCCAACTTCTAACTGTCCGATCTTGATCAACATTGTAAGATAGACAGGGAAAGACAGTTTAATCGTTGCAAATCAATTTGAAGTCAATTTTATCATTATTGTACTCCCCCATCTAATTAGCTTCGTGAGATATCTACAATACATTGAGCCACCCATGTGAAGGTTGGTGTCTGTCCTATGACATTTTTTTCCAATGAATCCTTGTAGTAGTTCAATTTCCAAATATTCCAAGATTGATGATCTTTTGAGATTATTTAAAACAGAAAATGATGTAAACGCTAGTTGATTTGTACATTCATGTTACTAATACGAGGTTTTTTTTTGCAGGAAAATGCAGTGCAGCTGCCCTTGATGTCTTGGCTAACGTTTTCAGAGATGACCTGTTACCTGTACTGCTACCTATCCTGAAAGAAACATTATTTCATTCTGACTGGGATGTCAAAGAATCTGGGATTCTTGCTCTGGGTGCCATTGCTGAAGGTTACTAATTTCATTCTTCATTCTAGTGCACTAGACATGGTGGTTATATCATCTTACAATTTAGTTGATACTTATTGTTGTGATTGTCAATTATATGTCAGCGATTGTGAATTTACATGTAATTAATAGAGATTTATATGTTTGAAATTGCATGTATTCTGTTGTATGAGAGTACAAGCTACTCAGGGAAACTAATACATTGCTAGCTTCCTCAACATTATCTGCCTCACCCCTTTCTTGCAATGTTCGTTGATTTATTTATTCACTCGATGATTATTTTACTACCTTTTTTTGACAATGTATTATCACTTTATCAACCATAAGCCTATAACATCATTTTGATGTTGGAAATAGGTGGATTTTTGGCTTGCTGTATTGTTTTCACAACCACTGGTTTTCTGGACAATTTTTTGTCTTGCTCTATCGTATTTTCACTTAGTGCTTGAAAAATACTACAAATCTGTTGTAATGCCTTCCTAACCCTGTTGCTCCTAGCAGGAAGATCCTCAATAGCGTTTCTAGTGCACCGAGTTTCCATCCCTCAAGAGACAGGAATTGAGCCTGGAGACTAATTCCCAAGTTCTGTTTGGTCAGTAGTCTTTTGCCACTTGCAGAAAACTTTTCGCATCTCATTTCCAAGTAAAAATGGAACAGTGGGGAACATATCCCAAACTTTCAAGTTGGCATTTCAGTGGCTTGCAACTTGAAATGGTTACTTCATCTCACTGCTCAGGAAGTCTCTAAGGCTGACATTGGAATCGATTTTACCCTAACCTAATGTTTTTCTTGGAGTTGGGACACACTGTTCAATTGAGCCAATTGCCTCCCGTTTCCATGAAGGTTTGACAGTCATGGACATGGGATGTTGGCAATGTCTCTGAGCTTGAGATTTAGCCTTATCTTCGAGTCAACTTCGCCAAGGTTTGTACCTTGATGGAATACTCACTCCTTCATGATAGTCTTTTCCATTCCGTGAGGAGTTTGCTTCAATTAAGTTATGAAGTTCACTCTAATTTGTGCTTTTCTCCTAGTATCCCATGAATGAAGCTTTTGGCTGGGGCCCAGATTTACATGAAATGTATCTGAATTGGAATTTGATGAAAAAAGTTAGGGTTCCTATTAGGAGAAAAAAAACGTTTGGAGCATTAGCACCTCAAGTTTGCATCTCTTGAGATGTTACATGAATTTATTCCTTGGATAACCCTCTATCAAGTATATGCCATGTTTCTTGCAGGTTGTATGTCTGGAATGATTCCACATCTCAGCGAACTCATTCCTTACCTGATCAGCTGCCTGGCAGATAAAAAAGCTCTAGTTAGGGCCATCACATGCTGGACTCTTTCCAGATATGCACATTGGGTTGTGTCTCAACCACATGATAGTTTCTTCAAACCATTGATGACAGAGGTAAAGGATTGTCCATATATTATCAACGGTGAAAATTATTACACACAGGTTTATTATTTCTGTATTACATTTGATAGCCCTTCTACAGGGTGTCCCAGGATACTATGCCTTCACTTCAGGGGTCCATTCTGCATCTAATTTGCCACAAAAGGTGCCTCTTAGAGATTTTGTTACAGGCTTCACTTCTAAGTTTCCACTTCAGTTTTAAGATTTTCTTCTTGTTTCAACTTTAATTCACTAAACTGCCATAACTTTCTTAATTTGCCAATGAAATTCAAATTTAAGGATACCATTGGAAGGAGAGTTTAATACCTTTTTTTTCTCAATGCAAAATAAAAATTGTATGAATGAGCTGAGTTGGCCCAAAGTGAAAATTAGTCAGTTACAACTTTTTGGTAAGTTTAAAACCCATTTTGCATGCCTGATTGTAAGTATCTTCGGAAAAAAAAAACATCTCCAGCTTTCCAACAGTATGATCAATTTTTATCAAAACTCAAAGTTCTTTACTGATTAGAAAAGGGATCTATCAATTTCAGTTTGGCATCGAGTTGTGAGTATATGTTTTCACTGAATCTAATGGTGACACTCTCGAGCCTCCTTACAAGTAAGGGGTCAGTCAACAGTTGAAAGTTTCAATTTTCAATACTATTTGCTAGGAACTCGAGCACCTTGTTATTCAGCCTGTCTGACTAGGAGAATGGGGCTAAAAACCATTACTTATTGAGCAAGAAGCCCAAAGAAGTCACAATTGTATTCAGCAATAAAAGACACATGAAATTCTATGCAAAACTGATTTTTGTTGGAAGTTAATTTTGAATGAAAAACGTTGATTTCACGCTATCACCATTTCCTCTTATTGAAACGTTATTTTCTCAAGAAATTTCATGTGGTACTTTGTTATCTTATTCTGTTGGAAAGCCGAGATTCTGGCGACGTTTTTGCTGAGAAATGGGAGTTATTAAATCTGGTTATTGTAAGCATTGAAAAAGAAGTTTGTTTTTCTTAAATTCTCAGAATCTGATCTACAGACTAACTTGTCACATTCCAAGTCATGTTGACATTTTTATATTTTGCTCTAAGAAGATTAGAAATTTAGCGCTCTTTCCAACATTGTCCTCAATATTGATTTTAGTGAGAAGTTTGAGGGAGTTATGGCCTTTAGTGTGTTAAGATAGCAAACACAAAAAAAGAAAATCTTGAAGAAAGATAATATTAAAGTAATATTTAAGAAAAGAAAATATCAAAATTAAAATAACTCAGGAAATCCTTACAAAAAAGTCTATGAGGCATTTTTTGTCAGGAATGAGCTGTAGAATCGACCCTTGTCAGTTCAGTTTGTTACACCCTGTTACCGGTGGTTAGGAAACACTTGACGCACCTGAAAGGAGAAGTAGGCACACATCTACCAAAAATAATGAATAAAAAATAACACCTATCTTCCCTCCTCTAGTCAGAGAACTCAACAGAAAAGTTATAATAAAGTACAATTTTTTTAAAAAGAATTTCCAATGCAATTACATCAGCTAATTCCATTGTTGCAGTATTATTACTACGTGTACAAGTTATTATTTTTTTCTGACATTGTTCTTAAAATTAGTGAGAGCGTATGGATGAATGTAAAACTCTTTGAATTCACTGTACTGCTGCCTACGAATATCAAACTCAGAAATATTGACATTATTTTGAAAGTTTTCGATATTGTGATTGTTCAACATTTATAGACTAAATGTATCGTATTTATTTTATTGTTTAGAGCAGGTTGATCAATTTTTTCCCTCTACCCATGTTGAAGCGTAACCCTGCACGTTTTGAGGGCATTAAAAAATTGTTATCTTCGATTATTACAAAGTGCTAAAACAACTGATAGAAAGAAGACAAAATGTTTCAAGTGAACGATTTGTTTTTTGTCCATTGCTGTTGTTCCTGCTCCCTTCCTTTTGGGCGTAGGAGCATTTTATATTTTATACACAGATTCCTTTAATTTCAATGGTTCATTGCTAGAAATAATGAACCAGCTTCATCATTAAAATTTTCCTTTTTAGATGTTAGGATAGCATATCCCTCATCAGTGAAAAATATTGGTAATATCTAAATTATCTAACATGTAGTTCTATAAACATTAAAACCTACAAAAATGAGAGCTAGTGAATTTTGTTTTCGTTTCATACAAATAATACAATTATTTCAGCTTTTGAAAAGAATCCTTGACCCAAATAAGAAAGTTCAAGAAGCAGCATGTTCTGCTTTTGCAACTCTAGAAGAAGAAGCTTGTACTGAACTGGTTCCATATCTCGGATTCATACTGGAAACACTAGTTTTTGCTTTTAGCAAGTATCAGGTAATTTCGTTAATTTAATTTACAATGTGATTAATGCGTTTAATTTATGCTGATCAGAGCAGTTTGATTGGTGTAGTTACTGTGCTTTAACTAAAACTGAAGTTCAGTTGACACGCTGTGCAGCTTGCTCAGTTATTTCTGTGTGACCTAACACTCAAAAAATAACCCATCATGTAACGAACCCACAATATTCAATTATTAGCTGCGTACAATTTTACTGAATTATGTTGTTAAACGTGTTGTAAACAGTAATTCATGTATTACAGGGACATTTGTGACGTTTTTTGATATATTAACTGAAAACCCCTTCTTATATATAGATGTATATATATTATTCAATATAAAGAAGTGGCTCTACAAGAGCATATATAAATGTACAAACATTTTTAGCAACAATAATTCACATAACAATACTAATTTTTATGTTTCGGCTTTTAGCCTTTTTCAAAGTACGAGAAAAATAACTGTACTTAAAAGAAGGCTAAAAGCCGAAATATAAAAATTAGTATTGTTATGTGAATTATTGTTGCTTAAAAATGTTTTACATATATTTTTTCTTCTTCTTTTTCTTTAAATAACTTAATGATAACTAAGTTCAACTGAAAAACGAATACCCAAATCTGTCCTCAACTTCTGAAAAACTGTTTCCTGTCCACCCTCATCCCCTCCTTCCACTAAAAATATGGAATTTGGCAATCAGGTGATGTGCATCAAAATGAGAAAGGAGGTTCTACGGAAAATAACTAAAGGAGTCAACAATTGGGGCTGAAGCCAAAAACTTCATACAAAACTTACGTTTTTCCATTCTGACATGTCCCATAATTTTTGCTATCTCACGGCATTGAGTATGGTTTTCAAGTTAAAAAAATAAGCATTCATAAAAATTTGTTAACAGCGCAACAAACTATAGAATTTCGTAGATCGCTTCCAAGAAATTCTATAAAGCTTTCATAAGTGGTTATTTCACACGGGCGTGCTCTGGCCTAGTGCTTCAAGGAGCTAACCTAAAGCTATTCAGTTGAGCAAAAGATCTCAGGTTCAATCTATTAACTATTAATTCAAGCTATTAACTATGTCTATTGGATGTGGAGTCAATAAGCAATATACGAGATTAATTTATTGTAAATTAACAATTGTAAATTGAGATACAATTTGAGGGTTAACTCAAAGGAACAGTTTAGTTTAAAATTATATCTCATAATTAGGTATTGCAATCATCTCTTGCCAATTGATAACAATAGGCCTTCCTCATTACCCAACAGTAGTTGTTTGAGAACCACCACTTTTATAATAATGCTATCCCACTTTAACATTATAATAACCTTAATCTGTTTTATTATGTTCCAGCATAAAAATCTTCTAATTTTGTATGATGCAATTGGTACTTTAGCTGATTCTGTTGGTCATCATCTCAATAAACCAGATTACATCAATTTGCTTATGCCTCCATTAATACATAAATGGAACATTTTGAAGGATGAGGATAAAGATCTATTCCCACTTCTGGAGGTAATTTAAATATTCATAACTTGTTACTGATACTATCAATAGATTTCAATGTATCACTACGCAAAACTGGATCATTTGTAATAAATCGGGTACCCTGTACATCTCCTTGTCACAGATAGAAGATAATGCAGTCTACTAGCAATTTTTGGAACTAAACAGTTCCACTCTCTAGCAACAGATAAGTTGACTGTAATCGATCACATTACTGAATAGATCACAAGGCTAGTAGAGCTTGGCAAACTTTCATTTCCTCAATATTTCTGACGATTTTGTTAGTTTCATCATGTGTGTGAATTTATACTTTCCTCTCAATCAATCCATATTTCTTCAATGGAAGTTATGTAATTGGTTAGAACTCATTTTTTAGAGCTTTCCCAATTTATACTCTAAAGAAAAAACTTGAGTTTGTGTGTAGATAGCTATGGACTTCTTCGTTCAAAAATCAGTGCTTCACATTAACCATGTGCAAATGTAAAATCCACCAAGCATCATTTTCCATTTTCTCAGATTCTAGCAGTCTGATTTTGCTCTAGTTTTTTGGTTAGTAGGTCTAATGGTCTAATAAAAGCATACATTTCAATACTGTTGTATCATTGTTCACGGTATTGTACTGCATACAGGGACGTTAAATACTTGTAGGATTCCTAATTTCTACAGTTTTCTCCCGATTTTGATGCTAAGTTCATGGAATGTGCAGGTTAGGATGTTGAAGGTCTCCTATGATTTTCATTGCTCACTCTGCATGTACGCAAAGGTACAATTAGTACAAGCAACATTGCATCACATTCCAACTGTCATGCACAATCATGCACAAATTTGGGGTTGTTTTAAAGGCGTTGATGTGTGCAGGAACGTGTCCCATTCTACATATTCTACATCTCTCAAGATTATTTACAATTTTATCTAATTTTACCACATCAGTCAAATATCATACTGAGCAGCAATATTATTGGAAAAATTCGTTTGAACCATTTTTTTTTTTCTACAATTGATGCACAACTTTTAGCAAAACAAGCCAGGATTTTGATCACTTTGTGCCTAAGGATTAAAATTTGTTCTATGTTCATATGAATTCCTTGCATTAGATCATTATTTATAACATGTTCATTCTTTATTTCCAGTGTCTTTCTAGTGTGGCTACTGCTCTTCAAAGTGGATTTTTACCTTATTGTGAGCCTGTCTACAAGCGATGTGTCTCCCTTGTTGAGCAAACCTTAAACCAACATATTGTATGATGTTTTAAATTATTTAAAAAAAATTTTTTTTTAAATGAATCATATGCCTATGCCTAGGGTTAGGAATATTCTCAGATAAAATGCATATACTTTTGGATTAGAGCTTTTTTTAATTCTACAAACTTTCTTTAGGAAGTAGATTAATTTGAAGTAAACTAATTGTTTGTTTCAGGCAAACATCCAAAGCCCTGAGCAATTTGAGGCACCTGATAAGGACTTCATGATTGTGGCTCTAGACTTACTTTCTGGTCTTGCTGAAGGGCTTAATGGCCAGATTGAAAATCTTGTGCAAAATTCCAATATGATGCAATTGTTGTATCAATGCATGCAAGATCCTATACCAGAAGTCCGACAGAGTAGTTTTGCTCTTCTAGGAGATCTAACAAAAGCCTGCTTCCAGCATGTCCACCCTTGTGTTTGTAAGTACTGCTCAGCCCATTCCCTCCTCCAATCTCAATGATGGTTCAAGTATACATGAAGATAATGAATGGGAAGAAAATCAATGAGAAAAAATTACATTTTTTATGATGAGTACGATTGTTAAACTTTATTGTCTGCCTGCAATTTACAAATACTTGAATATAATGGTTACTTACTCATCAGAGGCTTCAGCATTTGATAACCAGGGCCATCCAACAATTGGTCTCCTCTACTTTCTTACCTGAGCTTGGCTCTCTTCTATTCTCAAAGTCCTACAGCCAGTGCTTCTGAAGTGTTCCTCACATTTTGAGAATTTATAATGGTTAGGTCTTTATGGAATAAGTAGTAAACCCATAAGACCAGTCTAAGCAAAAATCTGAAATTTTCGACACTTTCTGATTCTCTTGATTTATTGAAATTCAAATGTAGAGATTTTAGTAGAGGCCACAGCAAATAAAGATGCCAACAACATTATTTGATTATCCTTGTTTTCTCATTCTATCAAATCTTCAGGAATAACTTCATTTTAAAGACTGGGAATCGTCAATGATTGGTACTAATTGTAATTATTATCTATGATTAATATTTCTGTGCAATTGAAATTATTAGGCTATCATCCATGTGATGGATTTCAGGTGTAAGATGATATTGCTTTTTAGAAAAAAAGAAAAACGTGTTAATTAAAATACAGCAGGCAAACCTCAAAGGACTGGAATTGGAATCGTCCATTTTTTCTGAAATTTGGATTCAGTATTCTCAAACATGCTGATAAATTTTCTTCGAAACCTAACTAGTTTGAAAGGGCACAAATGACTATGTAACACCATGGTACCAGGGTGTTGAGAGGTCTTGCAGAGGAGTTAGTGATCTATGAACACGTGTTTTGCATAGCACAATTTTTAGCATCCTCATGTGGAGTGGGGTTTGCACGTGATAGTGTTCCATATTTGTTCAGGCTTGTCAGAGTTATGAGGATTTCCTAATATGGTTTGACAACATCCACTCATAGTTTTATAGTATCCATTTTGGTTCTACGTCTTATTTTCACAATATACTTGTAGTTAACTAATGATTTTCTCCACTATAAAAACTGTGCTTGTCTGCTCAATTATTTGATACGTAACATCATGAAAAAGATTTTATTTTTCGTTTGAGCAGACCCTTGTTTTCAACATAATTTCCTCAATATGTTCCAATGATGATCAGTTTTAGAAAATATTATTACAGTGGTAGCTACACATTTTGTTATAGATCCTAGGATGAGCATAAACCTGTAAGATGTTGGGGGATTTCGGATTGGTTAATTAACTCTGAGAACATAGTTAGGAGATAATTTGCCTTTTATTCTATTAATCTGATATTATAGGTTAGTAGGGATCGCATTTGGTGGAAGAAACAGGGGTCAGGAAGGTAGATGGACAGGTAGTAGCAGGTCACTGTAGGTTGCAGTAGTTGGCTTACCTGGTGACACTATCTGTGATTGTTCACATTGGCTCTTACATGATGTTACAAAACCTTTCCAATATTCTTAACTATGGAAATCACTGTCAGATTCTGTTTGAATTTGAAACTGGCTGGTATTGTTCCTCCTTCTAATAGTATATGGGCTTCATTGCTTTCTGATTCCCTATTTTGTCATAATTCGCTTACTAATATTATTTGAAAAATGTAATCATGTTCATGATTTATTAATTTTTTGTTTCAGCTGACTTCATTCCTATATTGGGTCAAAATCTTAATCCTGAGCTAATTTCAGTGTGTAATAACGCCACTTGGGCTATAGGCGAAATATCCATCAAGTTAGGTCTGTATTTTTCTGAATATTGAAAATGGCTAGTACATTGTGTATTCCACCAATAATGCGTTTTATTTATTTAATTTTTAGATGGAGAAGAAATGCGGCCATACATACCTTTGGTGCTGAACCAACTTACTGTTATTATTAATAAAAGCAACACACCGAAAACTCTTCTGGAAAATACAGGTAACTGTAGTTTTACAGCTCTAAATTATTTGTTTTAAGAAATTGTCACCACAGATAGCACCTGGCGGTCCTCCATAATTTCAAAAATTTCATTTTCTATTCATGGTGCCACAGATTTTATTGTAGTTTTATGTTATACATTACTGAAATTGCGCACTGTTTGTTTATATTTCATACAAAAGATGTCTAATGTCTCCTGTAGACAGTTATACATTATTTTTCTTCTTGAGAGTCAATATATTGTCAAGAAGACTACTAATATCTGTCTCACATGTCTGATAAGCTTTCTGGTGGTGCTATTTCCATGTCTGACTATTTACTATCACTTTCTCGAGGTTGGGGTTTCTGAAATTCGTTAGCTGTTTTGATCAGTCTTAAGCCCTATTTAGACGAGCAACCTTTATGGCAACAATAATTTACCTGAGTGGAGTTGATATTGCTGGAGTTGCCATGAAGTCACCTCTGATGAATTTGAAGTATTTGTTTTGACATCTTGGATAAAAGACAGCAAATAGAATGGGATTCAAGAAGTTTCTGGTGGAAATCGTCTCGACAATCTATTGTTGTGACAACATTGTTTCATCCATATTTTCGATAAAAGACGGCAAATAGGATGAAATTTAAGGAGTTTCTGATGGAAATCATCTCGACCATCTATTATTTGAGCTATTCAATTAATTTTTTTACTGATGAAACAATGAAAAAATATGTAAAAATACCTACTCATTCTTTCATATTTTAGCTAGAGTCGTGGATTTTTTTTTTTCTCAACTGTTCAGCAAATTCATTTTTCCAAAGAACTAGTGTTCAGAGTTGGGTTGAGGCACTGTGAAGTGTCGGCGCATGGTATAGATTTTTCAAAGTGCTCATCAGTAAACTATGGGTTTACTCCTTTAAATTGTCATGTTCTGGTTAGAGCACAAAAAGATCTACAATATTAAAGAAAAACGTTCTGAGACTGTTCCATTTACGAGCAAACTCTACAGACAACCAAGCCATTTCACTTCTTTTTTTTCAGGAAAGCCTATATTGTTAGTTTTAAAAACTACAATCTAAGCCTGAAATTTCATGAAACCCGCATAGTTTACAGTCTCAAAAGCTGAATGAAATCCTCTCCTCTGTTAAGCTTTGACATTTATATTGATGACAAATGAAATTGCAGCTCTTGAATGATTCAGTATTAAGGAGTCATTGATTTCATTTCTACATACTATTAGTGTTCACTCCTTTACAAGATGATTCTATTTCTGCTTTTGATTTATTATTTATTTCTGATGATTTCATTTCTCTTTACCATCAGTGCCCGTTAATTTACAAGAGATGCCCTTACATTGTTTTCGTGTTCCTCTAGTTGGCTGAATAACTGAATTAACGGCATGAATATAATTCTTGATATTAGAACTCTGTGGACTGATGAATTTTCAGAATTGATGCCTGAGTGTTTTTGGAGTGAATGAGGCTGTCATAATGAGTTTCAAACTTGCAAGCTATTTTTTTCCCCTAATATTTGGTTCACCCTGTCCAACCATGCTGTAGCTTTTTCAACAGGATATTGCTCGGAAAGGCCATTCAGCATACCCTCGAACATCCTGTAGGCTTAAATATAAGGCGAGTACTTACGGGTGAGGTCGAATGTTCATAACGTCTCAGCTAAATGTCCCCATCAATGTTGGAAAACAGCTACCAATGCGTCCATGAATGTAGTGTGAAGATTACAACCTTATATGGGTTTGAAATGTCCCATTTGAATCTGGTATCGATATAATATTGCTTATGAGAGAGGATAACCACAACTAATTGAACGAACAGAAAGGTGGCTTATTGTTCAAGATGACAAAATAGCTGAACTCAAATTTCAATGATGTCAGTGATGGGTGATGTTGACATGAAGTGAAGAACGGTGATCCAAAGATAAGAGTTAGTAAGGGTATGATCATAATAAGAATGGTTGTAGAATCAAAGGTAGAACAGCAATTCAATGAAGAAACTTATGTTTGTAGGCAAGTCGTTGTGTACATCTCAATGTGATGCTAAAAGTGAGAAGTTTGTTTACTTCAACTCCTCTCCTTCCAGTCCTGATATGGTTTTTTTTTATCCAGTTCAGTAGGTGCATATGATGGAGTAGAGTCAAATGCTGAAGTTTATTGACCTGGCGACGCTAGTCCAATGCGCTCAACTAGTTGACATTCTCCAATGAAATAAGATATCAGATCATACAATGATCATACGTTGTACACATCTGTTTCTTGTCCATTTTCAAAGTTTGGTGTATTCAAGACCTGGATTGATAAAGTATAGATCACAACTGCGTATCATCTTTAGTGTTGGTATTTTAACAGATTGCAATTTCTACTTGATATATCCCCTCATACGAATTTTTCATTAGTTCCTTATTTTGCATCATGCAGCTGCTGTTGGATGTTGAAGTTAATTTTGTTTCTCCTGCAATACTGTACAACAGTATCCAATCTTTTAAAGTTTTGAAACACTCCTAGTTTCAAACCAAAGGAAATTCTATCCAATAGATATTTCTGCCATCAAAGTCAGAGTAAAAAGGTGCGACATTTTAGATTTGGAGTCATACTCTCATTCCCATTGTAGGGTTTCTCCAAAGTCAAGGTCTATTATTCTATTCTGGGTTATGCTTATCTTGTGAATATTTGGCTAGCATAGTTACCAAGCTTAGTTTATTGTGGATCCCATTTTAGATAAGTATTCAGAATCATTTCATCCTCAATCTTTCTGCGTATTTCTGTTAATTTGCGCGTTTGTCTGAATACTGAGTACTTATCTTCCAGTCCAATATCTCGTTTTAGTAACTGTCAACAGTAGGGAATGCCGATGGTTTCCATCTTATATACCCTTCTTATTACATTTATTATTCACGTTACCAGTACATTAGTTTGAGTTTATGAACGTGCGTCCACCAATATCTAGTTTCTGTTTTGAATAATATTGTACCAATCACTGTCATTCGTCAAGTTATGAATTGATTTACGATAATGCACTGCAATATTAATTTTAAAATGGCATTCTTTTTAAAATTCTTGTTTTCGTATCATTTTCGTTTACTGATAATAATTATTTTAGATTTTTTGTTATTATAGTTTTGATTAATTTATTTTTTATTATTAGTATTTTTTCTTTTAAATATTTTTATTTCATTTTTTGCGATAACTTTCCTTAGGGCGCAACATGGTTTCTATAAACTAGTTTTGAAGTGAATATTCCTGAGTATTGTGACTCTTCCTTCACCTGACTGTTCAATGTTTTGCTTGAATATCAGAGAAGTGTGAGCTTTTACAATACGTGCTCTTGACCCCTTGATCCTCTGGGCTACAATTTTCATATTAGCAAGACAAACATGTAATCATCGTGCAATTAAATAAATACTAATGAAAACTTGGGTCTTTCAAAAGTCAGTAAAACACAATATATTAATATCATGAAACTTAAAAACAAGTTTTTAAAATATTTTATTTGATTTAAAGATTATTATAATACATTTTTTTTAATTTTGCATTACGTCGTACATTATTGGTTTATTTTAATAGGTATAATCAGATTTTTTATATTGATTTGTTCATTAGAAATTATATCTTCAAAATCAATTGGTGATCCACAATTTTTTAAGTAGGTATTGGTACCATCTATAGAAATTTTTTAATAATTTTGTTAAAAGATATCAGGATGAAAAGCAATTAGGTTTCAAGAAATTTTTTTTTTATATTTTCACCTCACCCAAGGGGAAGGGAAGGCTTGCACTGGCCTCCTGTCCTCCATTCTAGGCGCCTGAAGCAGTGAGATTGTCAACACACCCCCTTCCACTGAGTTGACATCTATGATGAGAGTCACTTGCGATTTTAATAGAACCATCTATAGTGTTAAACATCCCTGCTAATTTGAACTGCATAAACCTCTAAATTTATTTCTCCTCTCCGCTCTATCCTTTCCTTTCCTTGATATTGACTGCTTCATTGTACACTAAGCTTCTTTCTTGGTTATTTAATGTTTGTAGGTACTTGTTTTTACCAAGCATTTAGGTTCTTATTTATTTATTTTTTTGCATTGATTTATTATTGTTACTTCTTGGATATTTGCTTTCATGTTCATCAGAATTTCTCCAGATAAGAACACAACCACAATATCAAGCTTTAGTTGCAAATCCCATTATGATTTTGTCAAAAGTAATGCAAGGACTTTGTTTTCAAACGAATAATGGATTTGGTAGAATACAACGTTACATGAGAATGCTATGGATTGTAGAGCTTTTGATGACCTACAGTAATACTTTGCCTCTTGATTTAATTCCAAGTGTATTGATTTTTCAGTACTACCTCATTTCAATTTGTTATTCAGCTTTCAAAATATACTTTATTAAATTTAATTATTATATATCATGCATAAATATGATTTCGATTTTGTTATGTTGTGTTGTATTTTGTGTTGTGACCAAAAGTTTGGTTTTTTTGTTTTTTGTCATACGTAGCTATTACGATTGGCCGCCTAGGATATGTGTGCCCCCATGACGTTGCTCCCATGTTACAACACTTTGTACGCCAGTGGTGTGTAATCCCTTCACTTTTTATTATTTATTAATATTAATTATTTATTACCATTTTTATTGATATTATTAATTTATTATCTTTGAATTTCATTATGTGTTTGATGTATGATTTTAGTGGAATACAAAGCTTACTTTTTAATTTCTTGAGAACCTCAAGAGTTCTTGATGTGCTATGCTATGATATGCTTCTTTTATTTTTTCTAGACTGTTCCACTAAAGTCATATGCCTACTTTATTAACAAATTTATTTTATGATTTATACTTAGTTTTTAAGATTTTTTTAAAATTTTTTCAATACACAAGGAAATTATAACTTCATTTATTTTATTTTTTATTTATTCATTTATTTTATTTATTCACTTTTTTAATTTCTTATTTGGCCATTTGCGAGCATCCTAGAATGTTGTGTGTGTCTTATTTCATTGAATTACTTAACATTTGGCAGCATTTCCTGTCCATTGTTTCTTCAATAACTTCACCTTATTGTTTTACTTTTCAGGTCGGAATGGTACATGTTTATTTGCATTTGAACTATCAAGTTAACTCCTAAATTTATCACAAATCTTCCTTACCCTCTTCACTCACCAAAGCGAACGTAATTTCGTGCAGTGAAGTTGTGGAAAACCGTCTCAATAGCCAGCATCACTGAAGATCACAGACCAACAAAAAATTAAATCCAATAAAGATTGAGTCACGGCTATCTCTAAAAGTTATTTTTTGGGAGACCAAACTATGTTTTTTCTTTTCCTTATTCTAAATTAACTATTGAACCATGTTTTATATTGGTCTGTGATTGACAATGATACTAGGTGTTATCCACCAAAATGTTTTTCTCATACTACTTCTTTCTTTGTTGCAGTAATTCCCTAAAATTCATATTCTGATGCACATACATCTTTAGCTTCCCTTTCCTGATTCATTAGGAATGACTTTCAACTTAGGTGGTTTTGTAATGTCTGCTAATGCATTGAGTAACTATTGTCTTGCATAAAATGTGACGACGGCATTTGATGTTTTTAGCTTGAAATTCTTGACAGAATGCGTAGTCCTCATCCTATAAAATTGCTTTAATCACCTAATTCATTAAACCAATTTGATACAAATTTACTGCCATTGGCAATCTATCAATTCTACCATTTCGACCTTGTGTATCATTTTAAAGTTTGAATTTTTGTCTTCTTTTTTCAATTCCAGTACAAAAGTTGTTGTACTCCCTATTTTCCATTGATTGTCAAACAGTCCAGGAAATAGCTGCCATCACCTCATCTCTTGGCTTTTTAAAAGTTTCATATTTCTTTACGACTCAATCAATTACTTTTCAAACTCGTACACTGGGATGACATTTAATGACAATCATCTGATTTTCTTTTTTTCTTTCAATTCTATATGTATTATTTAGTTTTATTCATTTTTTAAATACTTATTTCTTGATTCTTATTTATTGTTGGTGTATAATTTCTCATTACTTCCAACTTCTTAAACTTCAGAGACTGAACCCCATCACCACTTGCAAATACTATGATATAATTGCGCCTTTAATTATTGAATTCGTTGTGAGGCAGCATATTATATATATAATGTATTTGCGAATTAAATCTTTCATGTGATTCTACCTGCATAAATAATTCCATGATTTTCTAATGCTCTGTAGGTGTACATCACTTCGTAACATTAGGGACAACGAAGAAAAAGATTCAGCGTTCAGGGGAATGTGTCATATGATAACTGTTAACCCTGCTGGTATAGTTCCTGATTTCATATTTTTTTGTGACGCCGTTGCATCATGGAATAACCCAAAGGATGACTTGAAAGAAATGTTTTCAAAAGTGAGTAATCTCAAACAATTACTGCTCGTCAGCAACTATTTTCTTTGATCACCAAATTATTTTGTTGCAGTTCAATTTCTTCATGTTATTGTTAGTTAAAGATTACTAGTTGCTAATTTTAGTCCAAAAACCTTTGAAATTAGGAATTTGGATAATATAATTCAATTATTTGTGGGTAATGAAGAGCTACTGATAAATGACATGTTGAAAATGTGTAGTGGTGTAATATACAATTTGCAGTGAGATGATACACTGGTACAGTGGCTATTATCACTGAATGAAATTAGTGGAAGACAATATGTAGGTGATGCCAGTGGTAGCTATAGAGAAAACAGTGTAAATAATTTGATAATCTGCCTTAGTATTGTTGCCTTGATGTACCAGTACATCAGCAATCCTTAGCTGTTTCAAATGCTCAAGAAGACATAAGCTGAGAGCAAAATTTGATTTCTTTATCAATTAAATGTTGATTTAACTAACGCTACAAAGCTACCCAGCAAGGTGAAGATTGAACTGGTAGTTACATAATCAAGTATTAGTTTTGAAAACCTGTCTGATTTTTGCAGCAAATAAAATTATGGAATAGTATTGTCATTGCAACTTTATCCAATAGGCAAGGAAGAGGGGAGTGATAACGTAAAGAATAGAACGAATGGATATAGGTACTGGTTGAAAATTGCCAGCTTGCTGGAGCAAGCGGAGGTGTGATAGGTGGTGGACGTCAATAAGGCTTTATGTAGCTGGGGTCCAAAAGACGTAGAATAGTTTTCGTCATCCACTCAAAACTGTGGTTTTAATTAAATGGAAACAATTAGAACAATTGATTATTATAAATAGTTCTAGAGATTGATGTAATGATCACACATGAGTGATGAAAGAAATGAAAGGGAGCTTTTGGACTTTGCCCCAGCAAAAATCCGTGCAATATCTATTGATTGAATGGAAAGCAATAAGTTATTGATAAGGATAACGCAATATTCGATCGACCATAAAATCAGACCTAAGTATGTGAAAACTAAAAACTTTTTATTAATTGTCACAATTAGAATAACATGCTGCAACATTTATAATGATGTGTAGTGGTTCACTGTCTAGTTGTACTGGATACTGCAAATGAAGATTGAATTGTCAATGTTGAGTCCAATTAGTATAGGTTAAAACCGTTGGGACTGAACAGCTTGGAATATCTCCTGCTATTGACATTCTCTTGTAAACGAATGGAGCATATTCGATTTTATTATAGGAGCATAATTTTGGGTGGGTTGTGTTACTAGACTTATTTTAATTTCTTTGAATTCGTTTGGGAAAGATCTGTCAATACCACATAATATCCACTTTTATCCCCTATTCTTTTAACCATACCTTAGAATCACTTGGTAGGATTATGACCTAATCTTATTTCTTCTCATCTTCACTCAATCTTATTTTCACAAATTGTTTTCGTTTTTTAGATTCTCCATGGTTTCAAGAACCAAGTTGGTGAAGAAAATTGGAAAAGATTTTCGGATCAATTTCCCTCACTACTACAGGAGAGGTTGTCATCCATTTATAACCTCTAAATTGGTGAGTTGAAGTTGATGATTGAGAATGTCATTGTAGATGCTTGGTTTGTAGGGCTAATTCTTTGTTTAGCGTAGAACTGTATAATAGCTATTTTTATTGTTCACACAGATGTGAAGAATGACAAGACGCCACAGTTGCAACGACCAAGCTCTAGAAAAATCCGCCTATGTAAATCAGACTGGATGTTTGCTTTGCTTAGAGTAGATAATATCGGTTGTTGAAATTCCATTCTGTGTTAACTTGAAATGAGTTTGTAGCTTTTTAAGGGCAAATATTGAGGCATTGAAAGAAAAATCTGCTTTCTCATAGTACTTTTGAGCAGTTCCAACATTATTTTGCAACAGATGTATTAGGTACCAAAATAAATTCTCCAAAAAATATTGTTTTTTATTTTATTAATATTTGTGTAAGTACTGAATTGAATTGTGTAACAAAGCATGTACCACCATGCTGTTTTTCTGTGATCTATTCTTTGTTAATTTATTTTTTAATTTTATGTAGTAAATTCCTGATAAATGAAAGGCTCGTATAATTTTGTACAGTGATTGTTGTACAATAGTTAATGATGATGGGTTTTTCTCTTTTACAAAAATGCAGAGGTATTTCTCTTCAGGACCTCTGATTTTTTGTTTGAATTGACTGTAGCTTAACAATTTTTAGTTTACCTTAATCGAGTAATGTTGTAATTGACTAACATCAAGGTTCCTATCTAACATTTGAGTACATTTAATTTAATGACTGAATCTAAATTTCAAAATATCATTTTTCACTTCTCAATCAGTGTTACTGGGCCTATATGACCAAATCAAAACCTAGAAATATGTTGTGTGATCATTTTTGCTCTTTATTTTGTAATAAACGTAATGACAACTCCATTAGTGACTAATTAATCTATTATTTCTTCAATGCTAATATGAGGTTTCCAACACCTTGAATGAAGTTCTAACAAAAATTGTGGATAGGCAGCCTCCTTGCCACTAACATAAAATCATCCTCTCTTATCTTTCATCCTCAATTAGTGCCACAATAGCCTCTTGTTGGCTGTTGAGGACAAAGGCCTTGAATTTTCACCTTATATATTCAAGTTTACTTTCTGCATAGTTTTGTTGTTAAATAAATTCAGATTGGTCTGGTATTGATGGCCCTAATCTTTTGCTCTTAGCGAATTTTGTTCTTTAACAAAGCTGTTGCAGTGGCTCCAACAAATATAAACATTGTATGTATGAGTGTTGTGTGTCTATTCTAGAATACAACTTTCCTAAGCATTGATATACAAATCAATTCTTTCTTCAAAGATAAAAAATATAAATGAACGAATGTTGAAAAATCTAATAGATAGGATGAGTTCATTAGACTGCACTTTTTAAACTAAGTAAACAACAACAATGGAAAAAAGCCACAAATCCTTGAATTTAATTTAAATATTATTTTTAAAATTAAAAAAAACTATTACAAAATTGTAACAATCCAACAATGTTGTTTGTAATGCTTCAGAAATGTTGGTTGACTGATGTCTATGATAACTTTGCACTAGTTTTACATGTTTATGTGATTAATTTTTATTTAATACTTTCAATGATAAATCTA
The DNA here is from genome assembly GCA_031894815.1 of Creontiades dilutus. Lineage (NCBI taxonomy): Eukaryota > Metazoa > Arthropoda > Insecta > Hemiptera > Miridae > Creontiades > Creontiades dilutus. The sequence continues at coordinate 1,782,951 of JAVIWC010000851.1, forward strand.
TGTGTTCGACGTAGAAATACTATTATTTACTTCTCAAAATGTGATAAATATTTGAGGATACGTTGACTCAAAAATAATAAATCAGCTTGTAGACTGTTATTAATTCGAGTTTAGTATTTCTAGTTTTGATGCAACCATTAATTATAGTTCTAAAACCCTGATCCATCTCAAACCCCTAATATGTTTGAATGAAAAGTTCAGAAATTTGTTTTAGAGTGAACCAAGACCGATTTTCATGAAGATATTTGTCTAAAATATTGGAGTCATTGCAATAGTTTGATTCTCTAAGTAACATTAAAAATACATAATCAGATATTTCAATGTGTATCTGTAGCATGTTTTTACATGAACAGTTGTTGATTGTAATTTATTTAATTACCTATTCAGTGTATTTTCCTTTTCGATAATTCGTACTGGGTGCACTCATGTCCCTGAATATTGACTTGATGTGTCAGTTGGTTATTATGTCCCTGTCAATTTTTCCCTCAAATAAATGAAGAGTGATATCCCATCTCTATTGAATACTTTTCTGAATGTCCCTACTAAACAGAGTAAAGTAGAGGCCTGTTTAGTATTTACTTATCAACTTCCATAATTTTATGGAACGTTTCGTCAGTTTGGTTGGATAGACCTAATGCTTGTAAGGAGCCACTGACATTTCTCAGAGCACTCAAAATTCAGCTTCTTCAGTAATTTTTTCAGTTCTATTATTCTGTAAATATCTCAATCTACAACCATAAGTGCGTCTTTTAGCAGCTAAATGATAGCCATATATGTTCCATGTTTTATCTGGATGTAATAAGTTTTTTTAGTACACATTTCAATATATGCAGTGTCGATTATATGTATTAGCAAATTGAGAGTTCTCAAACCCTCATTAAATAGGGTTTTTGATCTTCATTGGTATGCTAACTGAGCAGTGATTGGGGCTGTGGGTCCATGCACCCTATCTCCTAATTCACAGATTATCCATCTTTGATGTTGATATAAGTTGCTCTTACATAAATCAGTTTTTTACTTCAGTGATTTTCAGTTCTCAGATCAGTAATCTTTTCAAGTACCATTAGTCAAATATTAGTTGAACCCTATTCCTTAACTGTCTGCCACTCTTGTCAGTTAGTTCTTTGTTCTTGCTTTTCGCTTTCTCTAAAATAAAATGGATGGCGAATCCAATAAATTACATAGTCCTTAAGATATTCAATTGGGCACAGTGGACCCAGAAAGTACCAGAAAAATGGAATTGGCTTTTTTCTATTATCTGTGAGAGAAAGGTCTGAGAATGGGTAAAATGTGAAAAAAAAAAATCGTGTTCCTACCCATAACAAGTAAATTATATATCATGGCGCACATTTGAGTCATGCCGTTGTTATGGCAAGTAGCCACATGACTCCGCATCATGTGGGGTTCTTTGGGAAGTCTTTGTAAGCAAAACATAGAGAGGCAAGTCATTTATTTGTCCATATTTGATAAAGATGAATATTTCACTACAGAGTAAGAATTACAATGTAAGTTATTACAAAGAAATTTCAAAGTTGAAGAAAAAATGATCATTCACTAAGAGAAATATAACATCATTTACACAACCGGAATTACTCCGGTATTGCTAATTAATGGTACTCCGTGAAGCACTTGAGGAATAGGGCAGGCTGCTCTGTAATGAATTGTATCCTAGGAGACTTATGTACAAAGTCAAACTTACTCTTCTGGATGAAGAATCCAAACAAAACAAAAAAACCGTACACAAACAAGGAACATTTGTTTAGAACATGCTAGGGAGGTTTTGCTGATGACTGACGTTCAGTAACAAATCGAAAGCTTGGGAGTGACAACTCAAAAACGACTTTAGCCTTTTTTGAGCTGCCCATCCAAGGAAGGTTTTATAGAAAGTTGTGAGACCAGCCGCCTGTCAGTTTTCAGTGTTGTAGTTAGAAGAGAGAGAATGGTGACTCGAATGCCATATTGAATATGTAGCTGAGAAGGACAAAACTTGTGTGTGAGAGTGGGAAAATACCAACGATTCATGTGAATGATTTCCACTATCAATTATCAACTGTATGTAAATACTCGAATTCCCAGAGTAATTTTCATGGTTTTCATCAACCACTTTGTTTTGCTTATAATCATAGTTTAAATGGATGTTTTTCTCGTATAAATAAGCGTCAGAGTTCTAAGCGGATGCAATACTCCTAACAATTCATCTTGTTCGGGGGGGGGGGGGGTGTTCTAAGAATGGTTGAGCACACAAAAAAATGATTACTCATTAATGGGGTTAGATGTTGGTTGATGGGTAAATATGTCCATCTATGACGATGATGGACATATTTACTTGATTAAATGAGTTTTTTCACATTAATAATGAAAAAGTCTAACATCTGTATCTGTACTAGAGGTTCGTTGCTCTGTGTTATGGGACTATAACTTTATAAAACTACGATCTTTTTAATCATTTAATGTTGTTAACTGATGTGCTATTATCGTGAATTACCTGTCGTCTGCAAGTTCTCAAACTCATCATCCATCCAAGTTTATTACCTCATAATGTCTTAATTGACTTTGAATGATTTTGGTGGCAGGCGTTTACGTGAATGGAGTAGTAGTTCCAATTAATTGGAAATGGCATTTGTGAGATTATAGTTATCAGAAGAATCTGAAACTTGAATTAATTGTAATCTTGATCATCTACATACAACTATCATTTCCCTCACAATGCTATGAAAATAGAGAAGCAACTGCTAGATGGTTATAAGAAAATGCTGTTTCACTCAGAATTCAACTGATAAAATCATTTTGATGGTAATACTTTTTAAAACTGTACTTGTGACTGCTGGTGATTTTCCAGCTATTAGAAGGTAGGTCAAGTTTGTCCTCATTACCACTACTCCCCGTTTGTCTAATCACACTGTAACATAATCGTCTTCCTCTTATTTACGTTGTTAATTTTACCAAATTTGTCTCCTCTTCATTGTTTAAACATACTAGTTAGCAACCCATTGTAGTTACTATGTTCAGTGCCAATACATGGCTTATGTCTGTAATATTGTTATCGCTTGAAAACTGTAAGGAGTATTAATGTGTGCTTCAAGTTGATGTTTGTTGTTGTTGTTATTGTTGTTTGCCATTGTTATCAGTATGCTAGTTATTCAAATTGCGAAAAAAAATGAATCCATAGTTGATGTGATTTATTACGTATTTATTTTCAGTTAGCTTCCATAATAATTGGGTTGAGCGAACTATTTCATTTTACCATTTTCAATCAATGTTGAGATTATTCAATGCCTTTCGCCCATGTTATTTATCGTAACTTCATTGTGGCCTTTGCGTTGATTCTTGTCGTAATTTGTCGTTGAAAAATCCAGCTTGTCTTTGTTGATGTTCATTCAAGTATGACAAATTTAACTGAAAGTTAGTTGGTTCGTTTTAGTTTATTTTTCCACAGTTGTACACGTATAAATTAGGTAAGGATCGTAAACTTTTATTTTTGCTGGTTCTTGTACTAGCATTGTACATTGTGAAACTTGAATGTAAATATATTGTATATATTTTTTATGTTTAGAAAGAACTGAAGGAACACATTTGATTTCTGGCATCATCAAACATGATCAAGGTGAATTTAATGTAACTGTGGTTGTCACTGAATTGTTGCAATTATTTACTATGGTACATGTAAAGTAATTTATAAATATATTTTTTCTAGAAAACAGCTGTAAAGACTAATTTAGATCAGTTCCATATTGGAAAAGTTAATTGTACAGATGGTGAAGTGTAATAATATATATCAAGAGTATTGTGCCTTCATTAAGACTTTTGTTTAATTTATTATTCTAATCCTTACCCTTTCCTCAGATGAATATACTTCAGTAATTTCCCTGTCGTAATATTTCTGGAACCTATCGTAACCAGCTATGCTGTCCAAAAGTTATAGAAAGACCTCAAAATCCAATTACAGTGAGTATTTGATATTAAACCACTGTTAAGCCTTCCTTGTAATCTCTTCAACTCTCTGATTAAGAGAGTTGTCATGCATTTATAAATGTCCTCACAGCATAATATCAGTCGTCCTTGGCTGCATTTGTGCTTGGACGATGACAGAATGCAGTTTTGGATTAACAGTTGGTCTCCAGGAAAATCAGTATTTTTGTTCAGAAAGTGATGAGGTTATACTAACATAAGAGACCACTAGGTATTCAGTTGGACTCCAGGAGAGTTGCACATTTAACTTTAGGTCCTTCGCCTGTACCATGTTAATCAGCTGTACTGTGGGTCCCTCAGGAGAAGTCAAGCTAAAAAGGAGGTCCCAAGGACACTCTGTGGAAAGTTCGTCATTTAAACTATTCCGCTAAATTGACCAATTACACAGCCCCACAAAAAAAATCAAGATTCGTAAAATAGACTAGGGTATTTCTATGTATTTTTCGATGCTGAATTCAAATCCAAGGTCCGAAAAATCCCCTGACCCCCAAAATTTTGAGCTATGGCCAAAAAAGTACCCTTAAGTTGGTGTCAGAACCTTCTGTTTGAGTCATGAGATTGGGATGAACCACAACATCTTTTTAAGTGTATTTCTAAATTTTTTTAAACTTCTGGCAAGGAAAGTGCTTGGAGATACTACCTCTCCCTCCTACAAGTTGAAATTTGAGTTCTCCTTCCAAGTCGAGTGGGGTATGGATTTCTATGTTTTTGGGTTTCCTGAGATTGAATTTGAACTTCCAAGAGTCTGTAGACACCTCTTCTTCCCTTAATCACCCACTCCTAGGGGTTGACATTTGATTTTTTGGAGCAAGTCGAATATGATAAGGATTTCTGTGTTCCAGGTTTGCTGAAATTGAATATGATTTTTGAAAAGGCTTTCAAACTTTCCTGGGGTTTCCTCCTATGGCTTTTAATTCTTTCGGATTTTATTCTCTTTTCCTGTGAAATCTCTGTGATACTCCCGGAGGGGAGTCCCCCCTGGAAAATTTTGAAAATTAAGACACTTGAAATCAGTTTTTTAAGCACACCTAGAAGAGTTTGAATTATTCAAAATTAGTCCTAATATAGGTACAAAAAATTAGGTTTTAGTGATCGCTTTTATTACTTTTTCATTGTTCAAAAAAAATTAACAATTGAATTTTTAGGAATGGAACATTTTGAAAGTCAGACACTTGAAAACAGGGGTTTCAAGCACTCTTGACGAATTTGAATTAGGCTATTGTAGGAACCAGAACTTAGTGTTTAGTGATTATTATTAATTTATATAAATATATTTTGGCGTAGGGGATTACATGTAGCTTTTGCTCGGTTTCTGGTGATAGCTTAATTTTCTCCATTGCCGTCTGCGGAAGGTGGGCTGGACCAAATACTTCATCCAGCCTGCCTCCCGTAGTTTGGAGACCCCCGAAGTACATTGCTAAAATTAATCAATACGCTATAGTTATTTTAAAGGGAATTCCTCCAGAGAGTTGAAAGGTAGGTAGAGCATTTAGCTCACGAATATTACAGATTTGATTATGTTGCCAGAGGAAGCATTTGGTACTACTCAGAAGGTTACATGATTAGATCTCCAATTAGCTCTGTAACGCAATATTGAGATCACGCGCAATGCAGTCCTGTACAAATCAATGGCAAGCTAGCATTGATTTTTGAAACAGGCAGGTAGGATTCTCTTAGGGAAGCCTTTCTTGAAGTGTTCCCACCAAGCCGTGTAGCTTCCTCAAAAGATTACTAGGATTTTGTTGAGAGCGCAATCTTTGGATGGACACAATAATTTGTGCAGTATTAGATGTTCTTGGCTACCCAAATCAGAAATGAAATGATTTCGTATCGATTATGTCCATATCTAGAAATTGTTACAAAACCACCTCTGTTCAGTGTTGCTATAAGCAAGAAAAAATCTTTCAATCAAATCTCCTCCACATATACACAGTCATGAGGTTGAAGGATCATAATGTGGAGAAGCTGATGGTTCAATTTGACTCCCTGTGTTACACTGTGGACTGAGCTATCCTCATCCAGTTATTCTGTGAGAACAACCATCTGGTTTGATTCGTGCAGTCCTTCCAATTGGAATAAAGAAGCAGGGGAAAGGGGGGGGGGAGAATGTTTTCCGAGATTGTCTTTTGGATATTTGTTTTGAGAAATAGTTTTCTGCAGCTCTGCTACTTTGGAGGTGTGCTGCAGGGCATTACACAGCCCCTGACAGCACTGCTGTCATTATTGTGCTGTTGTTTCATGTTGATCGTGTCGAATTTGGTCAGTCATAATTTATGTACAAATACCTACCTAGCTGCAGTTTGTTCGCAAGCGCCTGTTTTTCCTCTTTTATTACAATGAAGAAAAGAACTAATTTTTCTGCAGATATTTACCCACTTACCTTGATTTCTTTGCAATTCAAAAATTAACTACCCATCTTGTGGAAGCTCCAGAATTGACCTTGAAGATGTGAGAGCAAGGATTGCCAGTAAATCACTTTTCAATAGACTCGGAAAATCCTATAAACATGAAAAATATATAAACATCCTTGCATAAATAAACAACTCTACATAGAAAACACATGAGAAGATTATTCTTGAACTAGCCCTTTGGAATATTCCTTGATAAACTCCTATCCTGCTTCATTCTGAGATTGATGTACTCAACGTAAGACCATTATTTTTATTTCAATCGTGCATGATCGTGTATAAAACTGGTATTCAGCCAGATCATAGAAGCAGTCTGGGGTGAACCAAGAAGATTTTGCTTCCGGGTCTGCAAAGCAGCGGAAGCCTTGTGTTCACTTTCGGGAGCCAAAAAACTTTTTTAGACCGAATTCAAAATTTCCACTCGCATTTTGAGTTTCATAGCCTATTGAACACATTTGGTTCCGTGTCTGTCGATCTGTCTGTCCGTATTTCCTTGTTATAGCCACAACTTCCACAATTTTCAGTGAATTTAGCTCAAATTTTGAGGGATTATGCGGATAAGGTCTCTTGAGGTCCCATAGGAATTTCATCTCAATATAATCGGTGGTACAGTCTGCGCATGCGCTAACGTGAAATTCTTGAAACAAGTATAAATTTCACAATTTTGATTCAATTTAGCTCATATGATAGAGGATGTAACGAGAAAGCTGCTGTACCATCTCCTTGGCAGTGTATTTTTTTAAATTCCCCCATTGGAGCAATAATGTGACCATACCTTATATGACACAATGCACGAAATATCAAGCCCTTCAGGGCTCTGCAATGGAAATTCGTGAGCATATGCTCCATAGTCACCCAATACAGTAACATATAATGTGGAATTTCGGGGCATTTCAAGTTTGAACGGAGGTGGGCATATTTGATTGACCAATCATAGAGCTCAAGAAAAAAAGACCTGTGATGAGCTTAGGTCCTTTGCTCCCTGCTTGAGGGGCCCCAGGTGTATCTTATAATTTCATTATTAAAGCTTTATAACCTATTTTTTGTGTCAGTTCTTGAAGTTATTTATGAGTGACTTGTACACACCAAACACGTATTACCTATCTATCAGCAAAGTACTCAATGGGGCGTGAACTGTCTCTGGTGCTGAACAGGGTTTGCAAACCCTTTTCACAAACGTCCTTGAATGTCCAAGCTAGTTTCACCTCTTGTTGTAAACTTTGGTGGATCTTTTACTCTGTACGATAAACTGAAAAATCGTCAAACGGGCTTATGTTGCATCCACTGTACAGCAAATTGAAGAGAGAATGAATGGCCTGCAGTACCCACCTATTGTGTTATTCAGGTGTTTTCGGGGTAAATATGAGTCTTTAGTATTTGTGTTTAATAAGTATATATTTTCATACAGTTTTGAATGGATTGGGGCATTAAGGAACAGAGAAACTTTATTTACTTATTTGGCTAAGAAGAGCATATCTTTCTTCCCCTTTGCAGTAGCCCCGGGTGATCTTGGTGCAGCCCCGAGTTTCAGGAGAGGAGCCACCACTGAAAGCAGTGTCACTCATAGAGTACTGCAAACTCTTCATATACCAATTCAGTTGTCTAAATGTAGCACTGTGCGTGCATGAACAGATGCTTATTATATAGTTTTAAGGTCTTCAAAGCTTGAGAAATTAATTCTGATACGCTCATTAGTTTTTTTTTCATTTTAAGAGAAAGATTTTGGGCAGGTTCAAGAATACTGACCAGTCGAATTAATGCTTTTTCTACTAGATTGCCTGAGACCAGCTGACACGAGTTCATAAAAAGTTACTTAGTTGGTGAAAGAAAAATTACTTTTGATTATTTATTGTCAATGATAAACCTTTGAGATCGACCAAGAAAAAATTTAACCTCCTGAAGTTTTGTTGTTTCATTTTTTAAGATGTGTTTTAAGAATCCAAAAAACGAGTAAAAAAAATTGTCTGACATACATTTTATTCTGTATTTTCTTTCTGCTAATAAAATAATATTCTAAGGTATAAGACAATTCAGAAGTGAAATACCTCCTCCTTTTTGAAGTTAGTATAAAATGTATGGGAGCTTCGAGGAAATTTCTGCATCCATGTGAACAGCACCCTCTGGAAGGAGGACGCTCTGTGTTTTGTTCAAGAAAACTAATGATCTTTGGATTCCCATTAGTAGTAAAGATCCGAGTTAGAACTCAGTCAGAGGTATTTTTTGGCTGTCAGTAGAACTCGAAATAATATGGAACTATAATTAATTAAATCCCCCTCAATCCAGAAGACTGTAAACATGACATTCTTTGACGTAGCATTCTTCACTTCCCTCAAACACTGTTACAATGACCTTGTTACCTGTTACAATGACTGCCAAACTTCTTTCAGTAAGCATCTGCTGAGCCAGCAGCCAGCAGTTTCACTTCGTCCAAACCTAACCAGCCGAGACAGCTGGTATTCAACTCTAGAGAAATGTTATGCTCAAGGAAAATAACCCACAGCCAAAGAATTTTGATTGAATAAGCCTCACAGCTTAGCCCATTAGAGCTGCAACTAAAGGGAAATTGCCCCTTAGCATTAAACATTTTTCAAGCTGTAACATCTTCACCCCCTCCCTTCGTTTCCATCATTCCGCAGTTCTACAGATCTGCATACATGTGAATTCAGCTTAAGTGGTGAAGTAACACGAAAGGAAAGATGATCATTCAACTGCAAAACCATAAAACATATTGAAAATATTTTTAAAAAAACTATCAATGACGCTCATCCTACTAGCTTAGCTATCAATAAAAAGAGAAGAAGAAGTTTACGTTTGTTATCACTTATCACTGGATTTGAATGATACAGCGTAACAACAACAAACAAGTTATCAGTATCTCAACAATGTTCAATTTATTAGTCACTTGCGTGTCGTTTGGTCTCATAATTTTCAAACAAAATAATGCTCATCAGTGTATTCACATAACTAAAAATAATTTGCAATAGAGAGAGCGCCTCCACCTGTCACGAGTAAGTGTATGAAACTACCGCATATTTTGTTCATGTTGAAACTACGGGATTTCTACTCAAGCGTTGTTTCAACACCCAAGGTAGGAAAGTATTTTTGTGTGCAATCGGTTCTGTGTACGGTGACCCCAAACTTTTGTACTTTTAAGGGGACATCGGCAGCTAGTGGGAAATTTCGTTGTATGTTACATTAGGTACTGCATATGCTCCCCTGCCCCTCTTCGTACAACTACTTTCACGTATGGTAACCTCATGTCCTAATTGGACTGTGATCGTACGAGTATGCGTTCAGCGAAGGTCCTGAGCTTGCACTAACGGAAAACAGAACTATCTGAAGAAAGGCAGGTGTCCGAATTGACCTAAAAAACGCTAGTGCGGTAGAATAGAACTGATGGATAGTTTTGATTTGTGAACTTTTAGTAATCGAACCAGAGAAGGGATGTGTCTTGATTGGTCTTAATATACTAAAAAAAAGTCCCCGTTGGTTAAGTGAAACTTCCCTTTAGAGTCCCTTTTAGACGAACAACTTTTCACGGCAATTGTTGCGAGCGTCAAATTAAAAGTTGCCGAGAAACTATTTCCCCTTGTCTGACTGCTTTTTCCCCTTGTCCGGCAACCTTTTCCCTGTTCTAAAAGTTTTTTATTTATTTATTTTTTCAAATAAAAGCCACTGACCTATTGTCAGGTTGTAGGTGGACCTATTGTGGCTGGAGGAGGAGGTCGTGACCTCCAACTCCTTCCCAGGCACATTTGTCTACCCGACCTGAGCACCCTGCCTAACCGAGCACTGAATGCCCAGTGGACGGCACTTGTACCCATCGTCAGGAGCTGCCTCGGACCCAAGCACTAACCGCCTGGTAATTACTGGGTGGGCATTACCATCCCAGTCTGTTGTGGCGACCTACTGTCGTCAACCCCCGATAAAGCTGGAAGGTCCACCCTTCCCCACCATGTTCTAAAAGTTGCGCAATGTCGCCGACAATAATTGGTCCTGGTGGAGCGGCAGTGCCAGGGTTGGCATATGGTTCATCTTAGATACCTGCCAACTAAATGGATTGCTAGAATAATAGAAACAGTTAGGGCCACTGTTTTATGTAGATGAAGCTTGAGGGTAACAACCAATGTGGTATTGTGTTTCTGGAATGTTTTGACTAATTGAAATGAATAAATTTTGTAACTAAAGTTTCGGTAGGCAGGAGAGGAAATCTTCAAGATCCTAAGGTGGAAATTGGATCTCGTAAGATACCCAGAAAGGACCGCTCTTTGGGTTATGTAGGATTCAAAACAACTAAAACCTCACTTTCCTTTCCCACGTTTCAACTCGGCCTGGAACTGTTCAACACATTACTTCAGGCCAAGTCCTTAGGATGTATTTAGTCCTCTCGAGCCATTGGTAGCCTCCTCTGTCTCTCGGGTTATCTGCCTTTGCAAGATGCCTTCGACATAAAAAACTACAGAGGTCCAATGCTCCTCTCTTTCAAGCATTTTGGCAACTATATTCTCTGGTGTCATGTCTTCAGATGGTATTTCCAGGTCACCCTGCAAATATCTTCTTTGTGTTTCCCACTGCTTACACACGAAGAATGTGTGAAACACAACATCATCTCCTCCATCACAGTTTGGACAAGATGGATCGTCTACTTTCCCCATTCTGTGAAGATAGGAGTAAAATAGTCCGTATCCTAAGAGGAACTGTGTTAAGAAAAAGTTCACCTCTCCATGCTTTCTCTCTAGCCACTTATGAACATGTGGTATCAAGCGTGCTGTCCACCTCCCTCTTTGCTCGTCGGCCCACATTTCCTGCCACCTTGTCATGTTATGTTCCCTCTCTTCTTTGATAATGCGAGTTCTTTCTCCTTCTTCCCGCTGGTCAAATACTCGTTTTCGTTCTGTAGCCAAAAGTTGAATTGAAATGCAGCCATTGAGTACAAGTATGGCTGGCTCTGAAACTGTTCTGTGGACACGTGCAATCCTTAACGCGCCTTTTCGTTGGACTGCTACCATTCTTTTGTGGTAATAGGCTATGCTTAAGGCGTCTGCCCACACCTCCACAACTAACTAACTTGTAACTAAGTTTGTCGAATAGGCTGTGGTGACTCCTAATTACTATTGAATGAAAATGTCACTATTAGCTAGTTCCATATGATAGAATCCATCATGCATTTATAATTGTCAATTTTTTTTTTTTTTTTAGATGCGGAGTGACGTAGTTTCAAGTGTTGTTCTGATTGAATCGTGATGTTATGTCATGGTTACTATCTTTAACAAGTAGTCTAGAGATGGCAGAAAAACTTTCTGGAGTAACTGTTGTGTTTATCATAGCAGGAGGTGTGCTTACTGTAATACTTCTTTTTATATTTGCTAAGAGGCAAATAATGAGGTTTGCTTTACGCTCCAGAAGAGGACCTCACGTGCCTGTAGGTCATGGTGCAAAGAAGGTAATTTGTTACCAACTGTTCTTTGTCATAGTAAACTCGATATCACCTACTTACATCAGACTACTTGAAAAAAGTATGTTGTTATAGTCATTGAAGAGAGAGATTCATCGCAGGATTGACTTGGTTCCTAAAATTGTATACGAACCCCAAGTCATCAATGACAATGACTCGAGGTACATACTGCCACCTGGTTCTCAACTCCCACCATTCTACTATAGACTGAAAGCATCTGATGACGTTAAATTACTGGGTGAGTTCCACTGTGTGACTATTCTAAAAACTCATTAGATCAAATGTTAGGGTCGTTAATTCCAAGAAAAATAAATATAAGTAAGTAAAGATAGTGTTGCAAGATGAGAGCTCCCTAGAAATTTCTTTCCACAGTTTTTGGTATACTATGGCATTTGCACATATCGTGAAAATGCACAAAACACTTACCAACTTGTTTTTTTTCTTCAAATATGAACATTTATTGCTAATTCAGATTCGTAATTTATTAAAATTTGAACCCCCAACGAGTTGGCTTCCGAGTCTACCTACTGTGGAAGCATTGTTTCACTTTCAGGAGATGAACAATTTTTTTTCTCCAGGATCAAAATTTGTACTCGCATTTTGGGTGTTACACCATTCTGAACAACTTTGGCTTCGTGTCTGTCTGTCATTGTGTTTACAGACCCTTGTGACAAGGCTAATTACTGCAGTTTTTCAGGAAATGTGCAGGTTAGGGTGTAGAAGGTCCCCTGTGAGTTTCATTACAAAAAAATGTAATGTATCCCTCTGCGCCTGTACATACGTGAAACCTACCAATACCATTTTCTCAAGTTCTGATTGCACTCAAATTTTCAAGAACGATCTAATAATTCCATATCAGTTTCATCACAATTATATTATTATTCTGTACTTCCTAAAATTAGCGTGAAATACTTGCAATACGTGTCGATTAACCTTGAAGGCGTTGGATGTCCTGTGGCGTTTCTGTCCTGTGAATCGTTTTAAAAATCTTATATTCCACGTCGTTCTCCATTTCAATTATCTATGCATTCATGTTATCTACTCGAGGAAGGCATGTGCCACACCCAAGTTGGCAGACGTTTTCTGAGTGCACAAACCTGTTCAGCTAGAGTGCAAACTTGTGTAGTTGTCAAGCCTCAAGTGTGGCACACGACATAGCAATTTCTCCCCCCCCCAAGTTGAATCACATGGTGATGTTAATTTTCCAATTTGATGAGGTGCTCCCTGGATTATCTTAAAAAAAGCTCCATTGTGCAGACTGATGTAATGATATGTTAGCTATGAAACTACAGCCCCATCTACAGCCTATTTTTTTCAAACTACAGCCTAACCCGTAACTTTTCTGAAAAATACATCAAAATCAGATGAAAACTGTAGTAATTAGGCTTGTTACAATTGTCTGCGAAGATGGATGGGGGGGACTAGGAACTCCTGAAAAATTTGCATGTTGGTATTTAGTCCAGTATACAAATGAAATTCATATTGTACAATTTTTCCATCCCTTTCTGTATATATTTCCATAGTTGACAACTTTGTTTCTATTACACTTATCTATGTGTTTATTTTTCAGAAAAAGAGATTACCAAACAGGATGGAAGTTTGCATAGACACCCAACAGAAAATCTCCGAGCCTATTTGTTGAATACTCTTGGAACTCCATTGAATGGAGTGGGGCAAAAATTAGTCCAACAGTTTTGTGATTTGTATGAACATGCCAGACATGACCCTGCCGATTTTGGCGATGAAGAATACCAAGCTTATTCTCGGATTTTACTAAAACTGATGGATGCGTAAGATTCTCATCTCATATTCATACCTATTCATTAGGAATTCTCTTGTCTCTTTCACCCCAGAAATTTTCGGAAAACTGACCACTTGTGTTTCATAAACTGATGCACAAATATTTCTACACATGTCTCTGGTATCTTGGTAGTTTGTCCCCCCCCCAAAAAAAAGGCTTCATTTTTCACAAGAAGTTGAACCTGACCTGATGAGCTTTTCCTACATTATCGGTATTTTCTCTTGTTTCACAGCTCTACACATTACAGTTGGTTGTAAACTACTCTAGTTTGCAGTCCAATATTGATGAGAACTGTAGGGGTTCAGCTGTTCTCTCCTAGATCCTCTTTTATATGTTTTCTCACCTTCAGACCAATAGTAATGAATGTGCTAACTTGAATTTCATTATCACCCATTTCTCACAACATAATCCCTGAAGTCATTCGTTACATCAATAACGGCCTGTTCACAAGGGACGCATTACGACTCAATGTTAGGGGGTCTTGTACCGTCGCATTATGGTTGTGTGATGCAGCATGGAATCATCAGTGCCACACACGGAGTTAAGACAGCAATATTTTCAGGAAAGTGACATCAGCCTTAGGGGCTGTACACAATTACTTGATAATGCTTGCTGAAGTTGAGGCCATTCTCCTCGGGTCTGCTCCATTTCATTTTCAAACTAGTTGGTTTAACCAGTGTTGTACAGGTTGGGTTATAAAATAGGTGAGGTTTCACACTCATCATTATCTCACAATAGTACTGCTGGCGTTCTGCAATTAATTTTATATTTTCTCTCCTAATATTATCGTAATATGCTGCTTGCAACAAACAATAAAATACCCACAGGCACTGAATAAAATGTCAGGTAATGTCATGTGGTATTTTTAGTGTACCAGAAATAGATTAGTCATAAGGCTCCCCTTACCTAGCTCATGATTACTACCTTGGTACTCTGTAGGACTATTTGTTTCATTATGGCTAAAAGATTGAGCTTCAAATTTAAAAACCACTATTTAATCTAGATATTTATTAGTATTTGTTAATGGACTAAACTTGGACTTGAACGTTTTCCTTACTTACAGAATCACTATACACATTAGAACGTCTGGCCAGATTATTACGTAATTGTAAATAATCAACATTAATTATCAAACAATTTAAATTGGTAAGGATTAGTATGATACCAATATCACCTCTGTTCAATACCGCTTGTGTTTGAGCTTATAATTTAAACAAAAACTGTTGTAGTGACTCAACTGTGTAATAGAAGCATAAAAAATCTTGGACTTTTTTGTGGTCAATCGTGAGTACTACTATTGTATGGAATGCTATTTATATAGCAACCATCGCCATTGCAGTGAACACAAAGTGACTTTTTTTTTCGACAAGTGGAAATACATTAAAAAATGGTTATTATGTGAGTGCAACTCCTGACATAGGCGGTGGTATTCCCCAAGCGTTTCTCTGTTTATTATTGGACGCACCTAGTACTGACTATTCCTCCCTTCTGATGCTAGAAGAAGTTGAGCTTCATCTCATCAGAAATAATTGATTTGCAGAACCACAAATTGCCTGTCGTAGCACACTCAAAATGCTGGGTGACACGCCCAGATAACTCATGATATAACGCAGTGTGATGTAGCTATATCTCTGAACATCAGAGAGAACAAGCATTCCCTGAGCACCACGTTATAATGCGTCCTGTGTGACCAAGCCTTAAATTATTACTGTTGATTTATTATGGCTAATAACAATGTCAATGTAAATTATGTTAGGATTGTGAGAGAAGACCCTGGTTCCAAGTAATTGCATGGATTCCAGATAATTGGAACTTCCTCCTCACTCTTATACATCTGTACATTTAGCATCATCAGTGGACTGAAGATGAACAGTGCAAGATGTAGAAATTAGGACTGGTGTAAATTTTAAATGCGTTTGGGAAGTAAAGTAAACCATCATTGTTGAAAAATAAGCTTTCGAAATACAGGTATTGCTGGGCTTAATATGTAGTTAAGTAAGAAACTATCCTCCTTTATGCAACACATTCATACCCAGACAAGTGATGGACTCTATAGAGTTTGAACCAACAGAAGACATCACTTCCTTCTACGCTCTAATGGAAGTTGTCTTTGCTTTTTGGACTGCCTCATCAAAATCTTTCTTGATGCAAAATCTAAGAGAATGCATAATCTTTTGTCTTCACCATAACATATATTTTACTTTTTGTAGCGCAAGATTGTTGAAGAACTATGGAGGTAATAGAAAGTTGAGCCCACGGTGTACTCCTGTTCGCTCCAAGCCAACTGATAAAAATCGTGAACTTGTTGAAAACAAAGTGAGAGAAAGGAGAGATGACTCGGAATTGAATCGTGACAGTAATGAAACATCAGTCTAGTTCATAAATGTTGGTTTTGATTCACGGGAGAGGTGTGATCAGTCTGTTCCTTTTATAATTAATGAAAATGTAATTGCATTAGATGTTTTGATAATATTTCTGATCAGTTTCTTATAATTTTCTGAATAAATTTTCCAATTCAGTACGAATAAATTAGATATATATTCCTGAAATTTCTTGTAGTATTAGGGATAAATAAAACTCGGCGCTGGGCGCCTCCCTAGGGGGCAAGCCCACTAGACGCTTACTGCTTCGAGCCTGCAAATTCAAAAAACATGGAATATGCTTCACCCATGCTATTTTTGGGCTTTTCCTTTCGCCAATTTCTTATCTTTCTGGTGGTTTCAATTTGCTTTTTTTGTGTCTGCTATTTTGGGTTTACCTATGTGACGGATTCGTGGTCTACTTACTAAAGTATGTCTATCGTAATAATGCTATTAGGCTGATTATGTAAATGAGGACTCACAGCTCAGGTTCTCGCAGAACTATAAAGGATTATAGCTCTTATGATGACTCACCACTAACTTCCATAAAAGGAAGTACATGATTCTTATCTTATAATATAAATATATTACCTATATTATAAAATTTAGCGTCACCCACTCGTGTGACATTTTTTGGCTAGTTGAAAGGCTAAAGCATGTTCCATGCTAAAATGACATGGGTGCATCTAGATTCATAAACTTGGTATGCCAGTGGCATTGTTATGGATTTTCAAAATCCACAACAGTTTATAACGTCATACCTATTACTGAAAAATATAATCAAGTACAGTTGTAGGAATGTTCCATTAGAATCTAAATAACTTCATCCAAGTGACATTCTGGCGTAAAATTAAATTTCGGTGGATAAATTAATTAATTATGAATTGATTAATTAATTTTGGTGAATTTTACTAGTGTTTTTATCGATTTTTAGCTTTTTAAAATACAATTCAAGTATATTTTTCATCTCAAGTTTTGAATAAATCTCTCTCTCTTTTTTAGTAGAGAGTTGAAAATTTGAAGTAGTTGAAAACTTGTCGATTTTTTGTATTCATTT